>CM071604.1:2326507-2410286 GCA_036365135.1 Miichthys miiuy | reverse complement strand
TATTAGCTAACAGCGTTGGGTGACATTTTAACATTGTTGTCGGGCTATCATCGCCAGTCCAACAGCGGGCGATCTCCGGTAAATTTGTGCAGGTGGTTGCGTGTATGTCTATGGCGTCCCTGGCCCCGGCTCTCACCGGTTCTCCGGGGGCAGACCAATAGTCATATTAGCTAGATATAATGATAAAAAATTGCCCCCAAACAAGAAACCAGCGACGAACATCCTACATCGTTCGCCAATATCGCCCAACCATATTAGCTAACAAATGTACTACTAACTAACCTGTGTCTGCACCTTACATGCTTCATTTCTGTTACAGCTTCTCTTTTACAAACACCAGCCAGCAAACCAACTCATATTGACTTTTCACTCACCTTTTCCTCTTCCATCAGTTTAATTGCGTCTTCTGGGACCCCTCGGAGGCACAAAAAAATCGCTCAAGTCCGACATTTTCTCTTCTCTTCACAGTCTCTTCTAGTGCTCAAGTGAAGCGAAGTAGTCCTGCAGGTTCCACTTAAAAGTCAGAATTCTGAGTTTAAAAGTCAGAATTCTGAGATTTTTTTTTTTTTTTATGTGGCCCTAATCCTCTTCCGTATTAAACTGACACTGTTGCTCTATTAAAATACTTAGCAGAACAGGGCCACAAAGTAAGCAAAAATAAATTGCAACTATGGAAACAAGTAGTGAAATATCTAGGTTTCAATATCTCTCTTGAAGGTAAACGCCTAGATGAAAATAGAAAAACTGCAATATTACATGCACCCAAACCACAGACTTCTTCCTTGCAATCCATGCTCTACTTCTGTAGAGCATGGATTGCAAATTATGCTGAAGTAACATCCACTTCAAATGCTTATCTATGATCAACCCATGGCAGCTAATGATGTGATCACATGGACTCTGGGGGGGAACATGCGTTTGTACAAGTAAAACAATTACTAGTGAGTTCAGGAGTTTTAGCACTCCCAGATTATAAGAAACCATTTATACAAATGTGTGATGCTAGAAGTGGATTTATAACTAGTGTGTTAACCCAACCTTTTGGAGGAAAACTTAGAGCATACTATTCGTCTAAATTAGATCCAATAGCCAGAGCAATGCCACATGTCTGCAAGCTGTACAGGCCAGAGCCTTAGCAATACAGAGTTCAGCTACAATTGTCTTGTTTCATCCATTAACACTGAAGGTGTCACATGCTGTAGATGCTCTACTGACACAGTCAAAAATAGCCTTCATGTCTCCAGCTCGACATCTCAATTGTATGACTATCCTACTCTCCCAGCCTCATCTAACTATTGAAAGGTGTACAAGTTTAAATCCAGCAACGCTACTACCAAACGAAAAAGAAGGTGCTAAACATGATTGTGTAGCTGAAACAACAGAAAAAGTGTTGCCAAGAGCGGATTTAACTGACGTGGCGTTACAAAATCCGGATGTAGTGATGTTTGTAGATGGATCATGCAAAAAGAACCCAGATGGGACTAACAGTAGTGGATATGTAGTGGTAACTATAGACAAAGTGTTAAAATCTAGAGCACTCGCACCCCACCTCTCAGCTCAAGCAGCAGAACTGATTGCACTAACTGAAGCGTGCAAATTAGGAGCAGGGAAGAGAATAACTGTCTATACTGATAGTGCATATGCTTTTACATACATGTTTTTGCACAGCAGTGGAAAAATAGAGGTATGATTACATCCACAGGTAAATCGATTTTGGATACAAATCTGATTTTAGCCTTATTAAAAGCTGTACAACTGCCACTTCAGATAGCAGTATGTAAGTGTGCAGCCCACACGACAGGAACAGACTTAGTTTCACAAGGAAATCGCAAAGCAGATGATGAAGCGAAGGTAGCTGCTGCCAGACAAGAATACCAAGACATATACACAGCTGAAGAGATCACACACATTGACCATGACAACTTAAAAGACATGCAACAGAGCTCACCTGAATCAGAAAAACAATTTTGGGTAAACAGGGGGGCGACATTATCTGATAATGAGTTATGGAAATGACCAGAGGGCAAGTACATACTTCCAAAGAATTTATTTCAAATTGCAGCAGTATTGACGCATGGATTAACTCATGCGTCAACAGGGGGATGTATGAGCTAATAAATAAAATATATACAGCATATGGATTCCAAAATTACGCAAAAAAAATTTTGTGCATCATGTCTAGTGTGTGGAAAACAGAATGCCCAAGGTAGATTGAGACCAAGACCAGCAGGACTAGTGGAAAGAGCGAATGGTACAATCAAGGCTAAACTTAGGAAAGCCATGGACGAGACAGGAAAAGGATGGGTAACCTATTTGCCAGCAGTAATGCTCAGTCTTCACATACAACCTAATAATACAGGACTGTCACCTTTTGAAATTTTGTATGGTAGACCTTACAGAGTACCTTTGATTAATTTCAAGGGAGATGATACAGAATGGACAGAAACAATTGTAGATTATATGAGCAAAATGTTGAAAAACAAAGAAACTGTGTCTACAGTTCTCTCACCCGGTCTCTCACAGAGCCGGTCCTCAACCAAGAGACACCTGTGAAACCAGGAGATTGGGTATTTACCAAAACGCTTAAACGGAAGAATTGGAGTTCTCTGAGGTGGGAGGGTCCATTTCAAGTGCTACTCTCAACACCCACAGCAGTACGCATAGCTGAGAGAACAACGTGGATACACCTGACACATTGCAAACGAGCACCGATACCTACAGATAAGTAATAAATAAAACAGCCACTTACACCTTAGGTAGGAATTGCAATTGCTGTCTTGGTCACCTGTGGATGCTGTTGTATTCCATGTATGAGAGAATTGATACAAATATTGATTACTACTGGACTAACGAAACAACAATTGTTCTATCAGCCTGTCTCCGCAGTTGATGAGTTCGAGAGGCATGAGGTGATTGAAGGACGGGGTGTGGTTAGAGTCGGGAATGAGGACGAGTATGAAGAATGTGTCCAGCTCGAGCAAGTAGAAGAGTCAATCTACGCCCATGAGAGGAGGAGCACCTGCTGAGAATGACACACTTGTCTAGTCTTTATTCCACAGCACAATGAAGAACCTATAGAAAATCTGAAGGGAAGTTATAGTGTTCAGATGTAATGTATGCTTGAGAGAAAAAGACTGACGGCAAATTGTATTTACATTTAAAGGTTTTTTTTTTGTTTTTTTTTTCTCACACCTGTAGGCAGGAAAAGAGGGTCCGATAAGTCGATCAGCCCGCTCATTATTTTTCTTTATTAGTTTCATAAATGTACTTATACATTTGCTGTTATCAGAATTAATATTCTTTACATTTATTCTTTTACATTTAATGTGTGATTAAGCATACTGATGTGATTGTAACAATTACTAACACAATAATTGCAGCGGGGCCGTGTGGAGAATTTTCCTGTCTAGAAAGTAACAGTACGAAACAATAAGAATGTTAAAGAACTGCCAGACAGGTTTTTCGCACCCACATCATCCATGATTATTTGAATCAATTATCTAACACTGATTAATTTTTATTCTTGTAATTATATTTTGTACCTTTTTAAAATAGTACAAACAGGGGGAAATGTTATAAAAATTAGGATTATACTGGGGTTCAGATGTTTTTCTTATAGAGAGTGTGTGTGCTTTCTGTTCTTTGCATGTCTCTCCCACTCCCCTTATCAGGCATGTGTTTGCTGAGGCTGGTAGGGAGAGATGATTAAAAAACGGACCAAGGACAAGAGAGACAGGTTAGGGGAGGTGTCCTTTTGGACAAGAAACATAATGTTCATTACTAAGTGGAAGACCAAAAAAGGAAATTGTTAGTGGGAAGATATCCGAGACAGCCCATTTTATGAAAATTGTATAAGAACCAACTGGCAGAGCTCCTCAGGGAGCCTTTTCACTGTAACCCCTTTTGTGTGTTGCACTGTTAAATGCTCCTTCTTGTACAAGAATAATAAATTCAACTTAAACTTTGATACTTTGAATCCAGTCTTCCTTATTCAAGAGTTCTTCTTAAAAAATTCTCGTAACAGTATCTATTTAACTACACTGCAGACTGCAGTCTATGATACCAGTGACTTTACAGATAAATAAATATCCCTTATAACATATCTGTATCCCTTGACACTGTGCTGCATTATTATAAGCAAGACTCGAGTGCAGACAAGGCTCCTTGTATAAGTTGTCCACCTCAGATTTCACAGTAACCCACTCCAAGAAGCTTATCCGCTGATCTGGTATCTGCTGATATTTTGCCAGTCGTTTAAGTATAGGACAACAACAGCAGAATATTCATGTCCAATAGTATTAGTATATGAGTAAGTCATCATAAACATTGATGGACTGAATGCATGCGACTTCATTAAATTTGGAAAATTTGAGAACTCGCTCACAGCATTTTGTCGTATGCCTCAACATCCGTGGGGCGGCTATTAATGTCACAGAAAGACTGGGAGACATTGAGGCGTTGATTTATCCATCTGTGTTTAGGGCTGATGTTCCTCCATCCATAGTTGTTTATGCTGGTAATAACACCTGTTTCACTAGGTCCGGAGGAGGGATTAAAGTGAGTATGTTGTCCAATAAATACTGCCAAGAGACTATAAATATAACATCTGACACTGATGGGTACTTAGCTTCCTCCTTCCTCAATCAGAATGTGTCCAGAGCTGACCCCTGGTGGCTCTGTGGTGACAGTAAGATCCGCCCATACCTCCCCTCTCTTTGGGAAGGTACTTGTACCTCAACTCAACTGCTAATGCCATTCGGATTCTGTCCCTAGGTGCTGACGGCTTGACTAAGCAGCTACCGCAGTATCACCATCTGTCTCTCTTGTCCTTGGTCCGTTTTTTAATCATCTCTCCCTACCAGCCTCAGCAAGCACGTGCCTGATAAGGGGAGTGGGAAAGAGACATGCAAAGAACAGAAAGCACACACACTCTCTACAAGAATTAAAACATCTGAACCCCAGTATAATCCTAATTTTTATAACATTTCCCCCCTGTTTGTACTATTTTAAAAAGGTACAAAATATAATTACAAGAATAAAGATTAATCAGTGTTAGATAGTTGATTCAAAATAACCATGAAATAATCATGGATGATGTGGGAGCGAAAAACATGTCTGGCAGTTCTTTAACATTCTTATTGTTTCGTACTGTTACTTTCTAGACAGGAAAATTCTCCACACGGCCCTGCTGCCCCGGCGGCCAATGATTTGTGTTAGTAATTGTTACAATCACATCAGTATGCTTAATCACTAATTAAATGTAAAAGTATAAATGTAAAGAATATTAATTCTGATAACAGCAAATGTATAAGTACATTTATGAATCTAATAAAGAAAAATAATGAGCAGGCTGATTCACTCATCGGACCCTCTTTCCCTGACTACGGGTGTTGTCCCTGAGACGAAAAAAAACAAAACAAAAACCTTTAAATGTATATACAATTTGCTGTCCTATTCTCTCAAGCATACATTACATCAGAACACTATAACTTCCTTTCAGATTTTCTATAGGTTCTTCATTGTGCTGTGGAATAAAGACTAGACAGGTGCGTCATTCATGTAGATTGGCTCGCGAGCTGGACACATTCTTCATACTCGTCCTCATTCCCGACTGTAACCACACCCCGTCCTTCAATCACCTCATGCCTCTCGAACTCATCAACTGCGGAGACAGGATTGAAGAATTGTTGTTTCGTTAGTCCAGTAGTAATCAATCTTTGTATCAATTCTCTCATACATGGAATACAACAGCATCCACAGGTGACCAGGACAGCAATTGCAATTCCTACCTAAGGTGTAAGTGGCTGTTTTATTTATTACTTATCTGTAGGTATCGGTGCTCGTTTTTCAACATTTTGCTCATATAATCTACAATTGTTTCTGTCCATTCTGTGTCATCTCCCTTGAAATTAATCAAAGGTACTCTGTAAGGTCTGCCATACAAAATTTCAAAAGGTGACAGTCCTGTATTATTAGGTTGTATGTGAAGACTGAGCATTACTGCTGGCAAACAGGTTACCCATCCTTTTCCTGTCTCGTCCATGGCTTTCCTAAGTTTAGCCTTGATTGTACCATTCGCTCTTTCCACTAGTCCTGCTGATTGTGGATGATAAGAACAATGATATTTCATTTTAATGGAAAACAGTTCACTCAGTTTAGCAACATCATTTACATACATCATTTCTGAAATGTGGTCCATTATCACTATATGATTTCTGGAAATCCAAATCTTGGTGCAATATGTGTTGCCAAAGCTTTAGCTACTGTTATTGCATCATTTCGTGTGGTTGGGATAACTTCAATCCATTTTGAGTATAAGTCTATGATCACTAGACAATACTTTTTGTTTTCACATTTATTTAATTCAATAAAATCCATGCATATCATATGAAATGGATATTGAGCATTAGGCATTTTACCTGGTCTTGGTCTCAATCTACCTTGGACATTCTGTTTTCCACACACTAGACATGATGCACAAATTTTTTTTTGCGTAATTTTGGAATCCATATGCTGTATATATTTTATTTATTAGCTCATACATCCCCCCTGTTGACGCATGAGTTAATCCATGCGTCAATACTGCTGCAAATCGAAATAAATTCTTTGGAAGTATGTACTTGCCCTCTGGTTATTTCCATAACTCATTATCAGATAATGTCGCCCCCCTGTTCGCCCAAAATTGTTTTTCTGATTCAGGTGAGCTCTGTTGCATGTCTTTTAAAATGTCATGGTCAATGTGTGTGATCTCTTCAGCTGTGTATATGTCTTGGTATTCTCGTCTGGCAGCAGCTATCTTCGCTTCATCATCTGCTTTGCGATTTCCTTGTGAAACTAAGTCTGTTCCTGTCGTGTGGGCTGCACACTTACATACTGCTATCTGAAGTGGCAGTTGTACAGCTTTTAATAAGGCTAAAATCAGATTTGTATGCAAAATCGATTTACCTGTAGATGTAATCATACCTCTATTTTTCCACTGTTGTGCAAAAACATGTAAGGTATTAAAGACAGACAAAGGACTCATCTCTGTACTTGTACTGTTAGATCTTAGTGCCGCATTTGACACCATTGACCATCAAATTCTCTTACAGAGACTGGAACATCAAATTGGCATCAAAGGAACCGCCCTAAGCTGGTTTAAGTCGTATTTCTTAGATCGATCTCAGTTTGTTCACATCAATGATGAATTCTCCATGCATACCAAAGTTTGTCATGGAGTCCCACAAGGTTCTGTACTAGGACCACTCCTATTTAGTTTATATATGCTTCCTTTAGGGAACATTATTAGGAATCACTCTATCAATTTTTATTGCTATGCTGACGACACCCAATTATATTTATCGATCAAGCCTGATGAAACAAATCAATTAACTAAACTCCAAGCATGCCTTAAAGATATAAAAAGTTGGATGACCTACAATTTTCTAATGTTAAATTCAGACAAAACTGAAGTTCTTGTAATTGGACCGAAACACCTCAGAAACTCTCTTTCTAGAGACTTAGTTACTCTAGACGGATCACCCTGGCCTCCAGCTCCACCGTAAAGAATCTTGGAGTTGTTTTTGATCAGGACTTGTCCTTTAATGTCCACATAAAACAAATTTCGAGGACTGCATTCTTCCACTTACGTAACATCGCCAAAATCAGACGCATTGTATCTCAAGTGGATGCAGAAAAACTAGTCCACGCATTTGTTACTTCTAGGCTGGACTATTGTAACTGTTTGCTATCAGGTTGCTCCAATAAGTCTCTTAGGACTTTGCAGTTAATTCAGAATGCTGCTGCACGTGTTCTGACAGGAACCAAGATCAGAGATCACATCTCTCCCATTTTGGCTTCCTTGCATTGGCTACCTATCAAATCTAGAATAGAATTTAAAATTCTTCTCCTTACTTACAAAGCTCTTCATGGTCAGGCACCATCATATCTAAAAGAGCTCATAGTACCTTACTACCCCTCTAGAACACTGCGCTCTCAGGATGCTGGGTTCCTTGTGGTTCCTATAGTTTCCAAAGTAGATTGGGAGCCAGAGCTTTCAGCTATCAGGCTCCTCTTCTGTGGAGCAAACTACCATTCCAGGTTCGGGAGGCAGACACGGTCAACACTTTTAAGAGTAGACTTAAGACTTTCCTTTTTGATAAAGCTTATAGTTAGGGCTGGCTCAGGTCATCCCTTAGTTATGCTGCCATAGGACTAGACTGCCGGGGACTCTCCTCCTCTCTCTCTCTCTCTCCTCTCCTCCTCTCTTCTCTCTCACCATCAGTGGACATACATGTCTCATTAATGCATGCTACTAACCGAACTTCCCCGGAGTTTTTGTGCTCTGTCGTCCAGCAGGTTCTCGTGGATCGTGGCTGCTGCTGTGATCCTGCGCAACGTCCACTACATATATTATTACTGTCATTATTGCTACTATATCTGCTACTGTGGTCATTTTATCATTCATTGTAATTGTACAATATGTTTGTGTTGACTTGTTCTGTACACGTGACATCTATTGCACGTCTGTCCGTCCTGGGAGAGGGATCCCTCCTCTGTGGCTCTTCCTGAGGTTTCTTCCACCTTTTTTCCCTGTTAAAAGGGTTTTTTGTGGGCAAGTTTTTCCTCACTCGAACCAAGGGTCTAAGGACAGAGGGTGTCACTCCCCTGTATTTGATTTGATTAAAAGCATATGCACTATCAATATAGACAGTTATTCTCTTCCCTGCTCCTAATTTGCACGCTTCAGTTAGTGCAATCAGTTCTGCTGCTTGAGCTGAGAGGTGGGGTGCGAGTGCTCTAGACTTTAACACTTTGTCTATAGTTACCACTGCATATCCACTACTGTTAGTCCCATCTGGGTTCTTTTTGCATGATCCATCTACAAACATCACTACATCCGGATTTTGTAACGCCACGTCAGTTAAATCCGCTCTTGGCAATGCTTTTTCTGTTGTTTCAGCTACACAATCATGTTTAGCACCTTCTGTTTCATTTGGTAGTAGCGTTGCTGGATTTAAAATTGTACACCTTTCAATAGTTAGATGAGGCTGGGAGAGTAGGATAGTCATACAATTGAGATGTCGAGCTGGAGACATGAAGGCTATTTTTGACTGTGTCAGTAGAGCATCTACAGCATGTGACACCTTCAGTGTTAATGGATGAAACAAGACAATTGTAGCTGAACTCTGTATCGCTAAGGCTGCAGCCTGTACAGCTTGCAGACCCTGGCATTGCTCTGGCTATTGGATCTAATTTAGACGAATAGTATGCTACGGGTGTAAGTTTTCCTCCAAAAGGTTGGGTTAGCACACTAGTCATAAATCCACTTCAAGCATCACACATTTGTATAACGGTTTCTTATAATCTGGGAGTGCTAAAACTCCTGAACTCACTAGGAGTTGTTTTACTTGTACAAACGCATGTTCTCCCTCCGGAGTCCATGTGATCACATCATTAGCTGCCATGGGTTGATCATAGATAAGCATTTGAGTGGGTGTGTTACTTCAGCATAATTTGCAATCCATGCTCTACAGAAGTTAGTCATTCCCAGAAAAGACATCATTTGTTTTTTTGTCTGTGGTTTGGGTGCATGTAATATTGCAGTTTTTTCTATTTTAATCTAGGTTTTTTCCCTTTAAGAGAGATATTGAAACCTAAATATTTCACTACTTCTTTCCATAGTTGCAATTTATTTTTGCTTACTTTTGTGGCCCTGTTCTGCTAAGTATTTTAATAGAGCAACAGTATCAGTTTTGCAATCCTGTTCATTTTCTGAGGCCAGCAAAATATCATGAACATACAATAATAGCTGGCTTCCTCTCGGGGGAGTAAATTGTGCTAAGTTACATGTCATTGCCATTGAAAAGATGGTCGGACTTTCACAATATCCTTGTGGGAGTCTTGTGAATGTATACTTTTTACCTCTATACTGAAATGCAAACCAAAATTGATCTTCCTTGTGAAGTGGCATAGAGAAAAATGCATTAGCTAAATCTACCACTGTAAAATATTTAGCTTTTGGATTGAGTTCATTTAGCAGTGTGTGGGTCTGGAACAGGGGGAGCACGTGGTATTACTGCTTTGTTTACTGCTTGTAAATCCTGTACCATCCTCCATCCTGTCGATGGGGCGGCTTTCTTTACAGGAAACAAAGGACTATTGCATACTGCATTTGGGCACTCTCTAATGACTCCTGCACTCAGTAAATCCTGTATTATTGGTGCTATTCCTTCTTCAGCTTCTGGTTTAAGTGGATACTGTCTCTGATACGGCCTGTAAGAGCCTTTTGGAGTTATTTTAACTGGTTGTACCCCCTTAATGACTCCCACATCAGCTGACCCCTTGGACCACAACTCCTGGGGTAGATTGGTTAGCTCTAACTCTTCTTCAGCAGTTAAAGTGTATCAATCGGTGATAGAGTCTAGGCTAGTTTCTCCACTAAGGTGTACAGCCTTGACCGCTTGTGTGACCCAGTTCAAATGGGTGCAATACATGTTTAATTTAGGTGCGAATAGCACTCCTCCCCCCACTTCTTTCCATTCACAGTTTAATCTTTTTATTTTTGAGATAAACCCACCCAAATCTCCACTGTGAATGGATCGTTTTTGAACACGAAATGTGTGGTGTGAGCCCCCCCCCCCTAAACAGTTTAATTTCTGGTTTCTGGAGACTCACCACGCATGCACAATTTCCTTTTTTGTCCCAGTATAGTTCAGTGAGAGTTACTTTACAGCTGGGCTCTTTAAAGAATTTGTCATGATATTCCTTGTCTGCTCCGTGCTCGTGTCGATAGTACATTGTGCAATGTAACTGTTCGGGTGTACCGAACCGGGTGTTTTTCATTTCGGCAGAAGGAATGCAGGTTTTTACCAAGTTCATTAATTCTTGAGTTATACTACTTGGTCCTGTTTTAATTAGATCTAAACTGTACCAGGAGTTCAATGTTAGTCCTTCGTGCACAAATGTTTCTACTTCGTCCTCGCTGTCTGCTGTTTTTAGATTTACACGGCACGCTTTCATACCAAAACCATTTTGGTCTGGTACTACTGCTATCCCTAATTTTGTCATCAAATCCCTTCCTAAGAGGTTAACGGGACACAGTTGTGATAACGCCACTCAGCTGAGGCCAGTATGCTTTTCTTTGTTTTAGGATCGCTTATTTCTAGTTGTTTGGTCAAAGGTTCAACAGTTACATGCCCTGTGACTGACTTAACTCTCAAACCGCTATTTAGCTGCAAAGGGAAATTTGTTTCTGTTTCACTACATCGAAGAACTGTTCTGCAGGCTGCAGTGTCACACAAAAAAGTTATTGCTTTCCCTTGCACTTCTAATTTTATCCATGGTTTAGTTCCTTCCTGTGATAGTAAAATCTCGGCTGTTTGCAACGACAGAATCTCATCTACCTCTGCCTCATCATCTGTTGCTGTGCTTGTGTCTGTGATGTCATCTATCTCTCTGTCTCTCTCTGTCTGTGTGTGTGTGCGCGCGTGTGTGTCTACATGACCTGCTTCTGGAGTTAGTCATGCGGCGTGATCCTCCTTTCTCTCTTCCGTTCTCTCTGCTGCTAATACATTCAACTGCTCCTTTTGTAGACATTTCTCCCCCTCCCTCTCCTCTGAGACAATAAAACGAGAGACCCTAAGTGCATCAGGGGTTACCCTCGTAAATATCTGCTTTACTCCCCCTTCCACACCGTGGCTGGTACCAACATCGGAGGGACAGAGAGAAATGCCAGAACACAAACATATATCAAACCATCAGGAGGCAGTCTCCTAAGTAGGACAAAGTTCATACAAAGCTAAATACAAAAGTATAAATGTAGACTAAAGGTTACAAAGATTTTTTCCACTACAACTGGCTGTTATCAACATTATTTACGGGTATTCCACTGTGTACATGGAACACCTTTTTCATCCTCTCAACAAAAAGTGGCACCGGCTCTGCAGGTCCCTGTTTGCATTCTGACACTCTTGAGTAATTTGCCTGTCCTCTGTAATGTGCAACCACTCTTGCCAGTAGTGGGTCTACCTGAGCAGCATAATTTGCATGACCAAATGGAATCGGCTCCTGATTAGGGGGTCCCAATTTCCCCTTATTTGGCACCATACTTTTGGCGCTATTGTTCTGACTGCTCTACATCTACGGTATTTAAACCGAAACTCTTGAAGAGTTGATTCATTTCTTCAGTAAAGGCTTCGCCATCCTCTTCAGGACGAGTTATGTTTTTTGTTGCATCTCTAACATCCTGGTATGTCCATGATCTAAATACGCTCACTGTGACTTTTAAGCGTGCTCTAGGGTTTGGTAGC
Organism: Miichthys miiuy; assembly: GCA_036365135.1. Lineage (NCBI taxonomy): Eukaryota > Metazoa > Chordata > Actinopteri > Sciaenidae > Miichthys > Miichthys miiuy. Next base: position 2,397,996 of record CM071604.1, on the reverse strand, counting down.
TCAATCATGGGTGCGATGAAAGTTGTGTTATATTCATCATCATCTAAATTTATTCCTCTGTAACTCTGTGTCTCATCTGCATGTGTGGTGTGGCCGTATACTGTACCACTTCGTATCTTTAGAGGAGACTGAGGGATCTGTGGAGCCTTCTCTCCCCTTCGTGGAGTGACATTAACCCTCAGGAAGGGGTTGTGGGGTGAGTGGACGGGAGGCGGCGGAGCAGTTGGTGGTGCGGGAGGAGGAGGCTGAGGCACGGGATAAGGCGGAGGATCCGGACAGAGCCCACATGGCACGTACTCGTTATCACCCTGAGGGTCTCGGGCAGAAAACAAGACAGGATATATGTTAGTTTGTTTTTCACTGCTCTGTTGAGCTTCCTTCTGTTCACTTACATTTTCTTCTCTTTTAGCAACTTTCTCTGAATACCGGCTTGTCTGGCCTAGCTTCTATCAGCCACAACTTGGCCTGTAACAGTCCTTCTTTCCTTGACTTACCTTTCCTTTTCTCCTTCTCACTAATAGCTTTCACCAACTCTTCACATTCTCCTACATCTAATCTTCCTACAAAATCATACTTCTTCTGCCATCTCTTAAGATATTTAACATTATCAGGATTTAATGTTTCCATACATTTTATCTATTTTTTTTTTTTAGCCTGAGTAGAATTTATATCTATTTTAGGTATATATATAGAAAAACACTAAAGTATGCTCTTTTATCGGAATCCTAGACTCCCAGTGTTACCTTTAAATGTCTGACTTACAAGGAACACTATACTGACGAAGTCCTAGACTTCTCCGACGTCTTTTTGTTTACTCAGGCCTGAGGGATCAAGTTTTCCAATTGTCGTTCCAAAGACATTACCCTCCAAGTCTATGACTGAGGCACCCCTCTAAGTTCCCAACTGAACTGAGGCTCTCTGGCCAATGATCAAAATTCAACTTACCCTTTTGTTTTCCCAATCCTGTGGGTCCGTCTCTTTTTCCTTTTTATTTTTGTGTGGCTGACCCCGTCACTGCCTCCCCTCTCAGCTGGTCCTGGCCTACGCCAAAACGGGGTTTTAAGCACCTCGTGGCGGTTTTCCAGTCAATACACCTGCAGGTTTTTTCCAGTGCTGTTGCTTCCAGCGGAGAACAGATATTGGGATATTGAAAGCACACACACTCTTCTACAAGAATTAAAACATCTGAACCCCAGTATAATCCTAGTTTTTATAACAACTTCTGCTTTTAAGCATGAAGGTGCTGGATTTATGTACACCGCCATTCTCTTGAATCTCCTCACTCTGGCTGCATAAACAGGAAGAGGAAGACGTCAGCATCTGTGTAAAGAGAGTATCTAGATGGGTAACTTGCTAGAAATGCTCTACAGTGAGACTAGCGGCTGGCTGACCTAATCGCTCTTCCTGCAAAGCCAACGGGGAAAATGGGCAGCAAGCAGAGTGCCAGGCATAACACATGGGATTTGAATGGGACTTAATGTATCGATACTTGCGGCTGAAAAATTGATACTTTCTGGGGAAACAAAATATCGATATATATCGCAGGTTCGATAAAATTGCCCAGCCTTAGTCGTCACAATATTCGTCAAGGGAGCTCTTATTTCATGGTATGGCTTCTTCTGCTTGAGACAGGTGCAAGCTTTTGTCACTTAGTGCTCAATGTCAGACTGCATATAGGGCCAGAAGAAGCATTCACGTACTAGAGATACTGTGTGGTCAGCACCTTGGTGTCCCATGTTACTGTGCAGCTCTGAACAGGCATTTTGTCTTTGGGCTGAATCTCTTTAGCTCTCTAAGCTAGCGGTTTGGAGCCTGACAGTCTGACTATCTAGCACGGGACAGATGCATTGGTCAGATCTTTGTGCATCTCTTAGTTTATCTGTTTATTAGTGGTTTCAGTGGAGACTGACATACATACAGCTGAAAACGACAGAGTTGCTTCTTGAACCTCAACTGCTTGGATTGTGGCAGCGATGGTGTCAGGTGGCAACTCCTCAAAACATTCTCTCATCAGTGACTCTGCATCCAATGGCATTCTTGACAAAGCATCTGCGTCACTGTTCTCTTTCCCTGGTCTGAAGTGGTTGCATTCAGTTTTGCAGTGGACAGGATGTACATGAGCAGGTTATTGTCACTATACACAGCGAAGGTTGGAGCATAGTACAAATAATCCTGAAACTTATATACTATATATTTAAATACTGCTCCCAAGCCTTGATGGGATGCATCAGTGTGAACTATGAACGGCTGAGTGAAATCAGGGAACCCTAACACTGGTGGATGGAGTAAACAGTCAATCAGCTGTTCAAGTGCCTGCTGGTGCTGTGATTGGCTTGTTCGAGGGCACAACACGAATTTTTGAATTTTGAATTTTTTCAACATTTTCTTTGTTTTTGGTTTTCTTGTGTTATCAGAGATCTCATTTGAATTTGCTTTCAAGAGAGCCTACAGACAACTGGCCTTTCTGGAAAAGTCTTTAATGTACTGCCTGTAGTAGGTAAGTAGGCCAAGCATTTTTCTGAGCTGACCCACATTCTGTGGTCTGATGGCTTTCAAGGCCCTAACTGCTTCAAAATTGGCTGGATCAACTCTACTACCCTGTGCAGAGACTATTCTCCCCAAATGAATGACACTCTAATCTATGCATTTGTCTAACTACCTGTCTCTGTTCTTCAGTAGCATTACATGGGGTCTGGCAGGTAACACAGTCATAAAGGTTTGTACTGTGCGAAATATAGTGCGCCCTGGCAAAACAATGTCGTGGTCAGCTAGGTTAAAAACATCAACAGTGATGATTGGAAAAGCACCTTTCTTGACTCTGACTAGTGTGTCATAGAACTCAAGACCATCTGGCCACTGGGGGTTCAGATCTGGCTGAACCAACATGGTCATGTCATCTTTAAAGGGCTGGGCAGCTACACGACACTCATTATGAATGCTACTGTGTTTTGGTACTGCAGCTATCTCTTTCTTTGTTTTCACTGCATACTCATCTACCTGTTCTGCACTAACAGCCTGTATAAAAGCTCTCACCTTGTTTATTTTGAGACTTGGGAAAGATTTCTTCACAGCACTGTACTGTTTGGTCTTATCAACTCTGTTTGGTCTTATTAACTCTACTACCCTGTGCAGAGTCTTTTTGGAAAAGCAGAATTGTTTTCAGACAGCGCAGGGATGTGTGCAGCATTAAAGGTTCGTAGTTGTGTCTCAAACAGGCGGAGCTTTACACAGAAGGGACCACGACGACGACGTGCTTTGCGGTAACGTATTGTGTCACTTCCGGTTATCGGTGTTGCTGCCACAGTGCTCTCTGCTCTGTTCACCTAAACAGATTTTCGTATATTTCTCACATCAGCGATTATCTACTTATCTCTGCTCTATCCTTATTTGTAGCTTTAGAGGCGAGGGTCAGAGAATTAGAGGCTCGGTACCGCACCACCGAACAGTCAGTAGCTGCTATAGTTACCAAGTCCCCTGTAGCCGGTGCGGTACCACCGAAGGTAGCTTCAGCTAGCCGTCCCCCAGCAGTTCCCGAGCAGCCGGGAGGCTGGGTGACTGTCCGAAAGAGGCATAGCCCCAAACTGAAGTCCACGGTACACCACCAACCGCTCCACGTTTCAAACAGATTTTCCCCGCTCAGCGACACACCCGCTGAGAGGCCAACTCTGGTCATTGGCAGCTCCATAGTCCGAAACGTGAAGTTAGCGACACAGGGGGCCATAGTTAAATGCATCCCGGGGGCCAGAGCGGGCGACATCGAGTCTTATTTGAAACTGCTGGCTAAAGATAAACGTAAATACAGTAAGATTGTTATTCACGTCGGCGGTAATGACACCCGGTTACGCCAATTGGAGGTCACTAAAATTAATGTTTCATCGGTATGTGAATATGCTAAAACGATGTCGGACTCCGTAGTTTTCTCTGGTCCCCTCCCTAATGTGACCAGTGATGACATGTTTAGCCGCATGTCGTCATTTCACCGCTGGCTGTCGAGGTGGTGTCCAGCAAATGATGTGGGCTTCATAGATAATTGGACACCTTTCTGGGGAAAACCTGGTCTGACGGCATCCATCCCACTTTGGATGAAGCAGCTCTCATATCTAGAAACATGGCCAAGTTTATTAGTCGACCAAAACCGTGACAACCCAGAGTTGAGACCAGGAAGCAGAGCTGCAGTCTTACACGCTTCTCTGCGTCTCCGTTAGAGCAGCTGCCCACCCAGTCCTTTAGTATAGAGACTGTGTCTGTCCCCCGTCCACCTACATTATTTAAAGATAAAACAAACAGAACACGAGTTCATCATAAAAACTTGATACAAATTAAATCAACATCTCCAACAGTCCAAAATAAGACAATTAAATGTGGACTCCTGAATATCAGGTCCTTGTCATCTAAAGCTGTCTTAGTCAATGAATTAATATCTGATTATGATATTGATTTGTTTTATCTTACTGAAACCTGGCTGCAGGAGGATGAATATGTTAGCTTAAATGAATCCACTCCTCCCAGTCATTGTAATACTCATGTTCCTTGAAGTACCGGTCGAGGTGGTGGAGTTGGAGCCATATTTGAGTCAAGTCTATTAATAAATCCTAAACCTAAACTAAATCATAATTCATTTGAAAGTCTTGTTCTTAGCCTCACTCACCCAACCTGGAAAACATTGCAACCAATTTTATTTGTTACAGTGTATCGAGCTCCAGGTCCTTACTCTGAATTTTTATCTGAATTTGCAGAATTTGCATCAGGCTTGATCCTTAAAACAGATAAAGTAATTATTGTATGTGATTTTAATATTCATGTGGACAACCACAATGATAGTCTTAGTACTGCGTTTATCTCTCTATTAGATTCAATTGGCTTCTGTCAGAGTGTAAATAAACCAACTCATTGTCTGAACCACACTCTTGATCTTGTTCTCTCATATGGCATCGAAATTGATCTAGTCTTTCCACAGAATCCTCTTCTGTCTGACCATTTTTAATAACCTTTGAGTTCATACTACTGGTCTATAAGCCTTTTTGCAGAAACTCTTACAGCAGATGTTTATCTGATAGTGCTGTAGCCAAATTTAAGGAAGTGATTCCTTCAGCATTGAATTCAATGCCATGTCTCAATGTAACAGAGGACCTGTCTGCTTCCTTTAGCCCCTCACAAATAGATCATCTTGTTGATAGTACTACAGGCTCTTTATGGACAACTCCAGACTCTATTGCACCTCTGAAAAAGAAGACAATTAAACAAAGGAGGTTAGCACCATGGTATAGCCAGCAGACTCATAAATTAAAGCAAGAGACGTGTAAATCTGAATGCAAATGGCGTGCCACTAAACTGGAAGAATCACGTCTAGTCTGGCAAGATAATATCAAAACATACAGGAAGGCTCTCCGTAATGCCAGAGCAGCCTATTACTCTTCATTAATAGAAGAGAATAAGAACAACCCCAGGTTTCTCTTCAGCACTGTAGCCAGGCTAACAGAGAATCACAGCTCTATCGAACCATCTATTCCTTTAGGTCTAAATAGTAATGACTTCATGAGCTTCTTTAATGATAAAATTATAACTATTAGAGACAAAATCCATCATCTCTTGCCCTCAACAGGCATTGATCTGCTTTCTGATACAGCAACTTTGGAAACAGCTGTAAAACCTGATATGTATTTAGACTCTTTTTCTCCCATCGACCTTCATCAAATAACTTCACTAATTTCTGCATCTAAGCTGTCAACCTGTCTCTTAGACCCCATCCCAACCAGGCTGCTGAAGGATGTTTTACCTCTAGTTAGTCCTTCTTTATTGGATATGATTAATCTGTCTTTATTATGAGGTTACAGTCCTTTAAGGTAGCTGTAATTAAACCTCTTCTTAAAAAGCCCTCTCTAGACCCAGAGGTCTTAGCCAACTACAGACCGATATCAAACCTTCCCTTTCTCTCTAAGATACTTGAGAAAGCTGTAGCTAATCAGCTGTGTGACTTTCTCCATAACAATAGTCTATTTTAGGATTTTCAGTCAGGATTTAGAGTGCATCATAGCACAGAGACCGCATTAGTCAAAGTGACAAATGACCTCCTAATGGCATCAGACAAAGGACTCATCTCTGTACTTGTACTGTTAGATCTTAGTGCCGCATTTGACACCATTGACCATCAAATTCTCTTACAGAGACTGGAACATCAAATTGGCATCAAAGGAACCGCCCTAAGCTGGTTTAAGTCGTATTTCTTAGATCGATCTCAGTTTGTTCACGTCAATGATGAATTCTCCATGCATACCAAAGTTTGTCATGGAGTCCCACAAGGTTCTGTACTAGGACCACTTCTATTTAGTTTATATATGCTTCCTTTAGGGAACATTATTAGGAATCAGTCTATCAATTTTCATTGTTATGCTGACGACACCCAATTATATTTATCGATCAAGCCTGATGAAACAAATCAATTAACTAAATTCCAAGCATGCCTTAAGGATATAAAAGGTTGGATGACCTACAATTTTCTAATATTAAATTCAGACAAAACTGAAGTTCTTGCAATTGGACCGAAACACCTCAGAAACTCTCTTTCTAGAGACTTAGTTACTCTAGACGGGATCACCCTGGCCTCCAGCTCCACTGTAAAGAATCTTGGAGTTGTTTTTGATCAGGATTTGTCCTTTTAATGTCCACATAAAACAAATTTAGAGGACTGCATTCTTCCACTTACGTAACATTGCCAAAATCAGACGCATCGTATCTCAAGTGGATGCAGAAAAACTAGTCCACGCATTTGTTACTTCTAGGCTGGACTATTGTAACTCTTTGCTATCAGGCTGCTCCAATAAGTCTCTTAGGACTTTGCAGTTAATTCAGAATGCTGCTGCACGTGTTCTGACAGGAACCAAGATCAGAGATCACATCTCTCCCATTTTGGCTTCCTTGCATTGGCTACCTATCAAATCTAGAATAGAATTTAAAATTCTTCTCCTTACATACAAAGCTCTTCATGGTCAGGCACCATCATATCTAAAAGAGCTCATAGTACCTTACTACCCCTCTAGAACACTGCGCTCTCAGGATGCTGGGTTCCTTGTGGTTCCTATAGTTTCCAAAAGTAGATTGGGAGCCAGAGCTTTCAGCTATCAAGCTCCTCTTCTGTGGAACAAACTACCATTCCGGGTTCGGGAGGCAGACACGGTCAACACTTTTAAGAGTAGAGTTAAGACTTTCCTTTTTGATAGAGCTTATAGTTAGGGATGGCTCAGGTCATCCCTTAGTTATGCTGCTATAGGACTAGACTGCCAGGGGACTCCCCCTCCCTCACCTCTCTCTCCCCCTCTCTCGCTCTCTCTCAGGGTTATGCCTAGTCAGGCACGGTATTGATTGAAGATGCAGTCACATCTCCCTTTACTGAAAAGTCTCTCTCTCTCTCTCTCTCTCTCTCTCTCTCTCTCTCTCCCATCACCACCACCATCTGTAAACATACATGTCTCATTAATGCATGTTAATGCTAACTAAACTTTTTCCACGGAGTTTCTGTGCTCTCTCGTCCAGCAGGTTCTCATGAATTGTGGCTGGTGCTGTGGTCCTGCATGACGTCCACTACATATATTATTACTGTGATTATTGTTACCATATCTCCATTACAGTTTATAGTTAGTTAATGATTTGCTGCTGCTGTGCATCTGTGTCTCTCTGTCTATCAGAGGTTCCACTGCTACTGTAATAATTTTATCATTCATTGTAATTCATTGTCGTTTTATCATTCATTGTTATTGTACAGTATGTTTGTTTTGATTTGTTCTGTACACGTGACACCTATTGCACGTCTGTCCGTCCTGGGAGAGGGATCCCTCTGTGGCTCTTCCTGAGGTTTCTTCCACCTTTTTTCCCTGTTAAAAGGGTTTTTTTTGTGGGCAAGTTTTTCCTCACTCAAACTGAGGGTCTAAGGACAGAGGGTGTCACTCCCTGTACAGGTTGTAAAGCCCTACGAGGCAAATGTATTTTGTGACTTTGGGCTATACAAATAAAATAAAATTTGATTTGATACATTAGTAGTAAATAAGAGTGAGGGAGCGCTCATAACGATAAAGCCAGTGAATTGCTGGCACACGCCTGTTTTCTTTTTTCATGGCTGGTTGGTCTGAGTACAGTTGTGTTAGCAGCCAGCTAGTACTACTCCCCTCACTTCACCAACTATTTCTTTCAACAAGTTGCTTACTTGATAACCCAGCTGCACACGGATTACAAACAAACGTTTATGCTGTTTATACTGAACTTACAACCTGTAGTTTTTATGTCCTATCGCAGAAAGGTCAGATAACCCTACACAACAGCCGCATTTGCCCTCATTCGGACCCCAGTCTAACATAGGTCATTTTTGATAGTACTACAGTACTATAGTACTACAATATAATCACTGAATGTGAGTACTCATAGTTGGAAATTACTAAATATGCCCATCCTTACTAGTAGCCGTGATACATCAGTTAACATTAGCTAACATTAGCCAAAGCTCAATGCTTACCTGTTCAGGAGAAAATTAACCAACTCGGCATCAGTCTTAAAATCCTTTTGGGTCCTAAGCAGTCTCCATCTTTCAAATGCATGGATTAAAGCAAAAAATATATTTTGACTGAAATGTTTTTGAGCTGCAGCCAAGTCATATTCCCCATTTGAAATTTATGAAGCACGTTCCAGGTTACATTACTTAACACCTGCTAAAAAATAAGATTTACAGTTCCACTCCACTCATAACCATGTTCTCAAATGCAGACATCAAATTTGAATACTTCAACAGTGTTTTACAGGTTGATGCTTTGAACAACCATTCACACTTTTCTTTTTTGTCTTTTCAATGTAATTTTCAATCTATGAAATCAAACAAATTTTGTAGTCATACTAAGCAAAAAACTTATTAGCATTTTAAAGTTTCACGGCATTCCTGTAACCATAGTAACTCACGGTGCCAGAGGGGAGGGAGAGATGCTGAATGAAGCTGTTTACACAAATATACAGATGAGAATTCAAGATGGTGCAGTGGACGGTCGCCTCAGTACTGTGCTTTCTAGTACTTTTTGTGTTTTTGTTGTGTTTTTTGCTCTCCCTACCTACCTCTTGTCACATACACCAGAGAGCAACTTATAAATACATAATGCTCTGTCCCCCGTGCAGCCTTAGGACTCTCTGATCACTACATGGTTCATCTTATCCCATTGGTGAGGAGATGGACTGACAAGGCCAAAGTGGAACTACAAACCTGCTTTACTGCACTGACTGGAGTGTTTTTAAGGCTGCAGCCTCAGACCTGGATGAACTGACTGGTACTGTGACATCATACATCAATTTTTGTGAGGACGTGTGTGTCCACCAAGACCTTCCACACACACAATAACAACAAACCCTGGTTCACTGCAAAACTCAGGCAGCATCGTCAGGCCAAGGAGGAGGCCTACAGAAGTGGGGACAGAGTCCTGTACAACCAGGCCAGAAACACACTGATGACCGAGGTGAAAGCAGCTAAGAGGAACTAAGAGGATCAAAAACAGCCTTTGAGCCAATGACCCGGCGTCAGTGTGGAGAGGCCTGCAGAACATCCCCAACTACAGGAGACCATCTTCCAACACTGTGGAGAACTGGCTGACGAGATGAATGTGTTTTACTGTAGATTCGACAAAGTCACATTCATAAAGTCGAAGTCTCCTCATGCTCCAAAAAAATCGCGGTCCCCAAGAAACCCACCATCACAGCACTGAATGACTATATGCCTGTCACCCTCACATCTGTAGTCATGAAGTCCTTTAAGAGACTGGTGTTGTCGCACCTGAAGGACATCACAGACTCCCTGCTGACTCCCTGCAGTTTGCCTACCGGGCGATCAGGTCAGCGGATGATGCAATCAACATGGGACTGCACTACATCCTGCAACACCTCGACTCTGCAGAGACGTATGCCAGGATCCTGTTCGTAGACTTCAGTTTGGCATTCAACACCATTGTTCCATCCATCCTCCTGTCAGTGGATTACTAACTTCCTGACTGACAGGAAGCAGCAGGTGAGGCTGGGCAGCATCACATCCAACACCTGGACTATCACCACTGGTGCCCCCAGGGGTGTGGGTTCTCCCCACTGCTCTTCTCCCTTTACACGAACGATTGCACCTCAAGAGACCCATCTGTTAAACTGTAAAACTGAATTTTGCAGATGGCACAACGGTCATCGGCCTCATCCAGGACGGTGACGAGTCTGCATACAGACGGAAGGTTGAATGGCTGGTCTGCTGGTGTGGTCAGAACAACCTAGAGCTGAACACGCTCAAAACTGGGCAGATGGTGGTGGCCCCACCCAGCCGCCCATCACCATAACCAACAACACCGTGTCTGCTGTGGAAACCTTCAGGTTTCTGGGATCCATAAATTCCCGGATGTGAAGTGGGCGACCAACACAGACTATCATCAAAAAGGCCCAGCAGGGGGTGTCGGTTTGCTCAGTTGGTAGAGCAACCACGCTATGTACGAAGGCTCAGTCCTTGCTGTGGCAGCCCAGGGTTCGAATCCAACCTGCGGCCCTTTGTTGCATGTCATTCCCCATCTGTCTCTCCCCCCACATTCCTGTCACTCTTCAGCTGTCTCTATCCAATAAAACTTGAAAAGGCCCAAAAAAAATAAATAAATCTTGGAACATAAGGAAATTTTATCTATCCGGACCTCCTGAAATGATAATTGACTACCCCTGTTCTAGACATTACTTGGCGCCCAACGTGGGGCCCCAATATCTGTTCTCCTCTGGAAGCAACAGCACTGGAAAAAACCTGCAGGTGTATTGACTGAAAAACCGCCACGAGGTTCTTAAAACCCCGTTTTGGCATAGGCCAGGACCAGCTGAGAGAGGAGGCAGTGACGGGGTCAACCACACAAAAATAAAAAGTTAAAGGAGACGGACCCACAGGATTGGGAAAACAAAAGGGTAAGTTGAATTTTGATCATTGGCCAGAGAGCCTCAGTTCAGTTGGGAACTTAGAGGGGTGCCTCCATCATAGACTTGGAGGGTAATGTCTTTGGAACGACAATTGGAAAACTTGATCTTTCAGGCCTGAGTAAACAAAAAGACGTTGGAGAAGTCTAGGACTTCGTCAGTATAGTGTTGCTTGTAAGTCAGAGACTTAAAGGTAATACTGGGAGTCTAGGATTCCAATAAAAGAGCATGCTTTAGTTTTTTTCTATATATATCTAAAATAGATATAAATTCTACTTAGGCTAAAAAAATAAATTAAGTATAGTAATAGCTATTAACAGTGTCTCAGTAAAATAAAAAGTACCACATATTTTGCTGATCGGACCATAAGAGAAGTAAAATAATCTTATCATATGTGAACAAGAATAAACTATAAATAAGTGAATAAAAAATAAATAAATAAAATAAAACAAAAAATTTTAAACCCTCAAAATGTATAACTGTCAGTCATAAAATAGAACAATATAGTGGAGATGCCAAACGTATGGAAACATTACATCCTGATAATGTTAAATATCTTAAGAGATGGCAGAAGAAGTATGATTTCGTAGGAAGATTAGATGTAGGAGAATGTGAAGAGTTGGTGAAAGCTATTAGCGAGAAGGAGAAAAGGAAAGGTAAGTCAAGGAAAGAAGGACTGTTACAGGCCAAGTTGTGGCTGATAAAAGCTAGGGCCAGACAAGCCGGTATTCAAAGAAAGAAAATAGAAGGAGAAGAGAAAGTTGCTAAGAGAAGAAAATGTAAGCGAACAGAAGGAAGCTCAACAGAGCAGTGTAAAACAAACTAACACATATAACTAACACTAACACATCTTGTTTTTTGCCCAAGACCCTCAGTGTGATAACGAGTACGTGCCATATGGGCTCTGTCCGGATCCTCCGCCTTATCCCGCGCCTCAACCTCCTCCTCCTCCTCCTGCACCACCAACTGCTCCGCTGCCTCCCATCCACTCACCCCACAACCCCTTCCTGAGGGTTAATGTCGCTCCACGAAGGGGAGAGAAGGCTCCACAGATCCCTCAGTCTCCTCTAAAGACACGAAGCGGTACAGTATACAGTCACACCACACATGAAATTGAGACACAGTGTTGCAATTCATGCAGAAGAAACAATTGAAGAAAAAAGGAAAAAGATACAAATGCATTTTTGTGTTATGATAGTAACACTGGTGAACTTTTCTTTTGAGATTCTGAGAACCACGGGAGGGGGAGAGGACGTGGAGGTGGTGAGAACAGAAGAATGGACAAAGATTTGTGCTACAATTGTGGAAAATTTGGACACTATGCGAGAGACTGCAAAGCTCCAAAGAAGAGAGCTAGGAGGCGAAGGAGCGGAGCCCGGGCAGGACAGGAGAAAGGAGGATCACGCCGCATGACTGACTACAGAAGCAGGTCATGTAGACACACACACACAGATTGATGACATCACAGACACAAGCACAGCAACAGATGATGAGGCAGAGGTAGATGAGATTCTATCGTTGCAAACAGCTGAGATTTTACTATCACAGGAAGGAACTAAACCATGGATAAAATGGTAGATTTAGCTAATGCGTTTTTCTCTATACCACTTCACGAGGAAGATCAATTTTGGTTTGCATTTCAGTATAGAGGTAAAAAGTATACATTAACAAGACTCCCACAAGGATATTGTGAAAGTCCGACCATCTTTTCAATGGCAATGACATGTAACTTAGCACAATTTACTCCCCCGAGAGGAAGCCAGCTATTATTGTATGTTGATGATATTTTGCTGGCCTCAGAAAATGAACAGGATTACAAAACTGACACTGTTGCTCTATTAAAATACTTAGCAGAACAAGGCTACAAAGTAAGCAAAAAAAAAATTGCAACTATGGAAAGAAGTAGTGAAATATCTAGGTTTCATCTGATAATGAGTTATGGAAATGACCAGAGGGCAAGTACATACTTCCAAAGATTTTATTTTGATTTGCAGCAGTATTGAAGCATGGATTAACTCATGCGTCAACAGGGGGGATGTATGAGCTAATAAATAAAATATATACAGCATATGGATTCCAAAATTACGCAAAAGAAATTTGTGCATCATGTCTAGTGTGTGGAAAACAGAATGTCCAAGGTAGATTGAGACCAAGACCAGGTAAAATGCCTAATGCTTAATATCCATTTCATACAATATGCATGGATTTTATTGAATTAAATAAATGTGAAAACAAAAAGTATTGTCTAGTGATCATAGACTTATACTCAGGATGGATTGAAGTTATCCCAACCACACGAAATGATGCAATAACAGTAGCTAAAGCTTTGGCAACACATATTGCACCAAGATTTGGATTTCAGAAATCATATAGTGATAATGGACCACATTTCAGAAATGATGTATCTAAATGATGTTGCTAAACTGAGTGAACTGTTTTCCATTAAAATGAAATATCATTGTTCTTATCATCCACAATCAGCAGGACTAGTGGAAAGAGCGAATGGTACAATCAAGGCTAAACTTAGTAAAGCCATATACGAGATAGGGAAAGGATGGGTAACCTGTTTGCCAGCAGTAATGCTGAGTCTTTACATACAACCTAATAATACAGGACTGTCACCTTTTGAAATTTTGTATGGTAGACCTTACAGAGTACCTTTATTTAACTCCAAGGGAGATGACGCAGAATGGACAGAAACAATTGTAGATTATATGAGCAAAATGTTTAAAAACAAAGAAACTGTGTCCACAGTTCTCTCACCCACAGAGCCGGTCCTCAACCAAGAGACACCTGTGAAACCAGGAGATTGGGTATTTACCAAAACACTTAAACGGAATAATTGGAGTTCTTCGAGGTGGGAGGGCCCATTTCAAGTGCTACTCCCCTTACACCCGCACCAGTACGCATAGCTGAGAGAACAACGTGGATACACCTGACACATTGCAAACGAGCACCGATACCTACAGATAAGTAATAAATAAAACAGCCACTTACACCTTAGGTAGGAATTGCAATTGCTGTCCTGGTCACCTGTGGATGCTGTTGTATTCCATGTATGAGAGAATTGATACAAAGATTGATTACTACTGGACTAACGAAACAACAATTGTTCAATCCTGTCTCTGCAGTTGATGAGTTCGAGAGGCATGAGGTGATTGAAGGACGGGGTGTGGTTACAGTCGGGAATGAGGACAAGTATGAAGAATGTGTCCAGCTCGCGAGCCAATCTACATGAATGACGCACCTGTCTAGTCTTTATTCCACAGCACAATGAAGAACCTATAGAAATCCGAAAGGAAGTTATAGTGCTCTGATGTAATGTATGCTTAAGAGAAAAGCATAGGCAGGGAAAGAGGGTCCGATAAGTCGATCAGCCCGCTCATTATTTTTCTTTATTAGATTCATAAATGTACTTATACATTTGCTGTTATCAGAATTAATATTCTTTACATTTATACTTTTACATTTAATGTGTGATTAAGCATACTGATGTGATTGTAACAATTACTAACACAAATTATTGGCCGCTGGGGCAGCGGGGCCGTGTGGAGAATTTTCCTGTCTAGACAGTAACAGTACGAAACAATAAGAATGTTAAAGAACTGCCAGACAGGTTTTTCGCTCCCACATCATCCATGATTTTTGAATCAATTATCCAATAATGATTAATTTTTATTCTTGTAATTATATTTTGTACCTTTTTAAAATAGTACAAACAGGGGCAAATGTTATAAAAAATTAGGATTATACTGGGGTTCAGATGTTTTAATTCTTATAGAGAGTGTGTGTGCTTTCTGTTCTTTGCATGTCTCTCCCACTCCCCTTATCAGGCATGTGTTTGCTGAGGCTGGTAGGGAGAGATGATTAAAAAACGGACCAAGGACAAGAGAGACAGGTTAGGGGAGGTGTCATTTTGGACAAGAAACATAATGTTCATTACTAAGTGGAAGACCAAAAAAGGAAATTGTTGTGGGGAGATATCCCAGACAGCCCTTTTTATGAAAATTGTATAAGAACCAACTGACAGAGCTCCTCAGGGAGCCTTTTCACTGTAACCCTTTTGTGTGTTGCACTGTTAAATGCTCCTTCTTGTACAAGAATAATAAATTCAACTTAAACTTTGATACTTTGAATCCAGTCTTCCTTATTCAAGAGTTCTTCTTGAAAAATTCTCATAACTTGATTCAGTAAGTCTACACTATGTTAAATGTGTATTTCTTTTCATCAAAACTCAAACCTGTATTAAATACATTAAGTCATTTGAGAACTGCAACCAAGTCTTGACAATTAATATTTATGCATGTGCAATTTGATTGTTTTCTTGTGTCTGTACACATTGTAGCTATTTTACCAATTACTTTGGTGAGTATGTTATCATGACAGAAATCGTGGCCAAAAATTGCAAAAATAGAATGCATTTTGCTAGCCCAAATTCCAGCTTGAATCTCTTTTGGAAAAATGGATGTACCCTGTAGAAGGGACAAACAAGACTGATGACACATCCAGAAGAGCAAGACATTTATTACGCATACTGTAAGGAAGTCATAGAAATCAATTTAAAAATGTAGTCTGAAAACTTTGTTTCATTGTTGAGATAGCCATTTATCCTCCATAATGTTTTGAGTGGAATGCAGCACTGTCATATTCACAGACATGTACTGGATACATATTGGTAAACTTTCATTTTACAACCATGGCTGCCATTATCACCAGGCCTCATGTAGGTCCTATAATGTTACATCAGAAGATTAACAGGTAACAAAATTATTTACAGCCCCTAAAAACACATACATTTACTTGTTTTTGTTGTCATTGCCATAGCTATTGTTAGTGTAGTAAATAAGAGAAGAAATGCAGGAATTTCATCTTAAATCGCTCCCCTACACCAGCTCAGTCATCCATCCGCTCCATCTCAGAGTAAATATCTTTTACAGCTTTCATAAAAACAGGCTTGATCAGTTCAGATGAGCATATTTTCCACATTCAACATCCCTCTGCATAGATCTATTCTGCTGACCTCATTGAAGTGATCAGCCTCTTATTCTCTCATGATTCCAAGCAGGTACTTGCAGATGGGAGTGGGCAGAGTAAAATACAGTAGTGATGCATTTGTTGTGCAGAGTCAGCTCACTTAGCAGCTTGCCAAATAATGATGCCAAGTATGACGAGCATGATGGAACAAACCATAGCAAGGATACACATCTTCTTCCGGGATTTTTGCTATGATAACAAAAAGCAGAAATGTATGAGTTACTTCACTGAAAAACAGAACTTCCCATTGGAGAAAGCAAAAAAAACAGCTAAATTTGTATGCAACCAAGAAAATTCCACCACCCTTCTTCAGGTTTTCCTACAAAGCCACACCTCCAAAACACATTTTAACTTGCAATGAGTACATAGCAGTCTAAAATACATTTTGTTGCTGCCCTTGTCCAAAGCAGTGCATTGCTTGGTTTCTGTGGTGATTCTCCTGTCTGAGTTCTGCCATGCCTGGGGGCGTGCTAACTTTGCCTATAGTAGGTAATACACTGGCTATATATAGAAACTTTAAAAGAAAGGAGAACAACAGTAAATACATTTCAGTCTCAGAAGATATAACAAACTACCAATTTGGAGCTCTAATTAATAATTACATTAAAAACTATAACCAAAATTACCATTTTAGTGGTGGTATCAATGGTTGATAATGTTTTTTTGTTTTTTGCAGTTGATATAGCAATATAAAAAAAAAATTAAAAGAAAAAAAAAATCAAAGTATTGGAAAACCTGAAATTAGCCCCCTTTTATAATCAAGTTTCTTTCTCAATCAAGTTGAGAGAGACTTGGTTATATCAAAATAAAAAGCCAGTACTAAGAAGTCAAAAAGCATAAACACATCATAGCATAATTGCATTCTGCACATGTTGGAGCGTGCTGTGGCCGCAGTACCAGACTTTTCATGCATTTATAGACTACATGAAGGAGTTGGATGTCACTTCCTGCATCCACTATGGGGCATTAGAGAACACCCATAAATTTACATTCACAAAGCCTTTGTGTAAATGAAATGGAGATTGTCACTTCCTGTTGCTAGTAGGAGATGCTATGGCTTATTTAAGGAATTGCTAAAAGAGATCCAACTTGATTTGACCATTGAGAGTTACAGCAGTAGATTCAACTGAATTTGGGGAAAAAAGTAAAGAGCTCAAAGACAGCCAGATAGGGCTACATCCATAAATTTACGATCCAAATTGAACGAGCTGTATCTGTGGAGAGCTCATGGAGCTGTTATAAGGTCCAGAGCCAAATGGAGCAAAGAAAGGTAAAATATTGCTTATTACTGTGGTTTAGAAAATAGAAACGAGATAAATGCACTTAAGATGAATAATGAAGCAATATTAAATGAGTGTTTTATTTTGGATACATTAGAACATTTTGTTTTTGGTGAATGCTTTCAGGAGGTGACCAGGATGTTATATAGACAGAAAAATAATTCAGTGTCGTTAGCTTTGGGAAGATGTAAAGGTTTCTAAGTACAGAGAAGAATCTGTTGGGTTGCCCAGTATCACCTCTGCTCTTAATTATGGTTGCAGATGTCGCTTCCTGAGTAGGGGCACTTTATTTCTTTGCTTTAACCCTCAATGAGCCTACTAACCTGGTAGTAAGCAGCTCTCTGGAGCTGCTCTGTTCCTCGTTCTACATGAACTTCAGCATTTTCCACATTTGCTTCAATGCTATCTGCAGGGAAGAATATACAACAAGGTCAGTCAGGAACTTCTGAAGGAAACTCAGGTTTATGGCATCCGCAATGAAAGCAGAGTATATCTCTTGACTTTTGCCCTCTTTGCACAACATCTTTCTGCATTTTGTCATTACAGTTTCCTACTTTGGTGTCAGTGAGCAGAAAAAAATACCACCAAGGAAAATACTGCAAATTTTTACCTGATTTTGACACAATTTCATAAAGTTGTGATATTTTGAATCATTCAAATGTGTTTCTTCTTTGGTCTGACAAACTCAGAACATATATTTATTCTTATTTTACACAGAGTTTAAGTGTGCAGAGATTAAAAAACAAATTACCAACAGTGGGAACTACACGCAGATTTTACCTATTCATCATCTCTGTGTCTCACAAAGACATGGGACAGATTTTACACTGGTCCAATGTCTATATATGTGTTTCTTGGCCCAAGCAATTCTGTTCTTGTTGGTCATCCTCAGTAGTGGATTATTTGCCGCAAAGTTTGACCACGGAGGCCAAATGTACAGTCTTCTCCAGAAATTAACTGTTTGGACGAGCCTTCATGTTGTATTCTCTGAACAGTTCATGTTGCGAATTGTCTGCTACTTGAACTCTGAAGCATTTATGTGTGCTTCAATCTGAGGTGCCATTAATTGGAGATTTCTGAATGAACTTATCCTCTGAAGCAGAGGTAATTCCTGGTCTTTCTTCCTTGGGGCAGTCATCAGTTCATGATAGCGTTTTTTGAGACTGCAACTTATTACCACATATTCAAATTTCTTGAATTCTTCTGCGCTGACCTTGATGTCTTCAATATTGATGGACTAGTTCTTGCCAAAAGAAAGGATTAATAAATTAGTCAAAAATGACTGTATGCTAAAGCAAAATCATACACTGCTGCTGGTGTGTGGAGAAAGAGAAAAGAAGATGACCATGTTTTTAAATGTGTGCTGTCCTAAGAACAGTAACCCCATTACTACTCACCAATCATTTCTCCTGATCGTGGATCATCACTGCCAGGTCCTTGAAAATTTGGTTTACATCCATGATGTCAGACTGAAAGAGGCAAGAAGATTAATAAGAATCAGTCGTGGCAGCTGTGTGTGGACATGGTCCATAGTCATGGTGGGGGGGCTGATAGTGTTCAACTGTGTCCTATATGTATAATTAGATAATTAGAAATAATAAGCAAAGGCTAACCTCCAGCTGTCTAATGTTTGTTTCTCTCTCCTTAATGAGCTCCAGGTCCTCCTCTGTGAAGGCCTCCTCTGTCTGGGTGGTTATCTGACTCCAGTCCTCTTGGCTTTACAAAAACAGAATGACAAAGAAAAAAGACACCTAAAAAGTTGCAATAATGCGTGACACAAACAATAGAATACTGAACACAGTTTCAAGATATTGTGTCAAAAAATTCAAGGTAATCTTCCTCCAATATAAATACTTTGCAAATGCCCCTGATTATTTTAACACTTGCACATACATACAATCTATAACAATGCTGAATGAATCTATTTGTTAAGTAATGGCTTTTGTATGAAAGATATAAAAGGTCTGAATTAAAGCAAAACAAACAATATACATCTTTAAATTAAAAAGCATTGTTAAAAGGATAACAGTTTTGCTTTCAGTCTTTAATACTTTAAGGAACTGTATTTAATTTCATGACATATTAATACATCACAAAACAGAAACAGAGTAAAATTACATTGCATTTCAGTGTTGTCCATAACCCCTTTCATGAAAGAGTGCAAATAAAAATCAAGACGAAAATGCATTGTCCGTGGAAAGAAAACAAATAAACCCCAAAACAATCCAATCAAATTTTGTTGAGCTGTTTTTATTTTGGTATTTGTAATCTTATTCAATTTTTTCAAGCTTTATTTTATTTTATTTTATTTTTTTTTAGACAGACAGACAGAGACATAGAGAGACAGAGACAGACAGAGACATAGAGACAAACCCTGAGTTCAGTGACTTGAACTATTTGGTTGTTGGATTTAGCAGGGTCATTAAAAAAAGGTAGTTGATTTGTGGCAGAACTTTCATCTTTAATATTGCTATTCTTCCATTTAAAAAGAGGGAGATGTTAGACCATAGGTTTAGGTCATTGCAGTAATTTTTTTCTTATACGGTTCGGGGGATGTCGCCGCGACAGCCCCTGTACCCGCTGGTGGACACCGGCGGTGAGAGATGCCGTCAAGCTGAAGGAGGAGTCCTACAGAACCTTTTTGGCCTGTGGGACTCCTGAAGCAGCTGACAGGTATCGACGTGCGAGGCGGAGCGCGGTTCGCAGCCGAGTGTGAAGCGGCTGGGATGAGAATCAGCAGCTCCAAATCCGAGGCCATGGTTCTCAGCCGGAAAAGGGTGGAGTGCAGTCTCCGGGTCGGGGATGAGATCCTGCCTCTAGTGGAGGAGTTCAAGTATCTCGGAGTCTTGTTCACAAGTGAGGGAAGGATGGAGCGGGAGATTGACCGGCGGATTGGTGCGGCTTCTGCAGTGATGCGGACTCTGCACTGGTCCGTCGTGGTGAAGAAGGAGCTGAGCCGAAAGGCGAAGCTCTCAATTTACTGGTCGGTCTACGTTCCTACCCTCACCTATGGTCACGAGCTTTGGGGAGTGACCGAAAGAATGAGATCGTGAATACAAGCGGCCGAAATGAGCTTCCTACGCAGGGTGGGTGGGCTCTCCCTTAGAGATAGGGTGAGAAGCTCGGCCATCCGCGGGGAGCTCGGAGTAGAGACGCTGCTCCTCCGCATCGAGAGGAACCAGTTGAGGTGGCTCGGGCATCTAGTGAGGATGCCTCCTGGACGTCTCCCTGGTGAGGTGTTCCGGGCACGTCCCTCCGGGAGGCGGCCCCGGAGAAGACTCAGGACACACTGGAGGGACTATGTCTTTCGGCTGCCCTGGGAATGCCTTGGGGTTCCCCTGGAAGAGCTGGACGAAGTGGCCGGGGAGAGGGAAGTCTGGGCTTCCCTGCTGAAGCTGCTGCCCCCGCGACCCGACCTCGGTTAAGCGGGAGAGGAGAAGACGAGACGAGAAAAAAAAAACATTTTTCCCAAGTACTTAGAGGTTTGCAGTTTTGTTAAGTGTATACCCTAACTTGCCTAGTTTACCAGAACTCACTAGTCTTGACCCCTTTATGATCCCATTACCCACTATGATAATCTGTTTTGTATAGTCTCATCCACTCTATAAATCCAGCCTCACGCCATACTTTTAAGACACTATGAGAGGATGATTTACAGTGTGAAATTTAGATGATGTATAGGATGAGTGTTCACTCTTCCTCCATATCTACTAGACAAGTCTACAAGATTCTCTCTCGCTATCACTTAACTATTGACAGATTGTCTAAAATATATGAGCATGTCGATCCTGTCTGTGACAGCAGCAGAAAATTCTCTGCCATCCATAACTTGATGTCTAATGCAGTTAAAAGGGCATCTATTGGACCCAAGCGGCAACCTCCGGTGCTGGGAAATGAAGCGAAAGGGGAAGTGCTAAAAACTGTCGGTTGAGACAGGCTACAGAAGTGAGTCAACCTCCATAAGCAGCCGTATTAATTTCACTATCCATGACAAGGGTGGTGAAATTTTTGTGTGTAGGATTTAGTTGCATCTAGTGGTGTAATCACTCCACTCTCCTCACATCACCCTCACCTTTCTAGTATAAAGGAGAAACAACACTTGAAAGGCCCTGTCTAGAGTCAGTATTTAGTTTGTCTGTTCTGGGATACTGTAGAAACATGATGTTTCAACATGGCGGCCTCCATGGAAAAGGACCCGGATCTCCTGTTTACTAGACGGTTTACTCCTGTTTACTAGAAGTTGTACATAATTATCAGCGTACCCGTTTGATTGACGGGTGGCAGACGTAGTGGAACTGTGGCTGGAGAAGAAACAGTATCTGCAGGGTAAGGGGCAGTGGTAGCCAGCTCTCCAGGACAAGCAGACGCCTGTACAGGGCCAGAAACAGTTGTATCCAAGTGCCTCTCAGCTTCTTGATATTGTATACTGTGTTACTTCTTTGCTCCAGCTCCAAAATCTTCTGGCTGAGACAGACACAGCTCTCGCAGCCCAATGGTGAGGTAAGTAAAGTCATGGCTTCTTGAGGTTGTGCTTAGCTTGTTTCTTCTATAATGCGCAACACTGACTTGAAATATTTTGTTAGAAGTCAAATTAAAATTTGATGTGAATTTTGGAAATTGTTATATTTATCTTTTTACAATTTATTTTGTCTTTTGGACTTTACAAAGCTGTGCAGGAAATTATTGGACGACATACTCCATCAGGATAAAGTGAGTCACTGACAGCACTAATAAAAATGGCTTAAAAATACATGTGAAGTTCACAGACAGAGTAGCTAAATTCAGCTTAGTGTCCAATCTGTGGTATTTATTCTATTTGGGAACTTCCTCAATCTTGAGAAAGCTTTAACATTAGTTGGCTGGGGCTAAAGTTTGTCTCTGTTACTAGTATGTCACTACTAGGGTCAAACTACTTGCTGGAGTAGTAAGCCGGTTTCCATTACATATCAGTGTCTACTGTTGTGGCTGATTGCTTTCTATTAATTAGTTAGACCCCGTGTATCTCTGTGGAAATGGAGATACAAGCAAAGGAACAAGCAAAAGAAATGTTTCTTTTTAGTTTCATTGTTGTATAATTTCAATATTACCATCAAATGGTGAGTTTTACATTATTACTGGCTGTAACACACCTTTAACATGGCATGTAACATGTATTTAACATGACAAGCATGTTTCATATAAGTCATTTTCAAATGTAGTTTATTTTTTATTTTATTATTCTTTATGTCAAAGCAGGGGCTTATATTTCGAAAGGAATCTGGCCGGAAGTAGACTGCTAGCAAAAAAGCATCAAAAAACGATCTTATTGGTGTTTGCAGTGTACGTGTCTTACAAATGTCATCGCAGCTACATTAATTTTGCTCATCTGGCACCTGGCTGAGAAGGGTACAAGGTTTGTGGTTATTTCGTTTTATGAGGTGCTTGGTTTTTGTGGTAATGTACTTTTTTTTTTGTTTTTTTAGTATTCATTTAAAGGTGTTAAAAAGTATGACAAAAATACTGCTAAAACATTTAATTTTGAGCTAATTAAAGTGGTTAAAAAGAGTTTAATATTTATGATAGAAATTAAAAAATGTACTTTAACAAGGTAAGATTACAAGGGTTAGAATATTGTACATGGTTCGGCTTAATAAATTAATGTGAAGATGGTAATCTTTGATGGTCTTTGTTTTTGTCTTCTATCCTGATAGCTCTTACGGTGTGTTCAAAGAGTGAAAGGAGCTACAGTGTCATTCAATTATGTTATTAATAAAACACTAAACAGTACAAAGAGTTAAGACTCATTCAGCCAGGACTGCTACACTGGCACTTCAGTGACTTATTATATTCTTATCTGGATCATTAATGTGATTATTTCATAATGCCACTTACTTATCAAAAGACACAAGCTTCTCATCCCGAGAACTGTCCTCTGTCTGGGAAAAGATGAAAAAACCCACTATTGGCAATGTCAAGTCAGCAAAGTACAGATTATTACAGAGACATGACTCACGTTAATCTGACGTTTCTCTCATTGCTCACTCTACTTACTGATAGGCGGGATCCAGCTCTTGCTCTTGCTATGGACTCCTTCTCTTTCTCTGCAGCACGGCGTTGGACTGCTTGGAAGTTGTTGAGAGCTGCTGAGAAATCATTCATCAAACGCTCCCTCTGGATCTTTTGCTGCCTCTGGACACCACCATACATTGGGAGACAGACAGACAGTAAAAGGCCAGTTAGAAACACAGGGAGGAATTCCTATAGATAAAGAGGGTCATATTTAAGATTTCTTTTACCGTTTCAAAAATATGATCAGAATTACCAGTAACTACATTACAAACTGTGATGGAAAGAATTTAAATTCCTGACATATTTTCCATTTTGCCAGGACCTCTGTCAAATTATAACAAGATTACAAAAATAATCAAAGACAGATATCCTTTTCCCAATTTAACATACATTTTTTCATGCTAACCTTTTCATTGGGAAAAACATAAAAAGTCCTCCATTGAAGTGCCAAATCCTCACCATGGGGCTCACACAGTACATCCCAATCTGTGGCCTCAAAACAACCTTGCAGGGACCCATCAGCTTCCTGTGACCACCTCCTCACTGTCCTGGTGATCACAGGCTGCTTCTGAACAATGGGTGTGTATCTGGAGGTGAGAAGTACTAGATTGTGATCAGATCTGCCAAGGAGTGGAAGGACAGTGGAGTTGTATGCCTCCTCAACATTAGCATACATCAAGTCCAAGGTTTTATTGCCTCTAGTGTGGCAGGTCACAAACTGTTGAAAGGTTGGGAGTGTAGCAGAGAGTGGTGTGGTTGAAGTCACTGGAAATGGCCATGAATGCATTTGGATGGTCCGTTTGCAGTCTGGCTGTGACTGAGGTGATGACGTCACATGCGGCATCAGCTGATGGCGGTATGTAAACAATGATGATGGCGCACGTAAACTCCCTTGGCAGATAATATGGACACATGCTGACGACTAAGAGTTCAATGTCCGGGCTACAGAAATGTTCCTTCACGGTAATATGTCCGGGATTAGACCACCTGTTGTTCACAAGCACTGCGATCCCTCCTCCCCTCTTCTTACCACTCAGTCCACGGTCTCTGTCCGCCCGTACCATCTGAAAGCCGGGTACGGTGGCGTTGGAGTCCGGAATATGTTCATGCAGCCATGTCTCAGTGAAACACATCACACTGCACTCACGATATTCCCGCTGAGTCCTCGTCAGCGCTCCCAGCTCGTCCATTTATTAGCCAGGGATCTTACATTCCCCATCACAACCGTAGGAAGAAACGGCTTAAATTTCCTCCTCCTAGCTCTTCTTAAGACAGCCGGCTCTGCATCCCCGGCGTCTCTCTTCACCTCGTTGAGGATCTGTGGTCTTTCTCTGGGCAGCAGAAGTATTTTTATCGTCTTTCACATCCAATAGCAAAGGGGTTTGCATCCTTATTAAGAAACGGCTTCCTTTTAATCCTGGAATAGATGTAATAAAAGGTTGCCTGTTTGCTGAAAATACAGTGCTGCTCAAAAATGTGTGAACCCTACAGTGATTGTCAGATTTTTTGTAAAAAATACTAAAATAACCTTATTTAATGTTAAGTTATACCCCAATTCACAATACTGACATTCCAAATAATGGAGTCAAACAAAAGAAATGGTTATATTGTAATTCATTATTTAAAAAAAAAAATCTGATTTCATGGGTGCAAAAGTATGTGAACCCCTTCAGTTAATTGGATATTGCAACTCCTAACCTCGGGGTCGTGCACTTCTAGGCAGAGTTGTAGTCTTTCAGTGCTCTCCATTTGTAGATGATCTGCCTCACGCTGGAATGATGAAGCTCAAATCTTTTGAGATGACTTCATAACTACCCCCAGACAAATGTGCTGTCACTACCCTCTTCCTGAGGTCCTCTATGGGTTCAACCGGGTAAGACTAAAGTGACCTGGACCTTTATCTCCATTCCAATCAGTGATGCGCAATTTCGTCCCTCTGATGTTATTGGTCCATTTCAATGGTTAATTTAGCCACCAATTTGTCCCGCCTGATTCCCTTTTAACTGATTGTTTTAACCAATGCAGCTCAGGGTTCACAAACTTTTGCACCTACATAAGTTGACCAAAATTTAGTCTTTTTTTTTTCCCCCCACACAATTGACTTTTTTAAAGAGTATACTGAATTGATAAACCTGCACCCGTTATTTCATATAAAAAAATAATGGTTTTGATTAAATAAGGAAATCAGGGTGAAACAATAGAACTCCAAAATGCTTAAGAGGTTCACAAACTTTTGAGCAGCACTGTATTTCCATTTTAAATGTGTATACCCCACAAGGTCACCCTCCTGATATCATACCAAAAGCTTTTTCAGAATTAGTTGAGTTGGACTGTGCTCAGTCAATTGCTGGCAGGGACTTGAATTGCATATTAGGCCGCATTGATAAATTACTTGCTGAAGTAACTAACCCTACTAAATGGGCATGAGCAACAGCTGATATATGTGAAGAACCAGGCTATTTGGATGTGTGGTGAGCGCTAAATCCGAATAACTAAGAACTCACATTATTCTCAGGAATGCATACAAGTAGCTCGAGAATAGACTACCCATTCGCCTCTAAAACAATGTTTTGTATTCTGTTCTGTCTTGCGATATTAGGAGCATTACAATATCAGACCATGCTCCAGTTTACTTAATTTTCACAAAGAGGGGCCCACCAATGTTCGAGCAAAAGGAAATTTAATAATCATCTGTTGAGTGACCCGAACTTCATCTCTTATTGTATATTAACTGAGTTTCTATTCTTCTATGCTATTCTTTACTCTATTCTATGGGAGACGTGTAAGGCATGGTTTAATTATATCTGATGAAAAAAGCACAAAATGAAAGCGTCAAGAAGAGCAACGGAAACTAGAGCTACAGTTATCTGAACGTGTGAGGGCATATAACCAAAACCCTACTGACACGAATCTTAAAGCAGCTCTGACCATAAGAGTAACTTTTTGCTCAGTCTTCTAAATAAGCAATGAGCTGAGTATAAGATTTGCGAGGCAAAAAATAACATATAGTTACTTTAGACGGGCTCCCCCGTAAAGAATGGAGTTGTTTTTGATCAGGATTTGTCCTTTAATGTCCACATAAAACAAATTTCGAGGACTGCATTCTTCCACTTATGTAACATCACCAAAATCAGACGCATCGTATCTCAAGTGGATGCAGAAAAACTAGTCCACACATTTGTTACTTCTAGGCTGGAGTATTGTAACTCTTTGTTATCAGGCTGCTCCAATAAGTCTCTTAGGACTTTGCAGCTAATTCAGAATGCTGCTGCACGTGTTCTGACAGGAACCAAGATCAGAGATCACATCTCTCCCATTTTGGCTTCTTTGCACCTGTTAAATCTAGAATATAGTTTTTTTTAAATTCTTCTCTTTACATACAAAGCTCTTCATGGTCAGGCACCATCATATCTTAAAGAGCTCATAGTACCTTACTACCCCTCTAGAACACTGCGCTCTCAGAATGCTGGGTTCTTTGTGGTTAGTATAGTTTCCAGAAGTAGATTGGGAGCCAGAGCTTTCAGCTATGAAGCTCCTCTTCTGTGGAACAAACTACCATTTTGGGTTCGGGAGGTAGACACAGTCAACACTTTTAAGAGCAGAGTTAAGACTTTCCTTTTTGGTCGGTCGGTCAGTCTGTCTTTGCTCTCAGTTTTCCTCCTATAAATTAAGTTCTATAACATCAACAACATGGCTTGACAGCGAAACGACTGGGCCAACTTCCTGAATCTCAACTGTTGGGAAATCATATTGGAGTTGATTTGTGTCTCTATGCTGAATGCTGCAGTCATCATAAAAATCAAAATATACTAGTGATGGATAGACAAACGTAGTCAACACTTACTTGCTCTGAGGGTGATGACGGCAAAGGGATTGATCCCAACTCTTTCAGGTGCTTATTAGTTTCTTTTGCCAGCTGGTTGGTATAGTGTTGAATCTGCTGCCTGTGGAAACACCAACAGTTTAGACTTGCAACTGACTGCTAGTCAGTGATGGATAGACAAACGTAGTCAACCCTATGTTGATGAGTGAGTAACTTTCCAAACAAAGTATGTTTTGAAGATTCCATCCCTGATGGCAGGGACAGAAATCATGGAGGCACACTCCACATTTTGGACAAACAGACAGATTTTTAGAACAGTGCCAGTTCACACATCACAGGATAAGGATGGCTAGCCAAAACTGGCAGAGAAAGAGAAAAGAAAAATATATTACTGGAAATAAGGTTGGTACATACAGACGATCCTGGAGTTCACTTGTGTCCTGTCTGGTCCCGAGTTGGTTCACCATGCTCTTGATCTGAGCAGCTGTCATGAAACAAGACACAATGGTAAGTCTCAGTCTTGTAGTGGAAGAACTCATCTACGTTTACAGATGACACCATGTGGAATGGAATGTAGGAACTCTCCCTAATAAGATGGAGGAGCTAATGGCGCTAACCAGGCTACAGATGGAGTATGGAAAATGTAGCATCACAGAGAAGTGGCTGAATAAACTCATTTCAGACACACTGGTAACTCTGGATGGCTTTCAACTGACAGCTGAAGACAGACAGAAAAGCAGGGAGAGAGAGACAGGGAACGACACACAGAAAAGCAAACGTCCATGGACCACAGGCCAGAACTGGAACTGGGTTGCTGCAGGATGGACTCAGCCTTTAGTACGTGGGGAGCCCGTTTTTCCACCTGATATACAGTTCTGTGCAAAAGTTTTAGGTAGGTGTGAAAAACTAAGAATGCTTTCAAAAATTGTTCATTTTTATCAATTTAAAAAATGCAAAGTGTGCAGACAAAAGAAAAATCTAAATCAAATCAATATTTGGTGTTACTACCCTTTGCGTTCAAACCAGCAAAATTCTTAAAGTAAAAAGTATATTTGCACAAAGTCAGGGATTTTGTAGGATTACAGTCGATCAACCAATTCTACCAAACAGGTGTTAATGATCATCAAAACTCAAAAAAAAAAAAAAAAATATTATAAAGAGTATAGTCTAGGCCTGCTCTGTATGGAGAGATGATTTGGCGCTATATAAAGGTGACCAAGGTGTCTACCAAGGTGAGGTTGTGGAAGAGTCATGTCAAGTCATGTCACAGGTCATACACCATGGCAAAACTGAGCACAGCAACAAGACAAAAGGTAATTATACTGCATCAGTAAGGTCTCTTCCAGGAAAAGATTTCAAACTGGGGGTTCAAGATGTACTGTTTGACCTCTTTTGAAGAAGCACAATAAAACTGGCAACATTGAGGAACGTAGACACAGTGATTGGCCAAGGAAACTTAGTGCAACAGATGAAAAACACATCAAGCTTATTTCCCTTCGCAATCTGAAGATCCATCAGCTCAGAACTGGCAGAAACCAGTGGAACCCAGGTACACCCGTCTACTGTACGGAGAAGCCTGGCCAGAAGTGGTCTTCATGGAAAAATTGCAGCCAAAAAGCCATACCTCCGACATGGAAACAAGGCTAAGCAACTCAACTATGCACGAAAACATAGGAACAGGGGTACAGAAAAAAGGCAGAAGACAGTTTGTTTTCTGAAGAGCTGGAGAGCAGTACAATAATGAGTGTCTGCTGGCAACAGTGAAGCATGGTGCAGGTATGGGGCTGCATTTCTGCAAATGGAGTTGGAAATTTGGTCAGAATTAATGGCATCCTCAATCCTGAGAAATACAGGCACATACTTAATACCATACAATACTTGACACGTAATACCATCAGGGAGGCCCCAAATTTATTCTGCAGCAGGACGACCCCAAGCATACAGCCAACGTCATTAAGAACTATCTACATTGTGAAGTCCTGGAAGTGATGGTATGGCCCTCACAGAGACCTGATCTCAACATCAGCGGTTCTGTGTGGGATTACATGAAGAGACAGAAGGATTTGAGGAAGCGTACATCCAGAGAAGATCTGTGGTTAGTTCTCAAAAATGTTTGGAACAATCTACCAGCCAAGTTCCTTCAAAAACTGTGTGCAAGTGTACCTAGAAGAATTGATGCCGTTTTGAAGGGAAAAGGTGGTCACACCAAATATTAATTTGATTTCGATTTCTAATATGTTGATTCACTGTATTTTGTTAATTAACAAAATTTACACTTCCATTTTTGAAAGCTTTCTAAGTTTACAGCATTTTTTCATACCTGCCTAAAACTTTTGCACAGTACTGTATTGTGAGCCACTGTAGCAAGTGAATTTTCCTGGTGTGGGATCAATAAAGTCTCTTTTCAAATTTGGCTTTGGCCCAAACTTTACTTCATGGATTAAATTACTCTATTCACACCCCACAGCCACAATTCGCACAAACTCACAGCGGTCAAGACCGTTCAGTTTGCATCATGGAACCCGCCAGGGGTGCCCCCTGAGGCCCATGCTTTTCGATATGGCCATTGAGCCACTTGCTACAGCACTCCGTTCTTGCAAGGACATATCTGGCATCTCGAGAGGTAACACAAAACAGAATTTCGCTCTATGCTGACCATCTTTTGCTTTTTATCTCTTATCCAACCGCCCTTTCGCTGCTCAGTCAGTTTGGTAACTTTTCAGGCTATAAGTTAAACCTCAACAAAAGGGAGCTGTTCCCTATCAACAATAAAGCACAAGCTTGGGACCTTACCAATTTGCCTTTTAAAATTGAGAATAATAAACTTCCTATCTAGGCATCTCAGTAACAAGAAAGCACAAAGATCTATTCCAAGAGAATTTTATCTTGCTATTAAATCAAACTAAACAAATACTAACACAGTGGTCACCCTTGTCACTACCTCTTGTCCGGCATATCAACTCAGTCAAAATGACTATTCTACGGGGTGTCGGTTAGCTCAGTTGGTAGAGCATTCGTCCCATGTACAAAGGCTCAGTCCTTGCCATAGCAGCCCAGGGTTTGAATCCGACCTGTGGCTCTTTGGTGCATGTCATTCCCCATCTCTCTCTCCCAACATTCCTGTCACTCTTCAGTTGTCTCTGTCAAATAAAGCTTGAAAAGGCCAAAAAATATATATATATATATATATATATATATATATATATATATTTTTATATATCTTTAACCTCTCTTTATTCCTGGATCCTTTTTTCAACATCTTGATTCAGTTATTTTTTCATATATATATGGCGGGGTAAACAACCACGTTTGAACAAGAACCACCTGCAAAAAAACAAGGCTACTGGTGGTCTCGCTCTTCCAAATTTTCGCTTCTATTATTGGGCTGCTAACTTGCGCTGTCTTGCATTTTGGTCTTTTTACTACATCCTACCTGACTGCCCTGTCTGGGTAGAGATGGAGCTACAGTCGAATAATAATGTCAGTGGCATTTCTTGGATCCCCACTCCCACTTTCCTCACTCAGACTCATCAAAAATTCAGTGGTTAAACATTCTTTAAAATTTGGGCACAATTTAGAAAATATTTTGGATTTCACAGCTTCTCTCTCCTGAGCCCCATTGCATCAAACCATCTTTTTAAACCATCCTGCCAGGACTCTCTACCTCATGTTTTTGGAATGATCATTGAGCATTACACTTTGGATATATTAAAAATTCTCCAATAAACAGATTTTGATTAAAAATAAAGTCTCTCTTTATCTTATTGACATCAAAGCTGAACAAAGTTATTTTCAACATCTGTGCAAAGTGACTTTAGAAACTTTAGAAACAGTAAAATCCTGCACTAGCAGCAAAAAAAACAAAACAATACTTAAAAATAAGTTCAGTACAGTGAGGGAGGTATTAGACTAGTACACCATTCTCCAACACAGTCTCTAAATCACTTTGTTAGTTACTGAGTGAGTTAGACTATGGCCACAGTCTTGCTGACACTGTAGCAGCAGTGAACCACTTACTGTTTTGTGTGATCTTCTGGATGTTGGAGCTGCATGTCTGTATGAGGGTGTTGAAGTCCTGTGGCACGGGGCAGTAGGTTTCCGCTTTGCCATATGACATGTCTGCCAGAGTGTGTTTGTGCCTTAGGAGTTGTGCTTTGGCTGCTGATAAACACAGATAAAGAGACAGAAACCATCAACAGGCAAAACAATAAGTGTGTAGGCCACAAAGACATCAGTACAGCAGGTTTGTTTTTTTTCAGTGAGGTCTACCAATCTATTTTTGACATTATGGCAGATTTTGCTGTTTTCTATTACATAGCTCGCTTTCAGTTACTTGATTTCATTGAGAGATTAAGCGTATCTAACTTGGTCCATATAACAGCTGTTAGCTTGCTAACAAGTTAGCCTGCTAATGTCGAATCATTGGAGCCGATCTCAATCGAAGAACATGTACATAGAGAGGGGATACTTCTAAAACCATAATGGGGACGAGTTATTAACATGATTTTTACAAACACTGGCAGTCTGCGTATTACACCATTTAGTTCAACCGGCTATCAACGTCCTCTGGTTATCTACGGAAAGGTATGGGAGGCAGTACAGAATTATGCATTAGCTTTCTAGCTAACTGACGCTACCTTGTAGGTTTTCACTTGTTTGGGTAAACTGGCTATCTTGAAACAGTCTGTTCCTCAGTAATAAAGGCTTAGACACACCAATGTGCTGACAACAAGAGTAAAGCATTGAATAAAAAAAACATACTTGCGTATTTTGCAACTCAAAAATGAACACAAAAACGTAATGTGTCTACCGTCAAGTACTGTCCTTCCTGATCCGTGACGTAATCGCGTAGAGTGACGCAGTCTTCTTCTTCTTCTTCTTCTTCTTCTTCTTCTTCTTCTTCTTCTGTGTTGTTTAACGGCAGTCGGCATCCTTATTGATGCATATACTGCCCTCTTCTGGACTACTTCTTTACTACTTCCTTTTTCTTTTTTTAATTCTTTTTATTAACCCAGTTAAAACAAAATATCCCATAATGATTTCCTCCCTTCCTTCCCACATTCTATTATACTCTTGAAACTTTTCTCCGCTGTTCTGCCTTCTGCAGCCCTGCTATCATCTCTTCCCTCTCCCTTTCATATCCATGACAAGCAACAATCACATGCTCCACTGTCTCTCTCTCCCCACAGCTACACCGACCAGTTGGATGTTTTCCTAATATATTGAGTGTGTTATTCAGTTTACTGTGCCCTATTCTTAGTCTGCTCATGATCACTTGCTCTGCTCTGCTACCTCCACAACACCCTACCTCTCCTACTACACCTTGTAATTTATATAAATGTCTCCCCTTTTCCTGGTTCTTCCAATTTTGTTTCCATTGATTGATTATTTCCTTCCATATTAAACTTTTTCCTTCTGCTTTTCGTAATTTTACTTTCATTTCAAATCTCCTCTTTCTTTACTGCCTCCTTGCAATTTTATCTGCCTTTTCATTCCCTTGTATCCCTAAGTGAGCTGGTACCCACACGAATGTTATTTCCCTCCCCTGCTGTGTGAATCTGGATGTTTTTAACATTATTTCATATAATATTTCCTCGTGTGTTTTCGCTGTTTTCGCTGATACTGACGCAAAAGGTACCCTTGCGCGTCTGTATAAAACGCTCTGGGTTCTCAAATGACTCCAATATAAAACCGTTTGCAGCGGTAAGAGACGCTCAGAGCAGAGCTACAGCCGTCCATTCACTCCAATAATAACGCGATCACAGCGATACATGGCGCTGCGAGCTACAATCTGATTGGAGGACCGAGGACTCTCTGCCCGGAAGTATTTTTTCACTATTTTTTAAGGATTTCTTTTAATGACATCATCAACACGCCAAAGTGTCACTGATAATTCAACAATAAGATAGTTTCATGTTGTTCCCCTCAGTATGATTTTTTCTCCTTCGATTCTGAGAAATAAAGTTTTATTCGTATGTTTTGGATAGCGGAAAGGCCTACACTACCCATAATCCTCGACCACCGTTGCTACGGAGACGACGATCCCCCCCAGGACGATCCCGCATTGAAATCACACAATGTTTTCCAAACTGATTCAGGATCTGAAAGTGAACAGATTTAACGTACAGAATGCTTTGTTAGGTTTATTATTTTATTTTCACGTGTAAAACACATTTTTAGATTTATTCACCGCTCGCATTTTGGACGCTCTGAGCTCGAGCCATTACAACCAATCACTCGCCACCACTGTGCGCAAAGGTTGATGGGAAAACGGAGAGACCCCTCGACGGCATATTGATTCTGACGCATGTACGTAAAAAATATATGACGACGTTGAGCATGTGATGTATGTTTCAGAAAGACAGAGACTGATTTTGATTCACTGAAGTCTTGAAAACTTTTTTCAGAAAATGTTTTAAAGAAAACAAAGGTGTCAGGTTTCTGAAGCAGTTTAAGGCATTTAAAAATGGCTAACGTGCAATCTGCTGATGATTGATGCAGTCTGTTACGAAGATTAAAGGACTTACATGCTGCTAATATTAAATGTCCTGACGCAAAAGAGCCTCACGTGGTGTGTAATGTTGAATTGTAGTGTGCAGTTCATGTACAATAAGACATAAGTTAGCACTATAAAAACTGACTACGCTAACGTTAATTGCTAACGTTGTTTGCACATTTCAGATTTGACTAACTTCATCGTCCGAGCTCAAACACTGAAAATCATTTTGACAGCTTTTGAAATCTCTTTCCTGTTTAGTTTGAAAAATGAGTGACTCAGGTGATCCTGATGATTTGGAGTTGGTGGAGAGCTTCAGGGTGCTTTCAGGATTGGAGTTAATGTTGTCATAACTATTATTATTATTATTATTAATTATTTATTTATTTATTTAAATATTTTTGTAGTGTAGGGAAACAGTTGTTCGAGAGGCCACACTCTTGTCTAATGTTGCAAGTAAAAGTAGACTCACATTTCTACAGCATGTTCAGCATCTCAAACCCTCAGTAATGCATTATCACTTATATTGTTTCTATGAAATCAGCTCCCATGTACTTAATTTGAAATTCCATGTTTAATCATGGACTGTATTTAAAGTGTTGCATTTTGTTTCTTGTTATATTGCGTAGAATGAGGCACAGAGGGAACCTGATCCAAAGCCTGATGGAAGCAATGTGACAGACATGGGATGTTACTCCTCAAAGGCCGTCAAAGAGAGAGGCAGTAACACGAGGGGTTTTGCAGCCTGTATCAAACGTTTTACCAGCAAATAGGTACAGTTCTATTCTCTAGTCCTATGCATTCCTTACTATTTACTATGGGTGGGTGCTGTTATTGGGATAATTAGACTTCTAATTTTTTATATATTATGTGTTACCTGTAAAAATGCCAGACCGTGTGTGGCTGCAGGTAACATTCATGTTTCACCTGGCAGAATTGTGGCTCTCATGGTTAAGTGGCCTTTTTGTCACACACTGCATACACAATAGACGTTATGATGCCTTGTTCTTATCAAAATAAAACAACAAAACGAACCTAAGCCACTGAGGGGCTGCTGCCGGTACTTGTAGTAGTGGACGCGTCCGTCGTCTTCCGGGTCCAATGAATGAGCGAAACACATGAGCTCGTATTCAGTCACCAACATTTTTTCATGGTCTTGCGCTCTTGACAAATAAGCGACCTCAGCCGAACTTTTCATATGTGTACATTAACTCTGTTACTTGCATGCAAATCAAAACAAAAAGCTCACGTTGGGCCATAACGCAATAACCAAACAATGACGACGATGACGGTCAAAAAACTGTGTGCTTCCCCAGTCAGCAGCACACCTGCCAAGTAATTACTTGTGCTTCTATTTAACAATTTCCTGAACCCCTTACCTCTGCAACACTGTTTTTGTGCATATGCTCTTCAGTTACCTTTCTTATATTTTTTACCTTGTTTAATTGATCTCTTCTTACATTTTGTAATTTTTCCAACTTTTCAACAAAAGCCTTCTGTGTTAATTTAACAGTTCTTTTACCTTTACCCAACTGTGTCTCATTTGAATTTCCCATTTCACTAGAAGCAGTGACAGCGACCATTTCCGCGACCAGCTCATCAGATTTACCGTCCATGATATGCTCCTTTTGTTATAATGTTCCACAATGAAATCCAATATACACAATGAGAAAGTTCAGTCTTATGACACGATCATCATTGTTATTTTAGCGACCAATGCATTGGGATTACGCTCGCAAAGTAGTGTGCACACCTTTATTTGTTTTTATTTTTTATTGGCCATGAAACTGGTAGCGCTACTGCTCATACCTTGATGCAAGCGGTGGGCGCCGTAAGATGGTCCAGTGGTAGTACTACCTCGTTGAATGAATCACCTGATGATCTGTGTCACTCTGAGAAACACGGCTGTTTGTTGACACCTTTCATACGGCTCGGCAGAGCTCGGAAACCCAGCGTTGACTCCAGCGTTGACTCTGCCTCCGTGCGGTGGCCTTTCCGCGACGAATGGTGCAAATGGGCCTGGCACCTTGAATTTCTGCACCCTGTTTGCAACTGATGTCTCCCAGTCTTTCTGTGACATTAAGATAGCCGCCCCACGAATATTACTTGAGGCATACGACAAAATGCTGTGAGCGAGTTCTCAAATTTTCCAAATTTAATGAAGTCGCATGCATTCAGTCCATCAATGTTTATGATGACTTACTCATATACTATAATACTATTGGACATGAATATTCTGCTGTTTTTGTCCTATACTTAAAAGACTGGCAAAATATCAGCAGATACCAGATCAGTGGATAAGCTTCTTGGAGTGGGTTACTGTGAAATCTGAGGTGGACAACTTATAGTCCAGACTTAGAGTCTTGTCTGCACTCCAGTCTTGTCTTATAATAATGCAGCACAGTGTGAGGATACAGATGTGTTATAAGGGATATTTATTTATCTGTAAAGTCACTGGTATCATAGACTGCAGTCTGCAGTGTAGTTAAATAGATACACTTCACTGATAAACACACAGCTGTAGAGTAACATTAGGTGTAATGATCAAAGAAAGTTAGTATGTCACGTCTGTATTATGTTCATATTCTATTTCTCTCTGCATCACACTTAGTTTTTATAGGTGGAGCAAATGAACCCACCACTGCACACATTTCCTGCATTTGGTGGGTGCTCATATCCACCCCTGTATATCAGATATA
Source organism: Miichthys miiuy (assembly GCA_036365135.1). Classification (NCBI taxonomy): domain Eukaryota; kingdom Metazoa; phylum Chordata; class Actinopteri; family Sciaenidae; genus Miichthys; species Miichthys miiuy. The sequence continues at coordinate 2,361,666 of CM071604.1, read as the reverse complement.
TTACAGCTCTGTGCTTTTCTGCAGTGTTCTTGGAAAGGGACATGGAGTCACATGTCTCAGCCAAGAGAAACAATAAAAACATATCATAACATTTCTGTAAATGTTACTGAGGCAGTTCATCCCTTGATTAAAACACCGCTTTAAAAACTGATTGCTGAATGTAACTAAGTGATCACGGTTTTATGTACAGTACTCATGCTCGTTAATGTTACTCTCACTTAGAAACTGATCAACTGATAAAAGAATCACAATCACAATGTGCCAAGTGTGTGTTTTTATGTTGTTGTTTTTTCTAAATAGCAATAGGAGGGGACACGAGATTCAGAAGGTCATCTTGGGTGAGAAAGAATGCTTGGCAGCTCCTATTGATGACTACAACAAGCTGTCTGAACCATCAAGGCAAACTGTGTCCATTGACGCCCTCATCCAGACTGACATTTGGCCTTGGCAGAACATAAGAAGCAAAAGTATGCTCTTCATGTTAACATATTTCAACTGTATCATCTTTAAACAAATCTCCAGTATCTGAGCAGTAGTTGGAAGTTCTGTTCTTCAAACATAATATGCTACTATGTGAGATCTGGCTAGTTGAGGTCTGCAACTAACACTGCCCTCTCCGCTTTAAAGAAAGGCTTCATTAAAGGATCCTAAATCCTTGTGTTTATATAGTGAGCTCTCTTTCATTACTGACTTTATTAACTTTGTTTTTGATATTCTGTTTTTACAGCCTCTCTTGCTGACATGTCTGAGGATGTACAGAAGGGACTCCAGTGTCTGGTGCTTCATAACAAACTGAACTTAAAGCTCAAATGCTAAAAGTGGAGGACTGTTACAGGAGAAACCTCAGCCATCAACCGCTCCTGGGTATTGACTTGGAGGAGGGGGAGATCGGAGAAGATGATGCAGCCGACAGTGATTTCAGCACTTCTCATGAGGAGGTGCTAGTTCACCTCCTGGGCACTGCCGAGGTGCCCTTGAGCAAGGCACGGAACCCCCCAACTGCTTGCAGACATTGCATGTCTATGAGCCCTTGTATGTGTGTACAGGGTTAAAATGCATGCAAAATAATAACTGAGTGAAAAAAGAATTTCCCCGTCAGGGATTAATAAAGTATCTCTTAGAGGACTGAGTATGATTGAGCTACAATTAATAAAAAATTGTTGAATCTAAAAATTCTTTGTTTAATGTGATTTTTACAATGACAATAGGTAAAGGTCATTATCAACAGTTATTTAGGAGCAGAGGGGGAGGATGAGTTCTGGTCAAGACTTTGGATTACATCTACGATATCTGGATGTCAGTCTAGAATTGATTGCTTTAATTAATCAACAGACTTAGCTTTGGGTTGTAATTTATTCAGCTCATATATGATGTGAATTTGAAATGTTTTTTCTCATACTGTATGCAGATATAGTTTTCTATTGAAAGGAAAAATGGAATTCCCCGTGTGCAGTTGTTTAACCTGGATCATTCTTCCCAATCTCATTTAATGAGTACTGTACATATACAGTAACATTTTATTTATGGAATGCTTTCTGAGGTACTCAAAAACTCTACATAAGTTAAAAGTCTCATAATACACACTATAAGCACGAGGCAGCACACTCACAAGGTGAGATAATTGTAATCGCTTCAGCAGTAATTTGAAACAGAATGACACCCACATTCGGCAGATGGCCCATAACAGTCGTTGAACGCACCAAATCAATCCACAACACAGTGCCCTCCCCTAACTATAACCTGCAGTAAATGAAATCAAAATCCTGTACCATGAAGGGCATGAAGATGAGGTTGAAAGGGCTATGTCATGTTGCCAGATAACCTTATCCCAAAAAACATAAACATTCTTCCAGTGTACATAGTAGCCTTTGTCAGGCCTAAACAAACCCGTTTAACCTATCAAATGTTACATTTATATGTCATTACATATGAAACTATTGATTGAGCCTCCACCATCATACAATCTCTGTAGTCCTCTTCAATCATTCCAAGATTAATATTTGACTTTTTAAAATAATGTTCTACTACCTTAAGAATACTTACAGCAAAACATTCAGTTTTAATGTTGATGATTTCATTTTCTTGTCTGACACAGGAGAAGCTCTGCTCATATAAAGTATCTCACTGGGATGATATGATGATGATATGGAGATGGGATGATATGATGATGATGTGGAGATGGGATAATATGATGATGATGATGATGATATGAAGATGGGATGATATGATGATAATGATGATGATGATATGGAGATGGGATGATATGATGATGATGATGATGATGATGATGATATGGAGATGGGATGATATGATGAAGATGGAATGTGTCAAGACATTGACTGCCATTACTTTCTGATTGTTCTGCAATATACTTTGTCACTTCCTCATCAGCTACATCTGCTTTTGGGTCCTGTTTTCTAAGCCTGACAGTACAATCTGGCCACGATGGACCCAGCAGATCTGGAGCCAGTATGCCATGAGGTCTCTACCCAGGGCGTCATTTTGGAGCTGCACAGCAATGCCCTCAAGGAAATTATGAGTGGAGTACAGGAGTTGACCGCAAGGGTGTCTGACCTGCAACGTCAAGCTCAGCCTTCTCCTCCTACGGTCTCTAATCCCTCCCTGGTGGTTTTGCCTGGCTGTGAGCCCTGGGTCTCACCTCCTGAAAGGTATGAAGGCAATTTGGGTCAGTGGTCACCTTCTTGATGCAGTGTGGACTTGTTTTTGATCTCCAGCCTCAGTCTTACTCCACTGATAAGGCCAAGATCGCTTATGTCATCAGCCTGCTACGCGGCGAAGCCCTGGAGTGTGCATCTGTGCACCGGAGAAAGCAGGACCAGGTAACCACCTCCTTCACCACTTTCGTTGCAGAGATGAGGAAAGTTTTGATCATCCAGTACAAGGTAAAGATGCATCTATGAGGCTGTTTTCCCTGTGTCAAGGGTCACGGAGTGTGGCTGAATACGCCATTGAGTTCTGGACTCTAGCTGCGGAGAGTGGGTGGAATATGGGGAACAACAGGCAGTGTTCTGTAATGGGCTGAGTGAGACCCTCAAGGATGAATTGGTGTCTTATCCCGAGCCTAAAGATGTTGATGAATTGATCGCCTTGTCCATCCCCCATTGACAACAGGTGCCGGGAATGTAGGAGAGAGGAGACGAAGCCATGAAACTGTTCCATCCTGGCTGAGGGACCACGTTCCTGCTCTGCTGCACGTCGTCCAGCCACACAACCCAGACTCCATTCAGGGAGCTGAGCGGCGTGACCGCGGGGAGGTGAGGCCTGGAGAGGAACCCATGCAGTTAGGCCGCAACCGTCTTTCCCCACAGGAGAGAGCACGGAGGATTGCCGAGTACTGCTGCCTTTATTGTGGGAAGCCGTGCCACGTCGTTGCCAACTGTCCTACCCGGCGTTAAACAGAAGGGCTCGCTAGTGCTGGGAGGGATCTTGGCGAGCAAAACCTCTGTTCCTTTGCCTTCCCAACCCCGGACCAAACTGCACGCAACCATCAGCTGGCAAAGTCAGTCCCTTGAGGTGTTAGCTCTTATTGATTCTGGGGCTGACGAGAGTTTGCTAGATGCTAGCTTAGTTAAACAGCTGGGGCTTACTGTGAAACTTGAAAAACCCATTATAGCTAGTGCCCTAGATGGCCAACCTCTGGCTAGCATTACCACTCAGACCTGTCCCATATGACTTCTCCTTTCTGGCAACAACAGTGAGAACATTAGTTTTTTTTGTGTTAGACTCACCTCACATCCCGCTTGTGTTATGTTACTCCTGGCTAGTCAAACATAACCCCGATGTGGATTGGGTTTCCGCTAGAATCCTCAGTTGGAGTGCAGCCTGTCGTGCCAGTTGTCTACTCTTGGCCCAGCCTCCGTTCACCCAGTAAGTCCCGACCTCGCTCAGGTTCCCTCAGAATATCATGACCTCCAGGCAGTGTTTAGTAAACAACAGGCTCTCTCACTGCCACCACATCGCCCTTACAACTGCGCCATTGATCTGCTGCCAGATGCAGCATTCCCTAGCAGCCGCCTCTACAGGCTCTCCAAACCTGAACAGGAAGCTATGGAGACGTACATCAAGGAGTCTTTGGCAGCTGGAATCATCCGTCCCTCTTCATCTCCCCTCGGTGCTGGGTTCTTTCTTGGTAAGAAGGATCGGTCTCTTCGGCCCTGTATTGATTATCGTGGTTTAAACAACATTACCATAAAGAACAAATACCCTCTGCCTCTAATGAATTCAGCCTTTGAGTCTCTCCAGGGCTCCACCTTTTTCTCCAAGCTTGACTTGCGTAATGCCTATCATTTGGTCTGGATCCACCAGGGGGATGAGTGGAAGACCACATTCAACATCCCCCTTGGACACTTTGAGTACCTGGTGATGCCATTCGGGCTCACCAACGCCCCAGCAGTGTTCCAATGCTTGTTAAGAGACATGTTGGGGTGTTTTGTCTCTGTCTATCTGGATGACATTTTTGTTTTTTTTGTGTTTTTTCTAGAGACCCTGCCAAACACGTCCAGCACGTCTGCCAAGTCCTCCAATGGCTCTTGGAGAACAGACTGTTCGTTAAAGCGGAGAAATGTGAGTTCCATGCTCCTACTGTATCGTTTCTCGGTTACATCATTGCAGAGGGTCAGGTCAAGATGGACCCGGAGAAGGTGAGAGCTGTGCTGCAGTGGCCCAGGCCAGAGAACCGGAAGCAACTCCAGAGGTTTCTTGGGTTTGCCAATTTCTACAGACGGTTCATTCGTAACTATAGTCGTGTTGCTCATCCCCTCACTGCTCTCACCTCCACTTCCAGGCAGTTTCTCTGGTCACCTGAGGCCGAGGAGGCATTCCAGGAGCTGAAGAACCACAGGCCCCATCTTGATCCAGCCTGATCGTTCCCTGCAGTTTGTGGTGGAGGTGGATGCCTCTGATGTGGGGGCAGTTCTGTCTCAGCATTTTCCCCAGATAACAAACTTCACCCTTGTGCCTTCCTCTCCCATCGTTTGCCCCCTGCAGAGCACAATTACGACATGGGCAATCCGGAATTGTTGGCAGTTAAGTTGGCCTTGGAGGAATGGCGCCACTGGCTGGAGGGGCGGAGCTGCCATTCGTGGTGTGGACCAATCACAAAACCTTGAGTACATCCGTTCTGCTAAACGTCTCAACCCCCCTGGGCACTCTTTTTTTTTTTTACTTTATTTTTTATTTTATTTTTTTTTGTCGGTTTAACTTTGTTGACTTACAGGCCTGGCTCCAAGAACACCAAGCATGATGCTCTGTCCCGCCTCTTCTCCCAGGAGGAGTTGCCCATCTCAGCTCCTGATACCATCATTCCCAATACTTGCATTGTCGGGGCAGCATCCTGGAGATTGAACAGGAGGTCGAGGATGCCCTTCGAGACCACCCAGATCCAGGTAACGGCCCTCCTGGCTGCTTGTTTGTCCCTGAATCAGCCTGCAAATCAGTGTTGCTTTGGGGTCACTCCTCTCCACTCTCCTGTCATCCTGGGTTGGCCCGCACTCTGTTTGTCCTCCGTAGACGGTTTTGGTGGCCATCTATGGAGGAGGACACCAAGTCCTTTGTCTCTGCCTGCCCTACCTGCGGCCAGAATAAAAGTTCCACATGACCCAGTTCAGGACTCCTGCACCCATTACCCATCCCCCGCCGCCCATGGTCCCACCTGGCAGTTGACTTTGTTACAGGGCTTCCTCCTTCAGAGGGTAAGACAGTCATTCTCACGGTAGTGGATCATCATGAGTATGCCCACAATACTCTACCAACCTCTGCCACAGGTCTGTCTCCCTTCCAATGTTTGTATGGATATCAACCTCCCTTGTTCCCCATCCACCGCTAGGGAAGAGGAGCCCATGCAGCTTGGCAGGACACGGCTGACACCGGAGGAGCGACGACACCAGTGGGAGGGCAGCTGCTTTTACTGCGGCAACTCGATGCACCTCGTCACCGCCTGTCCGGCAAAAAAACCCCGGGAGGTATGTCAACCCCCAGCCACAGACCTTGTTCCGCGCAGCCTGACGCCAGTTAAGGTAACGCATTATGCCACCACTATTGACATCGAGGCACACATAGATTCCGGAGCCGATGACAGCTTAATTGACTGGGGTTTGGCGGAGACATTAAAATCGGAACCCCTGGTCAGCCCCATCAAGGCCAGGGCTCTCAATGGCAAAGAACTGTTCATGATCATGCTCCCATCCTCACGATGCCTGATCCCCGGTGGCAGTTTGTGGTCGAGGTGGACGCCTCCAACGAGGGGATCGGAGCGGTCCTGTCCCAGCAGTCTGAACAGGATGGGCCTTCTTGTTGCGGCGTCTGTCCCAGGCGGAGCGGAACTATGACGTCGGCAACCGGGAGCTGTTGGTGGTCAAGCTGGCCTTGGAAGAGTGGAGGCACTGGCTTGAGGGGCTGGAACACCCGTTTATTGTCTGGACTGACCATAAGAACCTGGAATATATACTTAAAGCCGAGACTGAATTCATGCCAGGCAAGGTGGGGACTCTGCGCCAGGAATAAGACGTCCTCTGGGCGGCGTATGGGACTTCTGCAACTGCTTTCCATCCCCTCCAGACCATGGGCCAACATCTCCATGGACTTTGTCACGGGGCTCCCGGTCTCCCAAGGTAACACCACGGTCCTTACGGTGGTGGACAGATTTTCCAAAATGACTAGATTCATAGCCTTGCCCAAACTGCCTTCAGCCAAAGAGACAGCTGAGATTATGATTAACCATGTCTTCAGAGTCCACAGTTTTCTTAGGGACATCGTTTCTGACCGGGGGCCCCAGTGCGTGTCATGGTTCTCGAAGGAGTTTTGTCAACTCATCGAGGCCACTGCCAGTCTCACGTCAGGCTATCACCCGGAGGCCAACGGCCAGACCGAACGCCTCAACCAGCAGCTGGAAACCGGTCTCTGATGTCTGGTGTCCCAGAACCCGTCGACATGGAGCAAGCACCTGGTCTGGGTCAAGTATGCTCACAATTCCCTGCCCACCTCGGCAACAGGTTTCTCACCCTTCAAATGTGTGTACGGTTACGAGCCTCCGGTCTTCGCCGACCAGGAGCCTGAAGTGTCGTGCCCTCCGCCCACGCCATGATCCGCCGTTGCCGACGTGTCTGGGCAGCCGCCCGGCAGCTCCTCATCCGCCAAGGAGACCGGGTCAAAAAGGCCGTGGATCAGAGAAGACGACCCGCCCCTGCATACCAGCCGGGCCAAAGGGTCTGGCTCTCAGCCAAGAACCTCCACCTCAAAGCCCTCTCAAAAAAACTGGCACCGTGCTTTGTGGGGCCGTTCCCATCACCAAGATTATCGGGTCTGCAGCAGTTCGCCTTTGTCTGCCCCGGTCTCTCCGTGTCCACCCCACGTTCCATGTAAGTCAGGTCAAACCCGTCAAGGAGAGCCCCATGGTCCCGCCCCCGCCCCTCCTCCTCCTGAAGTAGTAGACGGGGTCCTGTCTGCAAGGTCAAGAGGTTACTGGCTGTGCGCAACCAGGGCCGGGACAGGCAGTACCAGGTGGACTGGGAGGGGTACGGCCCGGAGGAGCGACAATGGGTCCCGTCCCGGTTCATACTGGATCAGTCTCTCATAGAAGACTTTGAAGGACCCCCCTGATCAGCCTGGGCCGTCAGGAGTCGGCCCTAGAGGGAGCGGCACTGTCACACCGCGGTGAAGTCAAGCTGGATTTTTGTTCTGTCTCGTCATTTCCTGTTTTATTTTGAAATTTACCTGCCCTCTCGTTTCAGATCACTTGCCCTTCCCTTGTGTGTCACCTGTTGCCGTGATTCCTGATTGTCTTCACCTGTTCCCCATTACCCATCTGTGTGTCTATAGGTTCTGTGTCTCCCTTTGTCCTGTGCCAAAGTGTTTCGTTTGTTCGTTCACCACAGCCAGCTCCAAGCCTTGTCCAGTCTAAGCGTGTTTGTTCGTGAGTTTTTGTTCTGCCTGAAAGAGTGATTTTTTTTTTTTTTTTTTTTGTGGTAACTTTCTTAGTCTTGCTTTTGGTTTCTAGTGCTTAGTTTAGTGTCTAGCCTCCACCTTTTTAGGAGAGTTTTTGTTTTGTAACTGTTCTTCTAGTAGTGGTTTTTAGTTAACGTTTTGTAGCCTATTGATTTTTCCTCCTTGAGAGTGATTTTGATAATTTTGCATAACCAGAATAGAGTTTTTCCTTGAGTGTTTTTTGTTATATTTAGTTTAGCCTTGTTCTCCCTTCTGAGAAGACTCTTTAGGTTAGGTTTTCATAGCCTTGTGTTGTGCATCACTCTGTAGAGAGGTTTTTGTTTTCTCCTAATGAATCGGCTCACTGACACTTCTGCTTCTGAGTCCTGTTTGGGTTCCGGCCTGACATCTTGTTAGTTTTGACTTAATGATTTACAAGGAAACATTGACAACTGATGAATATATAATTGTCTGGGAGGCCCTTACCAACAGCTGGGCAGAATTAAGAAGACTTAGGTTGCTTTTTTTTTTTTTTTTTTTTTAAGTCCTGCTTAGATTCCAGGCTGGACAGGCATCCACTGCAGATCTTCCTGTTTAAATTGTTGGGAGGCTGGCAAGAAGGGCAAACCTTCTTTTTGGCTGTCATTTCTGCAAATGAAAACATGTAGGGATTATTTCAGGTACAAAATTAATTTCTCAGCAAAGAAATAACCAGAAATAATGTGATTTTGTGTGCACATAAAATTCCCTTTGCCACTTCTGTAATTCAAAATATAATATGTCAAGAATAAATAAAGACAGCTATAAATCACAGGATGGTAGTGAGTACTGTAAAGTAACAGGAGTGTTTGCCACTCAGTGTAAGCCTGTCTGGGTGTACAGACATGGCTGCTTGTGGCAGGGTACCTCTGGCATTCTCACACAAACAGGCCTGGCTAAAATCTAGCCCCCTAAATAATTAGTCAAGTGCATAGGTCTGTTCTATAAAGAGTACTGTATTGCTTATTAAGCAATGGCAATTACACACAACACACAATAGCACTGAAGTTTCATATTTATATGAAATGTCCTGTTTTGCTTAAAATGACAGCATGTATCAAATAGTTAACAATACTGCCTCATTAAAATATGAATTTAGACTTAAGGAAAGTTACTGCTTGGTAAATCTGAATATTATTAGTCCATTGAGAACATTTAAACAGTTCATTGTTTAGAGAGGAGATTTAACTGCCTATTGTCACCAACCTTCAGCCTTACAGGCCAGGCCATCCATCTCTGAAGTGCACTTTAAAACTATGTTGCTAATATAGGCTAGTACTACTGTTAGCTAGCTGGCCAAGCAAGTGTCTTTCAGATGAGAATACGTTACAAAAATAACAGTCACAGAAGTACACAGACTGCTCTCTAAAAATATTTCACGTTTTATATCAGTCTATTATTTCTTTCAAATTACAAATAATCCGCAGATTTTACCATGGCTTACTTACCTTAGATTTGACTCCTGTCAATCCTGTCACGACCCAGACGTGAAACATACATTTACTATGACTCCCAGGGTGCATTGCAGTTAAAAACCATACAATTACCTTGCTTAAGATCTCTTGACGTGTAGCTATGACAAACTGAAATGAAATATTGTAATTTGTACACACATAATAAAACACTGATCTCTTGGAACCAGTTAACTTTATTTTTTATAAATTAGTTAAGAATAAATAAATACATAAAAACAGGTAGCGCAAAGTGGATTGTCTTCGTCTCCATAGCAACGGTGGTTGAGGATTATGGGTAGTGTAGAGCTAATGGCTCGAGCTTGGTGCGTCCAAAACGCGAGTGGTGAATAAATCTAAAAATGTGTTTTACATGTGAAAATAAAATAATAAACTTAACAAATCATTCTGTACGTTACATCTGTTCACTTTCAGATCCTGAAACAGTTTGGAAAACATTGTGTGATTTCAATGCGGGATCGTTCTGGGCCGCCGTCGTCTCCGTAGCAACGGTGGTCGAGGATTATGGGCAGTGTAGGCCTTTCCGCTATCCAAAACATACGAATAAAACATTATTTCTCAGAATCGTAGGAGAAAAAATCATACTGAGGGGAACAACATGAAGCTATTTTATTGTTGAATTATCAGTGTCACTTTGGCGTGTTTGTGTTGAGAAATGTTTATGATGTCATTAAAAGAAATCCTTAAAATAGTGAAAGAATACTTCCGGGCAGAGAGTCCTCGGTTCTCCAATCAGATTGTAGCTTGCAGCGTCATGTATCGCCGTGATCGGGTTATTATTGGAGTGAATGGACGGCTGTAGCTCTGTTCTGAGCGTCTCTTACCACCGCAAACGGGTTTATATTGGAGAACCCAGAGCGTTTTATACAGACGTGGAAGGGTACCTTTTGCGTCAGTATCAGACGTCTAGGGGCGTGACAAATCGTCGGTATTTTACACCTTGGGAATGAGAATGGTTTGGTGTGTGTGTGTGTGTGCGTGCTTGTGTCTGTTAAGGAGAGAGTTTTACAAAGTCTTTTATTTTGAAGGGACTTATTTTAAAAGCCTTTTGTCTTGTCTGTGTGTGTGTGTGCTTTAAGGAGAGAGTTTTACAAAGTCTTTTATTTTGAAGGGACTCTTATCTTGTCTTGTCTGTGTGTATCTGTGTCTCTGTCTGTCTGACTGTGTGAGTATGTGTGTGCTTGTGTCTGTTAAGGAGAGAGTTTTACAAAGGAGAACACACAGTAAAGATGTGCCAGAAACCACCACAGACTGACATGTTCGGTCTGTCTGTCTGTCTGTCTGTCTGTCTGTCTATCAATCCCTGCTCTGTTTCAGTGCTGTTCACCTTAATGTGACCTTATTATAGTGGCGTTCCTTCTGGATGTCAAAAAAGCCACTTCCCGAGCTGTAGGCACAGTAACTTCAGTCTGACACGAATGACAGGAGATGTAATCCAGTTCAAACATTTAATAAAAAAATAGAAAACAAATTACAGTCCATCACACAGTAGAAAAACTTTATGCTGCCTGCCGCAGCTCTAAACATCAGTCACTACGCACATGACTCACCAAATTAAAGGTCCAATATTCAATTTTATCAGGGAGGGAGCATGAATGATAATAACTAACATGAGTTTGTTTTTAAATGTTTTAACATTGTTTCCCTGGTATTCACATGAAATAACATGAAATTATAAATTATGTATGATATACTTGTAATTCACATCTTATGGCTCTTACACTCATACCTTCACCGTTTTAATGTGTAGTAGGTTAGTAGTTAGTTAGCAGCAGTAGGTTAAAATGTAGAAGGTTTGTAGAAAGATTTGAAGGTTGTACAATGTATTTCAGTGGGAGAAATTTGAATAATTTGTATGTGTGTCTGTTAAGGAGAGCGTTTTACAAAGTATTTTATATTGAAGGGACTCTTATTTTGAAAGCCTTTTGTCTTATCTGTGTGTGTATCTGTGTCTCTGTCTGTCTGCCTCTCTGAGTATGTGTGTGGAGGGGTATGTCTGTCTGTCTGTGTGTCAGTGTGTGTGTGTGTCTGAACAATTGACCTTTCGCCGAGCCCCGCCCCAAAACGGCCATTGTCCAATCACACATCCTAGCAACCGTTACTATGTAAGCAAGGTCCATCAAGCTTCAGACTCCTAGCAAGATGGTGAAGCGCTGTGCCTAAGGTGTATGTAAATCGGACAGTAGATACCACAAGAGCTTGACCGGAGGAGTTGTGTTCTTTCCATTCCCAAAGCCAAAAACACAACTGGAGTGGTGCGTACAATGGATTAAACAGTGTGGACGGCCCCACTCCCAGCTAAATGTGTCGAAGATAGCGAAGCATACATATGTCTGCTCAAAGGTAAGGACAAACGTTTAACGTTAACTACGTACTGTGTTGTCTAGAACTAGAGGCAAGAACACAAATTGGACCAAAGTTATACCATAACAAGGATATCATTGCCAGAACATTACCTTCTAAGCTAAGTTCAGCGAGCCCTTTAGCTTTAGCCAACATTAGTTAACGTGTTAGCTAACGCTAGCTATATTAGCTGTTGTTGTGTTGGGTCTCAATGCTTGGAGCTCCCTAACCATATTTTTCATCAGTTTTCAACAAAGTTGAACATAGCACCCCAACAAGCAACTTCAACTCATTGTTTTCATCTTTCGTGTAGCATTTTCTGAACGGACAGCCTACTCCTGAGTTTGTCATGAGATGTCATCACTTCTGGCACGGCACAGGTCCAGTGTGTGCATAAGGCCCACAATATGAGAGCAAAAACCTGGTTAACTAAATTAAGACAGAAGTAGCATTAGACAGCTATTTGTTTTGGGAAAGGTTAGCTAGCCTTGACGCACCTGTAGGTTTAGCTAGCTAACACACCCTCGTATTTTAACAATATACTCGTAATAGACAATGATTTCGCTTGACTGGTAAGCATTAGCCATGATAGTGGTTATGTCGCCTTCGTTGCGTATTTTAATATTTTGAATATATACCTCCACTGCATATTGTAACCCCTTTTGCCTCGATCTGGAGGATATTGCAGAGGTATTGCTCCAAAACTGTCACTGACACGTGCCGGTATACCTCTTCCTGTCATGGCATTCTGTTGCGCTTGACGGACCTAGCAACAGTAACTAAGGGGGGTGGGGCTCTGCGAAAGGTCAATTAACTCCCTAGTGGATGCAGAAAAACCTCTTGTCCCTGACCCACAAACATTGCTCTCAAACATCCCACCAGATACTAAGTGGTACACAGTGATAGATTTGTGTTAGGCATTTTTAGTGTGCATCCAGACTCACAGTATCTTTTTGCTTTTACCTATAGGGGGCAAAAGTATACATACACAAGACTGCCTCAGGGATATGTGGAGAGTCCTACGCTGTTCAACAGAGTCTTAGCAGACGACTTACAGCATCTGGAAGTCCAGAGCACTGTAATACAGTATGTGGACGACCTTTTGATATGTAGTCCCTCCAAGGACCAGTGTGAGAAGGACTCAATCACAGTTTTGACAGCATTAGCAGAAGGAGGCCATGAAATAAGTAAAGGCAAATTACAGTTCTGCCAAACTGTAGAATATTTAGGCCGAAAACTAAGTGGAAACAAAAGAGCTATTGCTCTGAGATTGAGGCCATAACCAAGGCATGATCCGTTCCTGGTTTTTTCATTCCTCCTGCCAGTACTTTTCCACTCACCTCCCGGCCACTCCCACCTGATCAGTGCAACCACCTTCACCTGTGTTCCTTCACCTGATCACCTGCCTGCCACTCCCACCTCATCAGTGCAACCACCTTCACCTGTGTTCCCTCACCTGATTTAAGCCCACTCCTTCCACTCTATCTCTGCCACATTGTCTTCAGCAGCATGCTAAGCTCTCGCACATTCATCTTCGGATTGCTTCCCTGGTTTCGACCCTGTCTGTCCCTGACCAGTCCTCATCGTCCCTGCCCAGGTAACTTGACCAGCCTTCCGTCCCTGACTCCTCTGCTGGCTCGCACCTTGTCTGTCTCCTGGTTGCTTGGATTCCCTCCCTGGAGGTTTCTGCTGGAGAGTTGGACTATTTTGGCTGGCTCTGTTGGAGAATATTTCCTGAGTACCTGCTGTGGATTTTTGCAATCCTGTTTGGCCAATAAACTGTTTAACTGTTCCTACACTGGTCTCAGTCTGTGCTGTTCTTGGGTCCAACCTCACACTCATTACAAGATGTTAACATTCTTGGGCATGGCAGGTTACAGCTGACCTTGGATCTGTGATTATGCAATCAAGGCTGCCCCATTGCGTGCATCAGTCAGAGCAGCAGGACAAAGTAATGGTTCAGCATCATTACAATGGACAGGAAGTTGAGGTGCATTTGCAGCCCTAAAAGAGGATTTGCACACTGCTCCAGCTTTGGGAAATTCAGACTACACTAAAATGTTTCTGTTTGTTGCAGAAAAAGGAGGTTTTGCGTGTGTGGTATTGATGCAAGATACTCCAACAGGCAAACAGCCATTGGCATACTACAGCACCAAATTGGATAACCTTGAATCAGGACTGCCACCCTGTTACCAGGGACTGGCGGCAGCAACGTTCGCGTATCAAAAAGCAACAGCAGTGACTATGGGACACCCTGTGACCATACACACATCTCATCAAGTACACGCCATGCTAACCAGTCCTAGATTCGTTCTAACTCAGGCTAGAAAGACAGGTTATGAAGTAATCCTCTCGGCACCTCAAATAACAGTTCAGCACTGTAACACAATTAATCCAGCAACGAGAATGGTGATACCCACAGAGGGTAAACCAACCAATCAACAGAAAATTTCCTCAAACCCCGTGAGGACATGTATAATCAACCTATAGCAGCAGATCTCACCCTGTTTGTAGACGGGTCCTGTTTCAGAGATGCAGCAGGCAACCATGCAGGCTATGCTATAGTGCAATTACATGAAGATAACACCTTTTACAGAAGTTCAGGCGATGAAACTCGCCCAGCCATGTTCAGCACAACTAGCTGAAATCAAAGCCTTAACAGCAGCATGTAGATTCACAGTATGTTTATGCAGTATGTCATGTGCATGGTAATATATCTGCCCTGTATTGGCACAAGGGTTAGATCAATGGCTTTCCCCACGGGTGGAGTTTCCAGAAACCACGACACATCCATTTTGTGTAGCTAGAGGGATGGCCCTGGAGCAAGCCCTAAACAGTAAGGACAATACCAAAAACCAAAACATAAAACGTAACGTTACAATAAGAGCAGTACGAGCCGCCTCCGCAAGCTCATCAGGAAACTTAGAACTATGTGAGCTGAATAAAGGTTGTGACAACAGAACGATCTCTGTTAACCAGACGATGCGCATGTGTAGAACCACTCCGTCTGCAACCCTAAACTGTAGACAGGTGTTAAAGGGTAACGGGGAAGGCATTTTTCATGTTAAATGTAGAACCAAATATATGAAGTTTGAAGTAGCAACAATGGAAAATGGCACACAATTTTCTGACATATTTTGGATTTTTGATAATGACAGGCAGCTCAAGACAGCATTGCCAGCCAATTGGACAGGAATCTGTGCCTCGGTTAAATTGATTGGATCTATATCCGTTTATGAAGCAACATTCTTTAATAAAAATAAGACAAGTAACAGCCGTCGCCACAATATGGTCCATAGAGCTCTGACACCACAATGGCAGGACGTAGACAAGGTATTAATTGCATGGAATCAGGAGCCATGGGGAGTACCGGATGAACACCAAGCCATAAGTGAAATGGATTAAATCTGGCCAAGCGGCAGGCTCACTCCCGTCCGTCGGCATGATAATAAATGCACAGTACATAGCACGTAACAGCAGATGGATTAACTATCTGTGGTTTAATCAGCCACAATTGGACAACTGATGCAGTAGAGGGGGTCAGCC
This sequence comes from Miichthys miiuy, assembly GCA_036365135.1. Classification (NCBI taxonomy): domain Eukaryota; kingdom Metazoa; phylum Chordata; class Actinopteri; family Sciaenidae; genus Miichthys; species Miichthys miiuy. The sequence continues at coordinate 2,346,325 of CM071604.1, read as the reverse complement.
AACAGTTGCATGCTACCTTCCTCATGGCTTTGCAAAATAGATTTGCTATTGACACCCTGTTAGCAGAGGATCAAGGAGTGTGTGACATGTTCGGGGATGAGTGTTGCTCGGTTATTCCAATGGTTACAGGCAACGATGGTAACTTCACTAAAGTCTTTGGGGCGATGAAGGCTCTGAGAGATGAACATGTGGCCAATTCTAACTGGAATACTAGGCCAACATGGCTGACAAGGCTCTGGGAATGGCTGAACAGCATGACCTGGAATAAAATAATTTTGACCGTAGGCATGGTGTTGGGAGGATTGATGCTAGTGGCTGTGACAGTCTCATGTTGTGTCTTACCAATGTCAGGACTATAGTTTAGTTTGTTTTTTGACTTCCTGTTTTATTGTTTGGTTTCCCTCACTTCCTGTCTGTGTTCATTCTAGGAGGCTTCACTCCCTGTGTGATTGTCTATTGTTTTCACCTGTGCCTCGTTAGCTCCTCCCCCTCATGTGTGTATATATGCCTGCTAACAGTGTGTCTCTGTTAGATTGACTGCATCCGTTTGTGAGTAGCTTTCCGGCATTTTTCCTCTGTATTTAGTTCCCTTGTGTTTTGACCCAGTTTGTTCCTTGACCCGTCTTTGCCTAGCGTTTTGTACCTTTGCCTGATCACTGTTTCATGGTTTTGACCCTCGCCTGTTTTTTTGGACTTCCCTTCTGCCTCGTGTTTTGTACCTCTGCCTGAGCTGATTGCCTTTTCGTGTACCGACCCCGGACTGTTAATAAACCGCCTCTTCACACCTGTCTGTCTCTGATCTGCTCTGTGGGTCCAGTTGTCTGTCTGTACCTGACAACTAATAGTTAAGATGATGTTGAAGAAAACAACCAAGGTAATAACTGGACAATTTCCTCTTTCCACACCAGATGCTGTCGATCCCGAGTTGACAGCAAACCAGTATGTAAACATGATGCATCTTGACACTGGCTCACTGAAGACCCATATTGAAGTACCATGATGGCAGTACCACCTAGTAACCACGCACGGAGGACAAAGCCTAGGGGGTAGAAAATCGACAAATAAAGGGAAATACAATTTGGCCTTACAACCAGTCCAAAACTCTACAACTTATCTGCAGCCTCAGTTCAATGGCTATTCATTGCACTCAGAAGGATATCCACTACCACCAGAAATGCCTTTATAACATATTTATGATTTGGTAAACACACAAATTGGAGTATGCATGCCGGTATACACAAAAGCCCAAGTACAGGTGATCACAGTATGTTGGGGAACTGACATTTTGTTTTGTTCATTTTGTATGCGTATACAGCATTACACAAGAGGGGAAAGTCAGTGGTTAGAGAGAGTTCAGACAGGTATAACACTCAGTACAAATCACATAAGGATCACCTGTGGATTATGGTAGGAGAAGGTAGAACAGGGCTATGTAGGGACTACAGCCTGGGAAGAAATGTATGGGCGGGGATTTAAGGGTAACTCACGTTGTGCCTTGTCCCATCAGACTACGATGGCTGATAACTCTGACAACTGGGAGCTGGCACAGGTGGTCATCCAAGCCCTCAACGCATGTGCAAGTGTCCAGCCAAGGCAGGCTGCTGACAGTACCAGCTGGTTGAGGCTGCAACCACCAGGTCCCCATCAGCCTCGAGACTTCGACTCTGACTCCAGCAGTGAGGACACTGAAGGATCTGTCAGCTATTCACCCACTTCCCCATATGGTCCTCACACACTAGACGAGCCACGCCATCACCTCCCCCAATGCCTCAGGTGGTGGAACCAGCCCTGTCATGATAATACAGGTACTGACCCAAATGCAGGCTCAGACAAGGGTTGGCAAGAGAAGGGGATTTATTTGTGACTTGGGAGGAAAGGGGAAGGAGAGGGTGCAATGATGAGGTGGAGGGAATGGCTGCGGTGAAGTAGTGGGTGGAATAGATGGTGGAGGCACGGAATGTGAACTGTCCGGAGATGGTTGGTGGAGAGCAGGCAAGTAGGTATATGGCAGGAGGTGATGATGGTGGTGGATCTGAGCACAAGAGGATCAGAGGTTAGAAGCAGGCTAGGAAACCAACGGGAAACACAAAGAACAATAGTTAGGACGTCTGAACGTAAACTACCACAGTAGCTGAACAAACGATCTAACAAGGCGTGGGAGGAAGGCCAGGGTTTATATACAGTTGAAGTGATGAATTGATGGAAGGCAGGTGAGCTTCATCTGTGATTATCGAGGAGGGACCAGGGAAATGTGCCACGCCCACAACACAAACACAGAGACTAACAAGGAGAGACTGACAAGTAAACACAACACAAGGATGGGGAAAACAAGGGGGAACTCAGGGAATCAACAGTCACAACTGCCATCGTGACAAGCCCTGCAACTCCCGGTGAAAGCAGAGCCGATGCCAATACCAGCGAGCGCGGATGGTGAGGTTCCAGGTCCGTCATCCGCAGCCACAGCCTATGATAGCACATCCCAGCCGCAGCCAATACCGGCATCCCAGCCGCAGCCAATACCGGTATCCCAGTCACAGCCAATACCAGCTCCCCAGGGATATCCACTCCCAGGGCGACATGTTATCACGGGCCCACAGCTGGCTAACATGAATATGACCCAGTTTCGCCACTATATGACCCAGCATCGAGATTATTTGGCACATTATCCTTTCATGGCTGACAGACTGAGTCTCCTCAGAACCAGAGCAATGAGAAACAACCGGGTCAAGCTCAACAGGCGTTTCCAACTGGAGCGACTCCGACAGCTAGAGGGGGAGATCGCCAGACTGAGACATGAGCAACAACTCCACACCATGAGAGAGCAAAACCTGCACCATGAGATTGCTCAGTTATGTCAACAACTGGCTCTCAAAACCCAACTGATTGAAGATTTCACATGCAACTAACTTACAGACGCACAACCCCATCACTACTATTATTCGTAAAACACTGATATACTGTATGCACCAATGACAACACTGGAAGATTAGATGCTACTGATCATTTGAAGTTTACCCACGCTGTCGAATCACTGTATTTTGTTATTTGTTATGAAAACATTTGTTATTATGTTTTCATGGGTATGTTTTGCTTATGTCACTACGCGTTGTGTAAACACACGTCCTGCAGCATCTCATAGACAAAAGGATGTGTGTGGAGCAGTGTTTAATGTCCCCGCTGTTGGAGAAAGCTCCGTGTTGTACTTAAAATGACATGTCATTAATAGCTAATCTCAGCAGCAACCTTGGGTTGTGACCTCGCAGTGCAAGTCACAAAGGGGGGATATGATGTATAAAATTTCATGACTTCATGTCTTCTGCTTAATTGACTGAGTGCCAAATTGTTTCAAACTATGTTTCTTTTTTTCCTTTTCTGTTCTCCTAAGAGTTATGGTTTGAGTACATAGCAAATATGTAGACTGGAACACTGCATGTACTGAAGCACTTAAGGTTACATAATGTAAATACTAATAGCTGGAAACACAGTAAATCACTGGAAGTAGAATCCTGTTTAAGGAAAAGTGTAAAACTGGAATGCACATATAACCTCACAGAAATGCTGTAAATCAGATAGAGAGCACAAAGACTGAAGTAGAGTTGGCTTATGTGAGCACACAAGATTAATGAAGTAATGAGCACTTGTTTTTTAGTATCATTTGATGTGAACTATATAAATGTGTGATAACATGTAACAGTGTGAAATGTATTAAACTTTTTAAAAAATACAGTTGGAAAGATCTGTTACATAATGGTGTAAGAAAAGGTAATAAAGGGTTTTTAAAAAATAGTATAATTACAAAAAAGAATCTAATGCTGTCACCCAGTGAAGAATAAAACAAAAGAAAACACCTTGGCCCCAATAGACCAAGATTAGTAGGTGTGAGATGAGACATCATTAGGAAATGGAAAAACCCCAAAACGTGGACCAGCCATGACAGTCCACCTGAGTGGAAAATTACACCATTATGTCACAAGTTTGATGAAAATAGGCTGGACTTATGAAAACAGGCAGGACATATGAAATTTGCATACAGGTGTATAAGAGAACGCCTGCGTCAGCAAATTCAGTTCATCCATGGGGAACTCGGGCTCTTGTTGTCTGTAAAGATAATAAAGAGTTCATTCTGCTGCCAATCCTGATGAATCCTGTGTGTTATTGCCTACAGAAGTAGAGTAACACTATTTGACCTAATTAGTGCCGAATGCCTACGACACAAAAAAAAAAAAATTTCAACAGACATTTTCAACAGTGAACTGCTCTGGCATACTTTCACCGAGAGACTTCATTCAAACTTTAAAATGTAGGTACTCTTGCCTTCTCTTCAGTGATTCATTTCACTCATTGACACCTTTTACCGTTTTTAAACTATCAAGGCTTAAAGTTGAGCAGGTTTTTACTCAAATTTCTGGGTCTATAATGGGTGTGTATTGCGTGGAATGTTTGCGCTAGAGTGGATGACATCATCAGCTAGAGTGAGGAGGAGAGAAAAAAATCTGTGAAAAAATAAAACGTATTCGACTACCCTGGCCTCAAATTTCACACTACAGACATCATTTATACATAGAAACGTAGGAAAATTTGTCTTCTCACTCACATCCGTCTGCTAAAGCTGTCAGCTTTATAGTTTTGGCGTAACACACAAAGATGCGCCAGCAACGCCCATCCACAGCCTCATAGACTGCACTAACATGCTAATGCTAACATGCTAATGCTAATTTCTCTCTCTGTCAGCATTTCCAACTGACATTCCAACTGACAACAGGTGCAGTAACTGCTCTGCTGATTAGGGCCGGCAGGCAGAAGCCCGGCGGCGGCCATTTTAGTAGTTTTTGGCACTTAATTTGAACTTGTCTGTCTAAAATGACAGGCAGAGACAGCAGAGCAGTAAAGAGCTGTAAAGACATGCTAATTGCTAGTGCGTCAGCGCATTAGCCACTAGGAATTAAATACATGCTCATGCTAATGCTAACATGCTAATGGTAATTGCTAGCGCTGACGCGCTAGCAATTATGATTAGCCACTAAGAAGTAAATACATGCCAATACTAGCATGCTAATGCTAGCATGATAATACTAGCATGCTAATGCTAACATGCTAATGCTAAATTTTTAGCACGTCAGCGCTAGCAATTATGATTAGCCACTAAGAATTAAATACATGCTAATGCTAGCATGCTAATGCTAACATGCTAATGCTAATTTTTTAGCACGTCAGCGCAAGCAATTATGATTAGCCACTAAGAATTAAATTCATGCTAATGCTAACATGCTAATGCTAATTGCTAGCGCGTCAGTGGCAACAGCCCACTCGGCACTCTCAAAATTTCCGTGGGAATTTTCTAGTTATTATTATTTTGCCACGTTTCAAGTCCCACAAATCCTGTCCTACAAACATAAAAATTATACCACCAGATGCAGCTCATTCAGGACATGGAAGCTATTACTTTACAGATCTCTACTATTAATACTGTACAAATTATTAAACATTTTGTAAAATTTTCCCATCATAAGGATGAATAGGAAATCCTCAAATCTCTCAACAAACCCACTACACTTTAAACAACAACTGCGACTGCATAACTTGTCTTACAGACTTTATTCAAATTACTCTTGTACACAAAATGTTAAACTATTAACCCTGTACTCAACTTTACAAAATATTTTACCGTTTTTAAACAATTAAACATTAAAGTTGAGCACGTTTTTACTCCACAGCAGCGTTTACAATGGGTGTGTATGGGGCCAGCTAGAGTGGGTGACGTCAGAGCTAGAGTGAAAGAACAGCTAACGCGTCCGTCAAAAAATAAAACCTGCCAGCCTCCCGCTCCGCAAATTTCACGCTACAGACATGATTTACCTAGCAAAACGTAGGAAAACTTAATAGCTACGCAGTGATATCACTACTGAAGCTGTCAACCTTACTGTTTCGGTGTAAAGAGCCTGGGAGCACCAGCTAGTCCGTGCAGCACTCCCATTAACACCAATGTTAAAAAAGGAGTGATTTTCCTTCAGGCAAGCAGACAAGCCCGTTTCTTTCCTAGAAGAAATCAGTCCATTCCGTACCGGAAATCACATTTTAAAAAATACCAACACGATCAGGAAAGCCTCGTAATTCCCGGTCAAGTCGTTTCAGCGATATGTACAACTGACAAAATTGGACTCAAATGTCAGTTACATCACCTGTAAAATATCTGTAATTTATAAATTCTCTATATAAATATCATCACTACATTCATACTGTTCACAATGTACCATTGTGCCATTTTTTTTTGCTTTGATATTTATGTGTGTGTATATACATATATAGTTTGTGTTTCTGTTTCTATTGTTTATGTCCATGTTTACTTGGCAAGTCGCAGTTTTGTTTTTTAACTATGCCTGTGTCTATATTTCATGTTTGTACTGAGAGAGCACAGGAAAACCGCAGGCAAATTCCTTGTGTGTGTTCACATATCTGGCAAATAAAACCGATTTTGATTTGTATTCTGATTCTGAAGTGAACTTTATTGTCAATGCTGCTATATGAACAGAGCATACAGAGAATTGAAATAGTATTTTCTCAGATCCATGGTGCAAACAGCAAAAACATGCAATGTAAAACATACGACAAAAATATATATATACAAGTTAGATATCCAAGATATCCAAGACAAGAATGTGTCAAATGTATACGTTTTTATTAGAAGATATAACAGTGTAAATATGCCAAGTAGTATAATTATGGCAAATACAGCAGTATAACCACAATTAACAGTATAAATGTGGCAAATATAGAAAGAAGCAGCGTTATAATCAGAATGAGCCATATAAATAGTCTGAGAAAATTAGTAGCCGGCAGATGCAGTAGTTGCTTGGCAACCTGAAGGCTGTCAGTTACAAATCTGATTTTTTAACATTCCTCCCTGACAGTCGGCCGTTGTCCATTAGAACCACAACTTTATGCCACAAGTACATTTTCTTTCCATTCGCTACTACTCTTATCAACAAGGACTGGAAACTAAACTCTTCATTCTGTACATCCAGATCTACTATTACATTAATGTAACATTTACAGTGTATACTATTTATTTATTTATTTATTTATTTATTTATGTGGGACTACGTCATTGTGTTGTTGACCTGCACATTTAAAATTTTCTGGGAATATATGGTAAACTCTTACCTTTACATATTTCATACATGCATAGTTCTGCACAACAGCTCTGTCATTTTAGAAGATCTATTATATTTATTTGTATTGTGTATATTTTTAAGACTTGCGTTTTTAATTTGCCAATATTGTTTACTTCATGTTTATTCTGCAGCAACTACAGCAAGTCACTTGCCTGACTCCTATTCTTGTGAGACAGTTTTAACTTTAATATACTCTACAGCACAGGTCACTAATAGGCGGCCCGTGGTCTGAGTTTTAATGCAGCGTCTGCCTTGTACCGACCCAGAGCACAATTGTCATCACTTTATAAGAGTAGCAACGTACACCAGCAAGTGAGTGAGTGTGTGTGTGGATGGAGGAGCTGCAGGTTTGCAGTAAGAGTTAGGTTAGGAATACATGTACAATGTGAGCTACAGTGTGTAATCACATAAATAACTGCATTCTACAGTAGTATAATATATTCTAAAATTATACAGTGGAGGTAGGCATGTTGTGCTGGAACCAGAAGAGCAATACAAGCAATCAAGAGGAAAGCAAGAAATGGGAATGTCTATATATAGATTGCTCTATGTTACTGCAGCAGGTTAGGTGTACAGCAGTTTGACATGGTTATGGTATGGTATGCCGTTACTGTGTAAATAACGGAAAACACGGGAATACTCCTGAATGCCACTCACTGAGGCATGATCCTCAGTGGCCCGCAATATTGCCAGCCATGGCAAAACGGTGTTAAACCATCAAAACACCACATTGTTCTGTTGCTAACTGCAGGCACCACCTGTATGTTTGATATGTATTTCATATTTTACCGAAAAATTTGAAATGGTATCGCTGTCGGTCTACACACCTCCTTTACTCCATTTCAAGTACTAAGGACAGCGAAGCACAAAGCTAGGGAACGACATGTATTGACTATTAAGTGAATGTGTCTGGCGGTGTGTAAGGACGCATGTTGCACCCAATTTTTATGTCTCGCCTGCACAGCTGATCAACCATTGGAATAAAATCACAGCAGACAGGCAGAGCCTATATGTGGGAGTCACATATAGGTGTGGGGAAATTAAGAATTACGAATCAGGGAAGGCACAAAGTTTTGCAACTGTGCGACTGTGCAGGAGAAAAGGTGCTATGCGTTTCAACAGAGCACTAGAGCACCTACAAAATAAGTTTGAGAAATGTCTGCATGGAGTAGCTTACACATGTACAGCTTACAGTTACATTTCCTCATTGCTACTGAGCCACCATCCAATCCTCCAGCACTCACGTCCTGACCATTCTGGACATATTCTGTGAGTTTCTCTTTTCATTTCCAACTGTCCCGTTTCAGTGTTTACCTGTACATGGCCGGGGTCTCCTCTAAATCCTCTCTTTGTGTCCTTCTCTCACTTTCACAAATAAGAAGTGAGACAAAAAGTAAATGAGGGGAAAACACGAAATGTAAACATTTTAAAAATGGCTGTGATCACTGCTGGACATAATGGTCTATAACTGTCATTTATATGCAGCGGTCAATATGACTGCTATTGGCCGTCCAAGTTATAAATGCTCAGAAATCACTCATTGTCACTTGAAGCGATCAGTCTCACGGCACGACAGCACAATTCATTCACATGGCACATTTATTTGAGCTGTTTCATAAAGCACACTCTGTATAAACCTGACTGTATTAACAAGGAAACTATCTTAGTCAGATAGCTTTGATATGTCACATAGTCACAAGTATTTGCACTTGTCACATAGTGACAAGTCACAAGATATGTCACAAGTCCGTTTTAATGACGTTGTTCATGGTGTCTACAGTAATTCTCCTCATGTCACTACATGACAGCTCAGACAAAGGTGATTTTGATCGGATTAAGTCACAAACTGTCAATGTTTTATGTTTTTGTAATAAAAGAAGCTATTTGTCTGGCTACTAAGAAAGACAGATACTTTTAATTCTCCCCAAATGTAATACAACATAAAGCTGCACTTGCAGCTTGTGCCCTCCTGGTGGCCTGGTGGGCCCTATGCAGCTACAGCATAAAAGGCGACTCTCGACAAGAAGACAGTGCACACCTTTATCGACAAGAGGATAGTGAACACCTTTATCGACAACAGGACAGTGAACACCTTTATCGACAAGAGGACAGTGAACACGACTCTCGACCAGACAACGGAAAAAACGATAGGGTGAGAGGTGGGTGTTTGTTTCATGGTAAAAGTGGCTAATACTAAGGCATAACACGACATACACATAAGTTTATCTTACCTTTATGTGACAGTCAGTGTTGTGTAACTCGTTAGAGTACTCTAATTACTTTTTCCGTATAATGTGTAATCAGTAATCAGTGATTCCGTTATTTTTTTTTTAAAGTAATGTGTTACTTTAAGAATTTTTCCGGATAAGGAAAGAAAAATTCCGACTGCAGCCTGCTTTTTGTCAGACAGTACTGTGCCACCTGCGGATGTGTCAGCGGAGGCTCAGTGCTGTGATGATGCGTCTGTGCCCTGCTGACCTACGTTACCTGTTTGTGTGTGTGAGTGAGAGAGAGAGAGAGAGAGAGTGTGAGTGTTTTCGAACCGCTGGCAAGATGGCATAGAGGACAGCTTTTGAATCATGGAAGTACGCACATTATTTTCAATTCGCCAGCGAAACAGACAAGAACAACATAACGGTAAAATGCACACTGTGTGTTAGTGAAAAGCTTCTGTCGACCGTAAAAAATTCTACTTCCAATTTAAAAAAACATCTTGTATCCAAGCTGACTGTCTTTCCTGTCATTGTTATCCTGCGGAGTTAATTTGGTTGGATGACTGACGTTATTCATTGTCAGGACTTCTCGGTGCATTTAAAGGAGGCTGTGTGTCTGTGTCAGTTAAGTTACAGCCTGTGCGAGGCGCTGTAAACGGCTTTTAATTTTTGGTAACGCATAAGTACTCTAACGCGTTACTTTTATTTATAGGTAACACTGTAATGTAACAGATTACTTTTAATTGATGGTAACATTGTAACCTAATTAACTACATTCCAAAGTAACTATACCCAACACTGGTGACAATGCATATGTAAACCTTTTTTTTTGCTGTGACAGAAAGAAGAAGGCGAAGAAAAGAAGAGACAAAACGACTAAAGGTGAGAGAAGTGGGTGTTTTTTTTAATATAATTACCTAATAACTGTATAGTATGGGTAGGATGTTATGGACTTTACATATTTTGTGTATGTAAGCCTTTTACTTTTTAAATACGTAATTTAAGTTTAGACGTGTGTGCTGGAGATTTATTCTAAACAAATGTTTTCTTTAGAAAACACACTTCATAGTGGGTGTGACAGTTCAGATGACTTGTGTCACTACCTGCCATCTTAAGGAAAACTACTAAATTAACTTCATTTTCAGTTTATTTAATATTGTGACCGCTAAGTAATTATGAGTAGCATAAGCTACTGATATGTCAGTTGGCAAATGAGGCTGTTGAAAGAGTTGGGTACTATTTTCAGTGACTAAAAGGGAGAGAGAGAGAAAATGACCGGCATTAAGGCCTATGTGTTTGTGTGTTTAAAGAGAGAGAGACAGAAAAACAATGGCTGAGAAAAAAATGTGAGACTGACAGTTATATTAGACTGCCATGGTAATTAGGCTCAAGTCTGTCAGACTCAGGTATAAAGTGTTTTTGCAACCAGCCAGTGTCCACTGTAAAATAGTTTAGTTTACCAGTCAGCCACAGCAACATGTGCCAACCAGTCAGCGCACATCAACATCAGTCTACAAATCAGAGTACAGCATCAAAAAGCAGCTGATAAAGTAGCCTCAGCAAAACAACAAAACACCATCAACATGTCTTTGGCCGTATGATTGAATAAACTAAGACTAAACTAATACTACTGTGCATATTACATATATACTTTGTGTAAACCAGGGGTGTCCAAACTGTTCCACAAAGGGCCGGTGTGGCTGCAGGTTTTCCTTACAACCAAGCAGCAGCACACCAGACTTGACTTATTTAATCAACTGATGTTACAGTAGCATAAAATAATATGTCTATCTTTTGTATTATATTTATTTCAGGACAACACACGGGTGACCCTGTCCCTCTGGTGAGAGGCAGCATTGTTCCCACTTACTGAAGGCTCACAAATTGACGTGAGCCATGTCAAAGGGACAATGGGTGGATATGGGTACTGTTTGAACAGTACCAACTATTCAAAACTGAAGGTACGTTGTTGTTCTTCTGTTGTGCTGACACCAAAAAAACAGTACTTGAAAGACAAAAAGAAAAGCAGATAGGCAGAGGGATGAGAGGACAAGCAGGCAGGCAAGCAGGCAAATAAGTGCACAGCCAGACAGATAGGTAGGCATGCAGACAGACAGACAGACAGACAGACAGACAGACAGACAGACAGACAGGCAAAAAGACAGAACATAGATCCTTTACATTAGACAGATACATAAAACACTTTTCTTACATGCCAGGCCTAAAAATGATGGTGAATGTACTTCACAAATCTGAGTCCTAAAGCATAGTAGAAACCTTTCTCTTTGAGCTGATGGTTCTTTTTTTTGTACAGGTCACAACAGCAAGCTACACTGTTGGCATATATGGAGCAACACCCTTGATCCATAAAGCACGGACAGACATGGCGACAGAGTCAGCTGCTGAGGTTCAGCCAGCAGCAGAAGCACCTCCACACACCAACGCAGATGCACAGATAGCTCCAGTAGCAGAGGCAGCAACAGAACCAGCTTGAGACATTGATGTGGGACCAGAAGCAGAACCAGCTTCAGATGCTGATGTGGGACCAGAAGCAGAACCAGCTTCAGATGCTGATGTGGGACCAGAAGCAGAACCAGCTGCTGACACAAATTCAAATGTAGAGACAGTGGCACAAGTAGAAGCTGCTGTAGACTTAAATTCTGACTTACAGCTATGGCTACAGATTGAGGAAGAATTGCAATCAGAGGGAGAGGCAGATGCATTTGAGGAAGAACTTTAGAAATACATCTGTAAGCACACACAAACATGCACTTGTCACATTTTCTTACTTGCACAGTTTTTGTACATAGTTATTCATAATACTTGTCATGTGTCGTACCTACACACACGTGTTTTTCTCCCATAATTTTTGTAACAGGACATTATAAATACTTATTGCTTGTTTGGACTGCACACATGTACACACACACACAGTTTTCATGTTTGTATAACTGTTGTACATAGTTATTTATAATAATTGTTATTTGTCTTACCTGTTTTTTGACTGTTATTCTGTTAAGAAGAAATTGTTTGGTTGTATTAAAAGTTCACTTTTTTGCCCAACTCTGAATCCACTTGTACCACACAACATACTCACAATTGAGATGGGGAATTTCATTGACTTCAAACATCTTAGTTTCTTTTAAGGTTAAGATGCAGCTACAATTAAATTAAGAATAATTTTCACATTTATCATGTCATACATATTGTCACACATAGTAACTAAATATTTACTAACGCCAACACATCTATCTATCTATCTATCTATCTATCTATCTATCTATCTATCTATCTATCTATCTATGTAACACAGATGTAAACAAAAGCACTAAGTTATTTTTCCATCACTACCTCTATTACTCTATTCTTATTGGAAGACAACTTTACCCTTGAAGATTGTTAAGCTCTAAACAATAAGCTGCTACTACTCTGACAGTGCTACCTTGAAATAGTTTTCTGCAACAATGTGATTTACTCACAATCCTTTAATTTCTAAAGATGTAATATTAATTATGCTGTTGTCCCACCATTATAACGATAGTATCCTTGTCTTCAGATTACAGCAGTGTGTAAAGTGTGAGTTACGGTGCGACTGGTCAAGCACCAGTGAGAGTGGCAATGATCAGCGGAATAATATGTGTGTATAGTTAGGCACCAGGCACAAATATGTAAATGTCCTGGTAGCATTATCGTTACAGTTGCCACCCCACATACACAACAGTTCATCCTGCAGTGACCGGGTTCTGACTCAGACTGTGCTAATGTGGATATATTGTGAGCAAAACAACAAAAAGCTGCTGCCTGACGCCAAAAATGTTACAACATCTCAATAACTTTTTTAAAAAAACTGTCCTCCATCCGTCCTATGTTATGGTGTCTGCTCTCTCTTCACTAACACAACACACACATTAATCCTCTCATCTCTCTCACTGATCTGTATTTGTCAATAAAACATAGTAACCAGTAAATGTGTGTGCTGGTGCGTATTTATGTATGTACATAAAAGCCTCCTGTCTACCACGTAACCTGCCTGATTTAACTGCAGCCTGTCACTTCGCCAGGAGAGGTCACTGTAAGTGAAGCTTAGAAGAATGAACCCTGTTTCGAAACAGTTGGCTTCAGTGGTCCAGTGCTTCACAAAAACTTCATTTGCCCATCACTACGCTCCTCAATTGCATTTGTGCACAAAAACCATGAAGCCATATGGCAAAAACAACAATCAAAAAATAAAGCGCGACATTGTAAACCATGTCCACAAAGCACACACTGGAGAAAGTCTCACGACGCAAATATCGCGAGAACATTTACCTGTTATTTCAAGAAAATTATCTGATTATCTGTAGATCTCAAGACAATTTACTCATGACGTGAAAGCGGATAACATACAAATAATGCATACCTGCCCGCTTAGGGCTGAATTTGAATCGTACAATGCATGCTATAAATAGACATATTTAGTTTCATTTACACGTTGTTACATCTGATACCAGAACGTCCCAGTGTGCCTGAACATCAATGCAGCATCAATGCCCTTTACCTGTGGTACGCGCTGCCGTCACTATATTCATGAATATGACGAGGTGAGTACCCATGAGCTTGTCTACTAGCTGCTAACTTTTCCAACACTACAAATATGCTTTTGGTGTTTTTTAACCCATATAACAGTAGTTGTCTAACTCCACATGAATGGAAATCCTAAGTATATATCTGTGTAGGCATTGCATTTAATTGTGTAAGCATTGTCATTCCCTTTTTATTGACGTTAGCATTGTCGCTTTAGCGTCGTCGTTAGCATGACCATTATCATTGCTGTGCTAACACTACCATCTGTGCCGCACACGCGAACATCGCCACAAAGTTTATCCTAGTTTACAGACCAAATAACAACCAGGAAAAGATTTATTTCTACTAAACATGCAGATTTTTCAATACGCTCAGACAACTTACTATAGGCTTCTAACCCGAAAATAAAGCTGGGGTGCGGAGGCTGTCCTTATATTACTTCAGTTACCCCAACTAAGCAAACTTGTTTTAAAACAACTTTATTTCTCAGTAAGCTTCACTTTACTTTATTTACACATTTACTTATTGAGCATATAATGCTGCTAATACTTACCATTCGTAATGTGCTTATGTAATGCAGGCACCATTATTTTATTTTATTTTTTTTGTCTACAGATAAACAACCATAAATCCAGCCCTGCGCATTGATTGGTAAGTAAAAGTAAGATTATTATTCATGTATATCTGTTATCCATGTCAAATATATTCCACTACCATCCTTGTGCAATGAGCTGTGCTGTGCTTCTATTCTGCAATAAAACCTAAAGTTTTTTGTGTATTGACTGTTTCGGCCTAATGATTCTTGTTACTGATGGTCTGAATCACTGTTGGTGACTCCAGGGCAATTGATAACTACGTTTACACACACATGAATGAAATGCTATGCAAACTTCTTGCACACAGTCAAGTAAAGTGGTAGACATACACTGTAAATACACTTAATTGGATTTCTTATATAGAAATAACTATCTAATATATGCTTTCTGTTTGGTCTTACAGGTCTCCTGCGGTCCAGCTCCTCTCTTGTCATCTATCATAACAAACATTCTGTCTTTCTGTCCTGTCTACCCTATACACTCTGTCTGAAATACCAAACATTCTGCCTTTCTGTCCCATCTACCCTATACACTCTGTCTTAAATACCAAAAACTCTGTCTTTCTGTCCTTCTCTATCTGATCTGACAAGACATTCTATCTTTCTATCCCTCTAATTGTGTCCCACTCTATCTATTTCTAATACACATTCTATCTTTCTATCCTCTAATTGTGTCCCACTCTATCTATTCTAATACACATTCTATCTTTCTATCACTCTGTCTATTTTTGAAAACAAACAAACAAACAATTCTGAACAACTACCTGAAATATACTTGATATAAATACCTGAACTTGAACAAACCTGAACTTGAACAAGCCTGCACTTAATATATGAACAATATACCTCTCCTGTCTCTGTCTCACACAAGACATTTATCAATACTGCTATATCTGGATACATTCATATCATATATCATAATTGACTTGACTTGACATTTTCATTGCAGTCTTTAAAAGATTTGTTATAAAAATTAGGATTATACTGTGCTTCAGATGATTTATTTCTTGTAGAAGAATGTGTGTGCTTTCTGTTCTTTGTTCATTGTTAGTGGGAAGATATCCGAGACAGCCCATTTTATGAAAATTGTATAAGAACCAACTGACAGAGCTCCTCAGGGAGCCTTTTCTCTGTAACCCCTTTTGTGTGTTGCACTGTTAAATGCTCCTTCTTGTACAAGAATAATAAATTCAGCTTAAACTTTGATACTTTGAATCCAGTCTTCCTTATTCAAGAGTTCTTCTTAAAAACTTCTCGTAACAAGATTGGTTTGACATTACCTTGTAAAGACATTTGCAAAGACACATAATATATAAAAAACAGTTATGGAATTAACTGTAACTGTAAATTCTCAGACACATAACTTGTTTGAACAAAGTATTAATTTGATCCTTTGAGTGAAAACTATAAGTAACATAGCATACATAACATTCATATTCATAGTTATACATAAATATATAACTGTCAAATACCACTAAATACATTACATTGTTATTAATTTCTTTACATTGACTGAATTGCCATCTTTTGTCATCTCTATTACTGTGTCTAATATCTCAATTTAAGCAAAACAACAATGCCAAGGAAGAATAAGAGGTCCCAAGCTGGAAAACTGTGCTGGCAAAAGTTCCATGAGTCTCCCTGTGCATCAACAACTGAACAAGCAGAATGTGTTGATCATCAGAACAATGGAGAAGTAAATACATCTGAGACTTCTAATGCAACAGTAAAAAAGGTATGTCAACTCGATGCATCACATGTACCTCAGGTATCATATGCTAACATTGTAAAAACAGGACATATCAGTGATGATCAGTGTGTGGCAGACCCTTCTAATGCTGACTATGTGAACCTCAGAGATCAGCCTTCTGAACAGTATGTCTGTGCATCCCGCAGCCAGGCTTCTGTTAAATACGGCAAATCGAGAAATCGGCAGTGTACTTGTAACTCACTAACTTTACTTGCATTCTTAAATGAGAATGAAAACCTCAACAGAGCAGACCTTGACCTTGTTTTGGATAAGGGTAACTTGATGTATAATGAGACCAGAAAAAAGTTCCCTAATTATATCCATTTGACAACAGATGAGCTTCCTGATATCGTTTCTTCTCGTACATGTATTCAATATGTGGACATGATGCAACTTTCAAGATATGGCACATTTGGAGATCCTTTACCTGGAGGTGTTGATACATTTTTGGACCTTGAAGCTGGACTTAGCTGTTTGTTATCAGATGTACAATATGCATTGTTGTCGATGAGACATGATTATGTATTGCAGTATTCAGAACCATGTCTGGCAGATACGGTTTCTTTGACCCACACCCCAGAACAGTAAAAGGTTTGCCCCTACCTCTCGGCTCACACAGTGCTGGTACTGCAGTCATGCTGACATTCACGCATCTCAGTGATATGATTGACAGACTCATACAGTACCACAACATGTTGGACACACACTCCTGTTGCAATTACGAGTTAAAGCCTGTGGCATTTGTGCACTCAGCCAACCAGAACAATCCTACCATTAACAAAACAAGTGGACCTACAACTCACACTGCTGCTGTATCAACTGTTGTATTGGATGCTGCTGCTCAAAACAAGCCAAGTCTAAGTGGCACATTACATGAGACTCCTACTAGTAAATCCAATCCAATAACGCATGCTGTGATCAGGGACAATGCTTTGCAGGACATATCTCGTAAACTGTCCAAAGTCAGTAAACAAAACAGACAGAAATATAAGAGACTATTGCATGCTGAAAAAGTGTCACAAAGAAAGGAGAATCAAAAAAGGAAAGAAGAAATGATGTATGCTTCTGATGAAACATAAAGCAAAGAAAAAATCATACTCATACAGGACATACTCAACAGAACGGAAAAACAAAACAAAACTATGCTACCAACCAATATCAAACCAACTCTGAATTACGCCAAATGAAAATACTCCATACAACTACCCGTTACAGAGAAAATGTTCAGTTTAGACAGAAGAGCAAACAATACATGACCAACCGATACAGAGAAAATCTTGAGGAAAAAGCACAAACAATACATTACTAACCAATCTTGATTTCAGACAGAAGAGAAAACAGTACATTACTAACCAGTACAGAGATAATCTTGTTTTCAGGAACAGGCAACAAGCTTATATAACTCAACGTTATGAAAATGACCAAGCATTCAGAGCTAGACACAGACAATTAATGAGACAACGAAGGAGAGACAGGTATACTAACAGTCTCACATTCATGCCAATACATAACATGAGATGTGCGTTGAAAATAAAAGGAAAATACAGACTGAATAATAGACCAGCACGTGAGAGTCCCATAGAGAGTGACAACTCTTTGATCAAACATGCCATAGACATTTTCCAATTACACATAAAGGCAGGTCCCACTTATGTGTGTACAATTTGTCATAAAGCAGCATTTCCAAACCAAGTACAACTCTGCACAAGGTCTAAATATGTCAAAATCCAGATGTGGTTGCAGCATGCTTGACAGGAAAGTACGTCCATATTTGTGACAATGATTGCAGCAATGAACAGTGTAAGGTACCTAATGAGAGAAGTAGAGAATGGATTTGTTCCACCTGTCATACTCATCTTAAAAATGGAGCAATGCCAACCCTTGCTGTAGCTAACAACTTAGAACTTGCTGACATCCCACCTGAACTGTCTGATCTTAACATATTGGAGAGACATCTGATAGCTAAGTGTATACCATTTGCCAAGATTATTCCTCTTCCCAAAGGCCAGCAGAGAGCAATACGTGGTAATGTTGTATGTGTCCCATCTGAAGTGACAGAGACAATTCTCTGCCCAGACTGAGAGGTCAGTCTCAAGTATTGAGAGTAAAACTGAAGAGACGCTTATGTTACAAAGGTCATCAGTTGTTCCAGACTGTAACCTGGTCAAAACTTGTGCAGGCACTGCATAAACTCAAACATATTCATCCACAGTATGAAGATGTAACTATCAGGATGATGCTGAGTTATGTGACCCAACACTTCCTGATGACAATGATGATGATGATGATGATGATGATGATGATGATGTGAACATGGTTGATGATGACTATAATGTAGGGATGCAAATTATCGATTAATTCATTAATCGTTAGATGATTGACCTTATCGATCGATTAATGATTAACTGATAAGCGGCTTTTTTCCTGAGAACATACATTTCTCACGGTGTCTTTAACATAAGGCAAAATATTGCTTATATACTGAATTAAAAAATGCACGTTATATTCCTCAACTAATGTTTTATTGTACCAGTTGGGATACGGTACAGATATGGCATTTAACCAAAATAAATTCTGCACAGAAAAGCTATGCTAAGCTTTTAAAGCTATACAATATGGGCTTAGCCTACACAATATTAAGCCTACATATAATTATCTGGTAAAGTACTTACATGAAAAACTTAAAACATTAGCAGCACCACTTATAATCTCCCTTGTTCTGAGAAAGGTAACAGTAAGATTACTAGCCCTGGAAACTTACAGTAACATGTAGTACTGAACACAACTTAAATCATCCCTGAGGAAGGTGACAGTAAAATTAGAGGGCCTCTATTAAACAATTAAATGAAGATATAGGCTACCTCTCCTGAAACAAAAACATCCCTGTCTCAATGTGTTTTCAATAGACTCCTGACCTAGACCCCTGTATTTTTGTTCAGGAAAATAAGCATATTAACATGGTCTGGAGTAAGTCATGCGTGCAGCCTGTTTACAGTGAGGCCAGCTGCTGAGGATACACATTCAGATGAGACAGACGTGCCCGGTATGCACAGATATTGTCGTGCCACATTTGCCAGCCTCGGAAATCACCCTTCATTGACTTTCCACCATTCTGTGGGACTGGAATCAAGGAGTGGTGAGGGATCCTTGAGAAACATGTCCACCTCTTTTTCTATGTCATTGTTGCAGCTCATGGTATAGTTTTCTCCCAGTAGAATAGTCATAGCAGAAGTGTGCTTCTGAAACGCAGTTTATACTGTGACAATGTGTCAGTGATAAATATTAAGTTATGCACCCCACAATCTGTTAATATAGAGCTCAAATGTGATGTTGATTGAGAATTTAATTAATTAAAGGCCATAGCTTACCTTCATCCCTTCAACCAACGAAGTGCCCACTTTAGATTTGAATTCCGCCACTTTGCTGCCGTCTCCATCTGCTGTCTTGAGGTGCGTGTTGATCAGACTGGATGTGATTGGGTACGTGTTGGATATGGACACCTCAGTATCTGCAGACATTACAGTA
>CM071604.1:2304791-2326007 GCA_036365135.1 Miichthys miiuy | reverse complement strand
GAGCCTTAAAGAACTCCGGGCAGACCTCATCCACCCCCGGGACCTTGCCACCCAGGAGCTTTTTGACTACCTCGGCGATCTCAGCCCCAGAGATAGACAAGACCACCACGGGGTGTCCAGACTCTGCTTCTTCAGTGGAAGACGTGCTGGTGGGATTGAGGAGGTCTTCAAAGTATTCCCCCCACCGACCCAAGAGGTCCCCAGTCGAGGTCAGCAGCACCCCGTCCCCAGTGTTGACAGTCCACTGCCTCCCCTGCCTGAGCCGCCGGATGGTGGTCCAGAACCTCCTCGAAGCCGTTTGAAAGTCGTTCTCCATGGCCTCACTGAACTCCTTCCACGCCCAAGTTTTTCAAATCAAATCAAATCAAATTTTATTTGTATAGCCCAAAGTCACAAAATACATTTGCCTCGGAGGGCTTTACAATCTGTACAGGAGTGACACCCTCTGTCCTTAGACCCTCGGTTCGAGTGAGGAAAAACTTGCCCACAAAAACCCTTTTAACAGGGAAAAAGGTGGAAGAAACCTCAGGGAGAGCCACAGAGGAGGGATCCCTCTCCCAGGACGGACAGACGTGCAATAGATGTCACATGTACAGAACAAGTCAACACAAACATATTGTACAATTACAATGAATGATAAAATGACAATGAATTACAATGAATGATAAAATGACCACAGTAGCAGATATGGTAGCAATAATGACAGTAATAATATATGTAGTGGGCGTTGCGCAGGATCACAGCAGCAGCCACGATCCACGAGAACCTGCTGGACGACAGAGCACAAAAACTCCGGGAAGTTCGGTTAGTAGCATGCATTAATGAGACATGTATGTCCACTGATGGTGAGAGAGAAGAGGAGAGAGAGGGGAGAGAGGAGAGAGAGAGAGAGAGGGAGGAGAGTCCCCGGCAGTCTAGTCCTATGGCAGCATAACTAAGGGATGACCTGAGCCAGCCCTAACTATAAGCTTTATCAAAAGGAAAGTCTTAAGTCTACTCTTAAAAGTGTTGACCGTGTCTGCCTCCCGAACCTGGAATGGTAGTTTGTTCCACAGAAGAGCCTGATAGCTGAAAGCTCTGGCTCCCAATCTACTTTGGAAACTATAGGAACCACAAGGAACCCAGCATCCTGAGAGCGCAGTGTTCTAGAGGGTAGTAAGGTACTATGAGCTCTTTTAGATATGATGGTGCCTGACCATGAAGAGCTTTGTAAGTAAGGAGAAGAATTTTAAATTCTATTCTAGATTTGATAGGTAGCCAATGCAAGGAAGCCAAAATGGGAGAGATGTGATCTCTGATCTTGGTTCCTGTCAGAACACGTGCAGCAGCATTCTGAATTAACTGCAAAGTCCTAAGAGACTTATTGGAGCAACCTGATAGCAAAGAGTTACAATAGTCCAGCCTAGAAGTAACAAATGCGTGGACTAGTTTTCTGCATCCACTTGAGATACAATGCGTCTGATTTTGGCGATGTTACGTAAGTGGAAGAATGCAGTCCTCGAAATTTGTTTTATGTGGACATTAAAGGACAAGTCCTGATCAAAAACAACTCCAAGATTCTTTACGGTGGAGCTGGAGGCCAGGGTGATCCGTCTAGAGTAACTAAGTCTCTAGAAAGAGAGTTTCTGAGGTGTTTCGGTCCAATTACAAGAACTTCAGTTTTGTCTGAATTTAACATTAGAAAATTGTAGGTCATCCAACTTTTTATATCTTTAAAGTCATGCTTGGAGTTTAGTTAATTGATTTGTTTCATCAGGCTTGATCGAGAAATATAATTGGGTGTCGTCAGCATAGCAATGAAAATTGATAGAGTGATTCCTAATAATGTTCCTAAAGGAAGCATATATAAACTAAATAGGAGTGGTCCTAGTACAGAACCTTGTGGGACTCCATGACAAACTTTGGTATGCTTGGAGAATTCATCATTGACGTGAACAAACTGAGATCGATCTAAGAAATCGACTTAAACCAGCTTAGGCGGTTCCTTTGATGCCAATTTGATGTTCCAGTCTCTGTAAGAGAATTTGATGGTCAATGGTGTCAAATGCGGCACTAAGATCTAACAGTACAAGTACAGAGATGAGTCCTTTGTCTGATGCCATTAGGAGGTCATTTGTCACTTTGACTAATGCGGTCTCTGTGCTATGATGCACTCTAAATCCTGACTGAAAATCTTCAAATAGTCTATTGTTATGGAGAAAGTCACACAGCTGATTAGCTACAGCTTTCTCAAGTATCTTGGAGAGAAAGGGAAGGTTTGATATCGGTCTGTAGTTGGCTAAGACCTCTGGGTCTAGAGAGGCTTTTAAGGAGAGGTTTAATTACAGCTACCTTAAAGGACTGTGGTACATAACCTGATAATAAAGACAGATTAATCATATCCAATAAAGAAGGACTAACTAGAGGTAAAACATCCTTGAGCAGCCTGGTTGGGATGGGGTCTAGGAGACAGGTTGACGGCTTAGATGTAGAAATTATTGAAGTTATTTGATGAAGGTCGATGGGAGAAAAAGAGTCTAAATACATATCAGGTTTTACAGCTGTTTCCAAAGTTGCTGTATCAGAAAGCAGATCAAAGCCTGTTGAGGGCAGGAGATGATGGATTTTATCTCTAATAGTTATAATTTTATCATTAAAGAAGCTCATGAAGTCATTACTACTTAGACCTAAAGGAATAGATGGCTCAATAGAGCTGTGATTCTCTGTTAGCCTGGCTACAGTGCTGAAGAGAAACCTGGGGTTGTTCTTATTCTCCTCTATTAATGAAGAGTAATAGGCTGCTCTGGCATTACGGAGAGCCTTCCTGTATGTTTTAAGATTATCTTGCCAGACTAGACGAGATTCTTCCAGTTTAGTGGCACGCCATTTGCGTTCAGATTTGCGTGTCTCTTGCTTTAATTTACGAGTCTGCTGTCTATACCATATTATCAACAAGATGATCTATTTGTGAAGGGCTAAAGGAAGCAGGCAGGTCCTCTGTTACATTGAGACATGGCATTGAATTCAATACTGAAGGAATCACTTCCTTAAATTTGGCTACAGCACTATCAGATAAACATCTGCTGTAAGAGTTCCTGCAAAAAGGCTTATAGTCCAGTAGTATGAGCTCAAAGGTTATTAAAAAATGGTTAGACAGAAGAGGATTCTGTGGAAAGACTATTAGATGATCAATTTCAATGCCATATGAGAGAACAAGATCAAGAGTGTGGTTCAGACAATGAGTCGGTTTATTTACACTCTGACAGAAGCGATTGAATCTAATAAAGAGATAGCAGTACTAAGACTATCATTGTGGTTGTCCACATGAATATTAAAATCACCTACAATAATTACTTTATCTGTTTTAAGGATCAAGCCTGATGAAAATTCTGCAAATTCAGATAAAAATTCAGAGTAAGGACCTGGAGCTCGATATACTGTAACAAATAAAATTGGCTGTAATGTTTTCCAGGTTGGGTGAGTGAGGCTAAGAACAAGACTTTCAAATGAATTATAATTTATATTAGGTTTAGGATTTATTAATAGACTAGAGTCAAATATGGCTCTAACTCCACCACCTCGACCGGTACTTCGAGGAATATGAGTATTACAATGACTGGGAGGAGTGGATTCATTTAAGCTAACATATTCATCCTCCTGCAGCCAGGTTTCAGTGAGACAAAACAAATCAATATCATAATCAGATATTAATTCATTGACTAAGACAGCTTTAGATGACAAGGACCTGACATTCAGGAGTCCACATTTAATTGTCTTATTTTGGACTGTTGGAGATGTTGATTTAATTTTTATTAAGTTTTATGATGAAGTCCTCTTCTGTTTGTTTTATCTTTAAATAATGTAGGTGGACGGGGACAGACACAGTCTCTATACTAAAGGACTGGGTGGGCAGCTGCTCTAATGGAGCGCAGAGAGCGTTTAAGACTGCAGCTCTGCTTCCTGGTCTCAACTCTGGTTTGTCACGGTTTTGGTCGACTAATAAACTTGGCCATGTTTCTAGATATGAGAGCTGCTCCATCCAAAGCGGGATGGATGCCGTCTCTCCTAATCAGACCAGGTTTTCCCCAGAAAGGTGTCAATTATCTATGAAGCCCACATCGTTTGCTGGACACCACCTCGACAGCCAGCGGTGAAATGGCGACATGCGGCTAAACATGTCATCACTGGTCACATTGGGAGGACCAGAAAAACTACGAGTCCGACATCGTTTTAGCATATTCACACACCGATGAGACATTAATTTTAGTGACCTCGATTGGCGTAACCGGGTGTCATTACGCCGGCGTGAATAACAATCTTACTGTATCTACGTTTATCTTTAGCCAGCAGTTTCAAATAAGACTCGATGTCGCCGCTCTGGCCCCAGGATGCATTTAACTATGGCCCCAGTGTCGCTAACTTCACGTTTGGACTATGGAGCTGCCAATGACCAGAGTTGGCCTCTCAGCGGTGTGTCGCTGAGTGGGGAAAATCTGTTTGAAACGTGGAGCGGTGGTGTACCGTGGGCTTCAGTTTGGGGCTATGCCTCCTTCGGACAGTCACCCAGCCTCCCGGCTGCTCGGGAACTGCCGGGGGACGGCTAGCTGAAGCTACCTGCGGTGGTACCGCACCGGCTACAGGGACATGCTAACTATAGCAGCTACTGACTGTTGGTGGTGCGGTACCGTGCCTCTAACTCACTGACCCTCGCCTCCAAAGCTACAAATAAACTACATTTATTACAAGTACCATTATCGCTAAAGGAGGACGAGGAGTAACTAAACATGTGGCACACAGGGCAGGAGAGAGGAGGAGAGGAGAGGAGAGGAGAGAGAAGCCATTGCTATCGCTAGTATAGTGTGACTAACAGAAACTGGTGAAACTAGCAGATTGTAGTTACTGTAGTAAAGAGGCCTGTTCGTGCACAAACAGAAACAAGTCTAAGGATAGAGCAGAGATAAGTAGATAATCGCTGATGTGAGATATATACGAAAGTCTGTTTAGGTGAACAGAGCAGAGAGCACCGTGGCGGCAACACCGATAACGGAAGTGACACAATACGTTACCGCAAAGCACGTCGTCGTCGTAAGTCGCAACCGCAGAGGCCACGCACTTGGCATGTCGATACCCGTCAGCTGCTTCAGGAGTCCCACAGGCCAAAAAGGTTCTGTAGGACTCCTTCTTCAGCTTGACGGCATCCCTCACCGCTGGTGTCCACCAGCGGGTTCGGTGGCTGCCGCCACGACAGGCACCGTCCTCCTTACGGCCACAGCTCCGGTCAGCTACCTCGACAATGGAGGTAAGGAACAAGGTCCACTCAGACCCGCCCCGTTGAAGCTCTTTCTGACAGGAGATTCAGCCAGACGTTCCCAGCAAACCCGCACAGAACGTTTGGGCCTGCCAGGTCTGACTGCCATCCTCCCCCACCATCGGAGCCAACTCACCACCAGGTGGTGATCAGTTGACAGCTCGCCCCTCTTTTCACTTGAGTGTCCAAAACATGTGGCCGCAAGTTCGACGACATGACCACAAAGTCGATCATCGAACTGCGGCCAAGGGTGTCCTGGTTCCAAGTGCACATATGGACACCCTTATGCTTGAATATGGTGTTCGTTATGGACAATCCATGACGAGCACAAAGTCCAATAACAGAACACCACTCGGGTTCAGATCAGGGGACCGTTCCTCCCAATCATGCCCCTCCAGGTCTCACTGTTGCTGCCCATGTGAGCATTGAAGTCCCCCAGGAGGACGAGGGAGTCCACAGAGGGAGTGCTCTCCAGCACCCCCTCCAAAGACTCCAAAAAGGCTGGGTACTCTGAACTGCCATTCCGTGCATAGGCACAGACGACAGTCATGACTCGTCCCCCCACCCGAAGGCGAAGGGAGGATACCCTCTCATCCACCGGGGTGAGCCCCAATGTACAGGCGCCGAGCTGGGGGGAAACAAGCATTTCCACCCCCGCTCTGCGGCTCTCACCGGGGGCAACTCCAGAGTGGTAGAGCGTCCAACCACTCTCAAGGAAACTGGTTCCGGAGCCCACGCTGTGCGTCGAAGCGAGCCTGAAGAGTACGCCAGTACCTCTCAACCTCGAGCACCAGCTCAGGCCCCTTCCCCGCCAGAGAGGTGACG
The DNA here is from genome assembly GCA_036365135.1 of Miichthys miiuy. Lineage (NCBI taxonomy): Eukaryota > Metazoa > Chordata > Actinopteri > Sciaenidae > Miichthys > Miichthys miiuy. The sequence continues at coordinate 2,319,895 of CM071604.1, read as the reverse complement.
TTCCAGGTCCCCAGAGCCAGCTTCTGCAGCCGGGAGTCGGACCGCCAGGGTCCCCGCCTCCTTCTGCTACCCAACTCTCTCAGCACACGCCCCCTGTGACCCCTCCCATGGGTGGTGGACCCATGGGAAGGGGGGCCCCATGTCACCCTGCTTGGCTGTACCCGGCCAGGCCCCATGGGTGAAGGCCCGGCCACCAGGCGCTCACCAACGAGCCCCTCCCCCAGGCCTGGCTCCAGGGGGGGGCCCTGGTGACCCACGTCCGGGCAAGGAGACCCGGCTCCATTGATTTTCATATTCATCAAAGGTTCTCGTTTGGTCAATACAGAGAAAAAAAACAAGTATTATCCATGCATTTGGCATTATATCCCACTGTCACTGTAATTAGTATAATGTTGGTGTGTAATGTATGGTGTTTAAGATATTAACAAACTCATGCATGTGGACTGTAATCTTAAACAACTGACCCTCAGCAATGTATCACCATTATGGATATTTATGGAATTTTTTTCTGCTTCGACTCTTCCAGAAATACACACAGAAGTATCTCTGGTGTCCCTTACTCAACTTAATCAATAAATGAATGTATTATCCATTTACTCAGCATTAGTCAAGGTAGCCCATACTGACCAGGCTCCTCTAAATTGGAGGAATACTTCACTGTCTGTTTAACTTAGCTTACTTCACATTGTGTGTGTGTGTGTGTGTGTGTGTGTGTGTGTGTGTGTCTATGTCTGTGTGTTTAAGGTCACCTTGTGTCAGCAGCAGAGGTTGATGGGATGTGCCAGCCTCTTTGCTTACTCTTACAAACCACAGGACTGCAGAGAAGGACAACACATACATAGACACAAGAAATAATACTGTTCAGTCACACTGACACAACGTTTACACTCAGATACAAGCATAATATGCAGTGTATATTCTTACACGGTCTCTAACTTTCTCACACACAGAGACACGGTAGTCTTGCAGCCATGCATGGTGACTATGTTGACCATTAGCACGCATGAAACAACCTCAATCTGATTCTGGGTGGTTTTCCGTTTTCTGTCTCTGAGGCGATGATACCTAGGTGATTTTCCACATCCTTGCAAAAAATTCTACACTGAACAAAAATATAAATACAACACTTTTGGTTTTGCTCTCATTTTTCATGAGATGAACTCAAAGATCTAAAACATTTTCTATATACACAAAATAACAATTTCTCTTAAATATTGTGCACAAATCTGTGTAAATCTGTGATAGTGAGCACTTCTCCTTTGCCAAGATAATCAAAGTGTGGCATATCAAGATGCTGATTAGACAGCATGATTATTGCACAGGTGTGCCTTAGGCTGGCCACAATAAAGGCCACTCTAAAATGTTCAGTTTTATCACACAGCACAATGCCACAGATGTCGCAAGTTTTGAGGGAGCGAGCAATTGGCATGCTGACAGCAGGAATGTCCACCAGAGCTGTTGCCCGTGAACTGAATGTTCATTTCTCTACCATAAGCCGTCTCCAAAGGCGTTTCAGAGAATTTGGCAATACATTCAACCGGCCTCACAACCACAGACCACGTGTAACCACACCAGCCCAGGACCTCCACATCCAGCATGTTCACCTCCAAGATCGTCTGAGACCAGCCACTCGGACAGCTGCTGCAACAATCGGTTTGCATAACTAAAGAATTTCTGCACAAACTGTCAGAAACCATCTCAGGAAGCTCATCTGCATGCTCATGCGTCGCCAGTCTCGACCTGACTCCAGTTTGTCGTCGTCCGACTTGAGTGGGCAAATGCTTACATTCGATGATGTCTGCACGTTGGAGAGGTGTTCTCTTCATGGATGAATCCCGGTTTTCACTGTTCAGGGCAAACAGCGTATGTGGCAATGTGGGGTGAGCGGTTTTCTGATGTCAATGTTCTAATTCCCAGCGTACCGCGATTTGTCATGCCCTAGGCGTCTGATACTGGCGCAAAGGTACCCTTCCATGTCTGTATAAAACGCTCTGGGTTCTCAATTGACTCCAATATAAACCCGTTTGCGGCAGTAAGAGACGCTCAGAGCAGAGCTACAACCATCCATTTACTCCAATAATAACCCAATCATGGTGATACATGATGCTGCGAGCTACAATCTGATTGGAGAACCGAGGACTCTCTGCCCGGAAGAATTTTTCACTATTTTAAGGATTTCTTTTAATGATATCATCAACATTTCTTAACACCATCACATCAAAGTGTCACTGATAAATCAACAATAAGATAGCTTCATGTTGTTGCCCTCAGTATGATTTTTTTCTCCTTCGATTCTGAGAAATAAAGTTTTATTCGTATGTTTTGGATAGCAGAAAGGCCTACACTACCCATAATCCTTGACCACGGATGATATACAGGGTTGGATATGAGCACCCACCAAATGCTCCCATCAACCTTTGCGCACACTAGTGGTGAGTGATTGGTTGTAATGGCTCGAGCTCAGCGCTTCCAAAACGCAAGTGGTGAATAAATCTAAAAATGTGTTTTACACATGAAAATAAAATAATAAACCCAACAAAGCATTCTGTACGTTACATCTGTTGACTTTCAGATCCTGAAACAGTTTGGAAAACATTGTGTGATTTCAATGCAGGATCGTCCTGGGGCGTCGTCGTCTCCATAGCAATGGTGGTCGAGGATTATGGGTAGTGTAGGTCTTTCCGCTATCCAAAACATACGAATAAAACTTTATTTCTCAAAATCGAAGGAGAAAAAATCATACTGAGGGGAACAACATGAAGCTATCTTATTGTTGAATTATCAGTGACACTTTGGCGTGTTTGTGTTGAGAAATGTTGATGATGTCATTAAAAGAAATCCTTAAAATAGTGAAAAAATACTTCCGGGCAGAGAGTCCTTGGTTCTCCAATCAGATTGTAGCTCGCAGCGTCATGTATTGCCGTAATCGGGTTATTATTGGAGTGAATGGACGGCTGTAGCTCTGCTCTGAGCGTCTCTTACTGCTACAAATGGTTTTATATTGGAGTCAATTGAGAACCCAGAGCGTTCTATACAGACGTGGAAGGGTACCTTTTGCATCAGTATCAGATGTCTAGGGGCGTGACAAATCGTCGGTATTTTACGCGTTGGGAATGAGAACGGGTTGTGGTGGCGGTGGGGTTATGGTATGGGCAGGCGTATGTTATGGACGACCAACACAGGTGCATTTTATTGATGGCATTGTGAATGCACAGAGATACCGTGATGAGATCCTGAGGCCCATTGTTGTGCCATTAATCCACGACCATCACCTCATGTTGCAGCATGATAATGCACGGCCCCATGTTGCAAGGAGCTGTACACAATTCCTGGAAGCTGAAAACATCCCAGTTCTTGCATGGCCAGCATACTCACCGGACATGTCACCCACTGAGCATGTTTGGGATGCTCTGGATCGGCGTATACGACAGCGTGTTCCAGTTCCTGCCAATACCTCACAACAGATACTGACTGGTTTTCTGACCCCCCCAGACCCCACAAATAAAACAAAACTGCACGTTTCAGAGTGGCCTTTTATCGTGGCTAGCCTGTGCAATATTCATGCTGTCTAATCAGCATCTTGATATGCCACACCTGTGAGGTGGGATGGATTATCTCGGCAAGAAGTGCTCACTATCACAGATTTAAACAGATTTGTGAACAATATTTGAGAGAAATGGTTATTTTGTGTATATAGAAAATGTTTTAGATCTTTGAGTTCATCTCATGAAAAATGGGAGTAAAAACAAAAGTGTTGTATTTATATTTTTGTTCAGTGTATATAAGCTGAAAAGATTTTTTAAAAGATTTAACATCTGAATTGTAAATATCATTGACAAATCATCACTTCAGAGTAGCATTTAGTAGCTTTCATATTACAACAGATGGAGTTTGCCCATGTAATTGTCAATGGGAATTTAGATCCAGTGTGACCAAGAAGTCCCCTGCAGTAAGTAATATACAGTTATTAAAAATATAGACTGTTAAGATTCCATTTGAAAGTTGTTTCCTTTTCACTGTGCCATGTTGATAATAGAAAAATCTAATTGAATCAAGAGATCAGATAGTTTGAGAGGAATAAGAAATAGGGTAAACCAAGTCCTCTGAAAAGTGATTTCTTCAGTGGGTTTACAAGATACTGATACTTCTGGATATAACAAGGTGGAGAGAGGCCTTAAAACAAAAGACCAAAAATAATATTTGAAATTTGCCTTTGATAAGCCATCTTTAGGTTTTATGCAATATGTGATGATGACATTTTGATTCATGGTTGTTTTCCACCCCAAATGAATTTGATGGGGGAGGAAAGGGTAAGATGGACAGTAATCTTTACGACTGATAACTGAGTATGCACAAAAGAGCTGACTTGGTCCACTTTATTCAAGAAAAAAGAAACCTGCTAAGGTGCTCAAAATATGAGGAATGGAGGTAGGAACCTCATCAACATATAATAAAATGTCATCAGCATGTAGGGAAATGAAGTGACTGCTACTATGAAAAGTAAAATAGACTGATGTTTGTGTAAGTGCTTTGAGACAGGGCAATTATGACTTGAGTGTGTGATGTGGAATTGTGGAGAAGCAACAAGAAAAGAAGAGTCCTCTAGAAGGTTTTCCTGTCATTTATGGCAGGTAACTATTGTCTCTGTTCAATTGTGGTCTCTAGTGTAGAAAGTGAACGTTCTCATTGATCTTTTTACAGCCGTCCACTGACTCTATGCCCATGACCTTTGATCTCTTTCCACTGGATGCTGTGATTGGTTCTGGTCTTCAGACAGATAATATTGTCTCTATCCTTAGGCTCTGTTTTACTGCTGTTTTAGCTGAGAGAGGTGTACTGTAGTCAGTGAGCACATCAGAACGTTTAGGCTGATTCTGTGTTGCACTGAATGCCAGTCTACTATGGAAAATATGGTAATTCTTTCCACCATCTTCAGTCATGCTAGGCTGCCACAATGTAGTCTGTTTTTTTTTTTTCTTTTTGTGATGTAACCCTCATGATTAGCTGTCCTCATGGGCGCCTCGGATACATTGTTAAATAATCAGCAATAGGGAAACATTCATTACTTTGTGGTGTAATTTATTACTGCACAAATCAGCTGAAGGTTGTGAAGGTGTGTAAGTGATGGGGCTCTACAAAGCACTGGAGGTCAGCAAAAACAAGATAAGATTTCTTGCAGCTATTTTAGTTGCTCTTAGTGTTATTACATGCAGCGTTACTCAATGGAAATGGAAACTCAGTATGAGCTGGGTTCTGCTTAAGGTTTATGCCTCTTAAAGGAAGTTTTCCCTTGCCAACAAGTGCTTCCTCATGGTGAGAATTGTTGGGTATTCAACCTTTTTCAGCCCAAGGACCCCTTTGACAAGAGACAAACAAAACAGAGACCCCCACATGTAATCCTTTTTTAAAAAATGTGTCACATTTTAAGCCTGGCCTATAATAACTTTTAGATTTATTTTATTCGCTTTATTATTTATTATAATATATTATATATTTGTATTATTTTTACCTATTTATATGCTGGGTTAATAGCCTATATGTGTTTATGATTGACACAAAGTTCATGCATAGTGGAATAATTTATAAATAATATATAAATAGTAATAGTTTAGTAATAGTAATAGTCAAAAATAATAGTTTTTGTAAAAGTAGCTTATTATTGCATATTAATGCTTGCAGTTTACTCAGTATCAGTTTTGTTTTATTTTTTAATTCTCACAAATTATTTTGGTGCAAATTGTCAATTATTATGATTATTATTAAAATTGGTGGACCCCCTCCAGTACCTCTGCGGACCCCCTAGGGTCACGAACCCTGGTTGAAGACCCTGTTATAAAGAGTACAGTCTGGACCTGCTCTACACTGTGTTCCAAATTATTATGCATATACTGTTTTTGTTTTGTTTTTTTCTCAATAATCTATATAATTGGCAGTCAATAGGATTTTTTATTCCTGAACAATCATATCGATTTTATTTTTAAAAAAGTTAGTAATGATGACATTGGCATTTTTTGCAAAATAACTCAAAATGCAATGTTCCAAATTATTATGCAAAACAGAGTTTTAAAACACTCACAATAGTGTTTCTAAAGGATTGAAAACAGAAATCTGTTGTATTTTTTGCATTAGGGGGTAATTTTTCTCAAATCAAAGCTATTTCAATCAATAAACAAACAAATTACAGATTGAGTTACATATTAGCATAGGAGCCCTTCTTTGATATTCAATTCAATTCAATTTTATTTATATAGCGCCATATCATAACAAAAGTTATCTCATGACACTTTTCATGCGGAGCAGGTCTAGACCGTACTCTTTATAATATTATTTACAGAGACCAACAGTTCTACCATGAGCAAACACTTGGCAACGGTGGCGAGGAAAAATCTCCTTTTAACAGGCAGAAACCTCGGGTAGACCCAAGCTCATTGGTAGACAGTTATCCACCACGACCAGTTGAGTTAAAGATAGAGAGGGGCAGATAGAGAGGGGATAGACAGATAAACAGAGAGAGAGAGAGAGATAGAGAGACACAGATGCACAGCAGCAGCAAAACATTAACTAACTATTAGTGATGTGTCGGTCGTGAACGATTCAAGAAAAAACGTTCGTGACCGACACATCACGGCTCCCAAGTGAACAATGGGAGCCGGCCCCCCTCCGTCTCCGAGCCGAGTAAGGTACTATGAGCTCTTTTAGATATGATGGTGCCTGACCATGAAGAGCTTTGTATGTAAGGAGAAGAATTTTAAATTCTATTCTAGATTTAACAGATAGCCAATGCAAAGAAGCCAAAATGGGAGAGATGTGATCTCTGATCTTGGTTCCTGTCAGAACACGTGCAGCAGCATTCTGAATTAGATGAAAAGTCCTAAGAGACTTATTGGAGCAGCCTGATAAGAAAGAGTTACAATAGTCCAGCCTAGAAGTAACAAATCACCTTAATGACTCTCTCATCTATTGAATTTTAAATCCATGTACAGTTTCTGCCTGTATTTCCTTTGAGGATGTCAGAATCACCTCCCAGAGATGCTGTTTTGAGGTAAACTGCTGCCCACCCTCATAGAGCTTCCTTTTAAGGATGCTCCACAGGTTCTCAATAGGGTTGATGTCAGGGGATGATGGTGGGCACACGCTTTGGAGTTAACATTTGCAATATTTTTTGTTTCATGAAAAAATTGAAAAAGTTCATTTAAGTGCATTTTTAAAAACATGGAGTTTTATGAGTTTAAGGCTTCACTTTCAGATAATGTGACAGCAGTGGAGGGAATGAAACAGACTTTGATATATTTTACTGCAGTCAGTGATGGCAACGTTCAGGGTAGAGCACCATGTTCAATTGAATGAATCACTCTTTGAAGGGCTGTGCAGTCTTATTCCGTGCTGTTTTTGTACCAGACAGTGATGTTCCCCATCAGGATGCTCTTAATGCTGGAGTAGAAATTCCTCAGTATTAGAGAGGATACCTCCTCAAGGACCACCTGGGTCCTGGACTGCAGACCTAATTTGTATGTTGATGGTTCTGGTAATCATGCAGTGCAGACTGCATGGCTGACTCTGGATTAGTATATCCATTTCTAGACCTCACTGGAGGCATGTGTTGAAGTTTGTTTACAATGTTTCTTCCTCAGTAAGATGGTTCTATGGTCAGAGATTCTGCTCTGTAGCCATTTTTGTAGCAGTGATTGAGTATTCCTCTTGTGACACAGTCCATGTGTTGATGGAAGTCAGGCATGACCTTCTTAAGGTTAATAAGGCACACTTGTTGATTTATTCCATCTACCTCATGAAGCTCAGTCAAAGGGTTGTGTGTGATGTCATCAAAGCAAAGTGAATACTTTGAAGAATAATTTAAGTTTTGTTGTAGTATATGTATGTATCTTGTTGTGGAGAAATTGCTGAAGTCAAAGGTCAATGGTGAGGTCAGGAGGGAAGAAAGTGTTCAGGAGCCTCTGATGTCTTATGCTGTAATATTTATTGATGCTTGGCCAAGGAGAATCAGAGACATTCTCAAAGTACATCAGAAGTGCCTGAGTCGGTCTCACATTCTGCCCAAGTCTCTGTAGCAGCAAGATAGAGTCTGTGTGGCTAGCTTCTTTTGATGGAGAAGCTATTAGGAGGTCATCTGCGTAATGCAAGAGAGTGGAGCCCCCTGGCAGGTGGAGCCCATGCAGGTCTCTTTTTACCACCGCTACATACACCGTGGGACTCTCAACACAACCCTGCGACAAACATCACCAAGTGTACTGGGTGCATAGAGGCATCCCCCGAAATGTGCAATAGCTTCCTGCACTTTTTCATTGACAAGGTTACTACTGCAAGGGCTCTCATCTCTACTCCTGCATCTGACCCCTCTGATCCTGTTCCTTGCTTGGCTGTGTTTGATTTGTTTGAGCCTGTCTCTGAAGGCCTTAGTAATGACTTCATGAGCTTCTTTAATGATAAAACTATTAGAGACAAAATTCATCACCTCTTGCCCTCAACAGGCACTGATCTGCATTCCGATACAAGCAAGTCTGGAAACAGCTGTAAAACCTGATATATATTTAGACTTTTCTCCCATTGATCTTCATCAAATAACTTAAATAATTTCTTCATCTAAGCCGTCAACCTGTCTATTAGACCCCATCCCAACCAGGCTGCTCAAGGATGTTTTACCTCTAGTTTAGCCCTTCTTTATTGGATATGATTAATCTGTCTTTATTATGGAAATATACCACAGTCCTTTAAGGTAGCTGTAATTAAACCTCTTCTTAAAAAGCCCACTCTAGATCCAGAAGTTTTAGCCAATTACAGACCAATATCAAACCTTCCCTTTCTCTCTAAGATACTTGAGAAAGCTGTAGCTAATCAGCTGTGCGACTTTCTCCATAAGAACAGTTTATTTGAGGATTTTCAGTCAGGATTTAGAGTGCATCATAGCACAGAGACCGCACTAGTCAAAGTTACAAATGACCTCCTAATGGCATCAGACAAATGACTCATCTCTGTACTTGTCCTGTTAGATCCGCATTTGACACCATTGACCATCAAATTCTTTTACAGAGACTGGAACATCAAATTGGCATCAAAGGAACCGCCCTAAGCTGGTTTAAGTTGTATTTCTTAGATCGATCTCAGTTTGTTCACGTCAATGATGAATCCTCCATGCACACCAAAGTTTGTCATGGAATCCCACAAGGTTCTGTACTAGGACCACTTCTATTCAGTTTATATATGCTTCCTCTAGGGAACATTATTAGGAATCACTACATTAATTTTCATTGTTATGCTGACGACACCCAATTATATTTATCGATCAAGAATGATAAAACCAATCAGTTAACTAAACTCCAAGCATGCCTTAAGGATATAAAAAGTTGGATGACCTACAATTTTCTGATGTTAAATTCAGACAAAACTGAAGTTCCTGTAATCAGACCCAAACACCTCAGAAACTCTCTTTCTAGAGACTTAGTTACTTTAGACGGGATCACCCTGGCCTCCAGCTCCACTGTAAAGAATCTTGGAGTTGTTTTTGATCAGGATTTGTCCTTTAATGTCCACATAAAACAAATTTCGAGGACTGCATTCTTCCACTTACTTAACATCGCCAAAATCAGACACATCGTGTCTCAAGCGGATGCAGAAAAACTAGTCCACGCATTTGTTACTTCTAGGCTGGACTATTGTAACTCTTTGTTATCAGGCTGCTCCAATAAGTCTCTTAGGACTTTGCAGTTGATTCAGAATGCTGCTGCACATCACCATTACCACCACCATCTGTAAACATACGTCTCATTAATGCATGTTAATGCATGTTACTGACCAAACTTCTTCCCCAGAGTTTCTGTGCTCTCTCGTCCAGCAGGTTCTCATGGATTGTGGCTGTTTCTGTGGTCCTGCACGATGTCCACTATATATATTATTACTGTCATTATTGCTACCATATCTGCTACTGTGGTCATTTTATCATTCATTGTAATTCATTGTCATTTTATCATTCATTGTAATTGTACAATATGTTTGTGTTGATTTGTTCTGTACACGTGACATCTATTGCACGTCTGTCCGTCCTGGGAGAGGGATCCCTCCTCTGTGGCTCTTCCTGAGGTTTCTTCCACCTTTTTTCCCTGTTAAAAGGGTTTTTGTGGGCACGTTTTCCTCACTCGAACCGAGGGTCTAAGGACAGAGGTGTCACTCCTGTACAGATTGTAAAGCCCTCAGAGGCAAATGTATTTTGTGACTTTGGGTATACAAATAAAATTTGATTTGATTTCATTTGATTTGATATTCTAGTCTGGAGATACAGATGTCTGTTTACGCAGATTGGAACGTCAATGGCAAGCTATCTATTATGTCTAGGAAGGCAGCAATAGGTCTCTTCGACCCTGGCCACCACAGTGTTGAAATAGACTGGCACCTACTGTTCCCAATCAAAGCCAAACAATTAATACTGCTGAGGACCTCAAGGCCCACACGTGACCTTGTGTAACCTAAGGATAGAAAATTCCATATCTACAATGTAGAAAAAAAAGAAAAACATGGAATGAGTGTGTGGATGTCTTGCCTCCTTTGTACTCCTTTCACCTCTACATGGTCCCCTCATTTCCATTCACTCCGTTCTGTTCTCTTCCTCCTCTCCTGCACTTTACTGTCACCCTCACTCAGCAGCGAACTTCATCATCCCTGCCAGCTGAGGTGTTGTAGAATTGAAGGAGAGCCTCATCTCCCGAACTTCCATTTCAAGGAGCTGGTCCTTTGATGACTGGTCCAAATGGAAGATGGTGGATGGGGGGAGACCTAATAAAAAATGTGTTAGTGGAAAGAATGAGGGACGAGAAGGAACAAAGGGATGGGAGGAGTCAGATGAGATGATGGATCGGGGAATGGAATGTCAGTTAATCAGGGGTAAAAGGGGATGTGGTATAATAGTGGGTGAGGGGATATGGGTGACTGTAGGAGGAGGACATAGATCACACATTTATGGGCTGAAACGGGCAGAATGTTGATAGTAAACCTCTACATGTCCTGGGTGCACATTCTCCTGTGTATTGTATTAGAAAGCTCTGCTGCCTGAGAGCAAGCAATGTTCTAAAATCAAATTTGCTTGGCAAACCAAACGTAGCAGAAGTAGGCTGCCCAAAAAGGGCATATAATTGTACCTGTACCTCTATTTTTATACTATATTGTGATTGTGATTGAATTTATGAATGGCTTGTCTAAAGAAGAGTATATATATTGCTACATGCTAAAGTCACCATATCTACAGGTCCATGGAAATGTGCTAATATATATATATATATATATATATATATATATATATATATATATATATATATATATATATATAAAATATAATTATAAACTTAATAAGCACTGTGGCATGTGTTCTCCGATCATCACTTGTATTGTATAAACAAACAGCTTTTTGAGAATGGGCTTTTACTATGATCACCTTGAGTCCCCAGAGCAACTTTTGATCCACACACACTGATTAAGTTGATATTCAGTTAGCTATAAAAGACATAACCAGCCAAGGTAATGGAATGTTATTGTAAAGAGAAAGAATCATCAATGCGGTATGCAGTATTGGCTAGAGTTCAGTTCAATTTAGTTTTATTTATATAGCACCAAAACATAACAGACATTATCTCATGACTCTTATATATCATATCGAGCATCTAGTCCGTACTCAGAGCCCACCATTAGCAAGCACTTGGCAACAGTGGTGAGGAAAAAACTCTTTTAAGAGGCAGAAACCTTGAGCAGAACTCAGATCATGATGGACAGACATCTGTCGTGACTGGCTGGGTTATAGAGAGAGACAAAGACGAACAGCAGCAATAATGATTACAACTACTTTTATAACAGAAATAAAAATTATTAACATTTGACATTTAACATTACATTTTATCAAATAGATGGGCTTTGAGTTGACAGCAGAGGATGACCTCCATTTGAAGCTGACTCAAACCAGTCTCAACTGGAAATTGGGCACTGCTCAAAGACTTCATGTGTCACAGTCTGCCAGTGCCAGCCATTTGATTAATTCCTTATTGAACAGGGCGGTGTCACGACCTAAAACACAGTTCTGATGGACTCAAATGCACGACTCTGATGACGAGGTAATCAGAAAAAAGTATTTATTATCCAAGAAACAAACAAAGGGCGCTCTCAAAGAGGATCAAAATAATAACTTGAACTTGAATCTAAACACAAGAATACATGAACACTAGGTGGTCACACTTGCCTACACTTCAGGAACTGAACAAGACGAACTGACAAAGGGAGACAAGGACTATTTATACATGAGGTGATAGAAAACAGGTGAAACCAATCAGGGGCGGGGCAAACAATTACAACGCCGGGAAAATCACACAAAGGGAGGAAGTCAGGGTCTGAAACGAGAGGGAAAGGTGAGTACAAAATAAAACAGGAAGTGCTGGAAACATAACACTGAACATGAACATGACTAAAATGAACACACTTGACAAGACACAACAGGTGGTTTTTAAGACAGACCATGATATCACAAATGTACTTGGTGATGGTGATAAAAGGCTGTTTTAACAAGATATATTGGTTTTGTGAAATATATGGATAATTACAAAAAAGTGTTGTTGTTTTTTTAAACTGTTTTTTGGTATCTAGTTATAACAAAAATATACCATAATAATGATAATAATCTTGTAGAAACTCATAATTTTTCATGGTAGGAGCAACACTGCTATAGTACTGGAAGTTGCAGCAGTGGGCTCATGTTGGCTTCAGTCTGTTTCTGTGGTAGATAGTAGGACACCTGAGAACAGAGGTTCAGATCAGCTTAGGAAAGAAGGAAGGAAACTATAATGAAGTGTGATGCTGTAAAAGGAAATTTACAGCATCACACTTGGAAATGTGTGCATACATGCCATAATTAATAAAAAACAAGTTTCACCATTTCAATGACCATCTGTTTACGCTCCTTCTGTTCTTACAGGAAATGTGTTTGTGGTGAGTCTGGCCTTCGCTGACTTGGTGGTTGCATTCTACCCCTACCCTTTGGTTTTGTATGCCATCTTCCATGATGGTTGGTCACTGGGGGACGCCCAGTGCAAGGTGAGTGATTCTATATCTACACTGTGTTCCAAATTATTATGCAAATACGAATTTAATGAAACAAACTTTTGATTTTTTAATTTTTCAATTAAAGTTTTCCATTCTGCGTCTTCCCCTGTCTTTTTAGATGACACTGACATCAATCTCGGATAGGTTTGGGGCAAGTCACAGGTTTTAGGCAATATGGGAAAAAAGAAAGATCTTCCTGCAGATAAAAAGCATGAAATAGTGCAGTATCTTGCAAAAGGTGTGAAAACAGGATATTTCACAAAGAATTAAGAGAGATCATCATACTGCGAGAAGATTTGTGTCTGATTCAGTGCAGATGCGTTACTTAAAATAAATGCGTGTTAAGGAAAGTTTCTGTGAGGCAAATTTATTATATTAAGAGAGCAGGTGTGAAAAAGCCCCTGATGAGTAGCAAACAGGTATTTGAAGCTACTGGTGCCTCAGGAGTCCCAAAAACCTCTCGATGCTGGATATTTCAGAGGCTTGCTGATTTCGGCCAATTCCCATGATTGAAGTGGGCTCAGAAATACATGATGACTAATTTTCAGTAGTTTTATTCAATTCAATTCAATTTTATTTATATCATTATTATTGTATCATATCATAACAAAAGTTATCTCATGACACTTTTCATGCAGAGCAGGTCTAGACCGTACTCTTTATAATATTATTTACAGAGACCAACAGTTCCACCATGAGCAAGCACTTGGCGACGGGGCAAGGAAAAACTTAGCTCATTGGTAGACAGTCATCCACCACGACCGGTTGAGTTAAAGATAGAGTGGGGCAGATGGGGGGGGCAGATGCACAGCAAAACATTAACTAACTATAACCCGTAATGGAGATATGGTAAAAATGATGACAGTAATAATATATGTAGTGGACGTTGTGCAGGACCACAGCAGCAGCCACGATCCATGAGAACCTGCTATTCACTGATCAATGCTGTGCTACACTGGATGGCCCAGATGGATGGAGTTCTGGATGGTTGGTAGATGGCCACCATGTCCCAACAAGGCTGCAATGTCAGGTGGAGTGATGTTTTGGGTTGGAATCATAGGAGATGAGTTGGTAAGGTCCTTTAAGGTGTCTGAAGGTGTCAAAATGACCTCTACAGAATAGTTCCTAACTGCCTGTTTCCTGCCATGGTATAAAAAGAAGAACTTTGCCTTCTGGAGTAAAATCATTTTCATGCAAGACAATGCACCATCCCATGCTACAAAAAAATACCATTAAGGCCTTGGCTGCGTTGGGTATAAAGGGAGAAAAATCAAATCAAATCAAAATCAAATCAAATTTTATTTGTATAGCCCAAAGTCACAAAATACATTTGCCTCGGAGGGCTTTACAATCTGTACAGGGAGTGACACCCTCTGTCCTTAGACCCTCGGTTCGAGTGAGGAAAAACTTGCCCACAAAAACCCTTTTAACAGGGAAAAAGGTGGAAGAAACCTCAGGAAGAGCCACAGAGGAGGGATCCTCTCCCAGGACGGACAGACGTGCAATAGATGTCACATGTACAGAACAAATCAACACAAACATATTGTACAATTACAATGAATGATAAAATGACAATGAATTACAATGAATGATAAAATGACCACAGTAGCAGATATGGTAGCAATAATGACAGTAATAATATATGTAGTGGGCGTTGCGCAGGATCACAGCAGCAGCCACGATCCACGAGAACCTGCTGGACGACAGAGCACAAAAACTCCGGGGAAGTTCGGTTAGTAGCATGCATTAATGAGACATGTATGTCCACATGTCTCATTAATGCATGGGGAGTCCCGGCAGTCTAGTCCTATGGCAGCATAACTAAGGGATGACCTGAGCCAGCCCTAACTATAAGCTTTATCAAAAGGAAAGTCTTAAGTCTACTCTTAAAAGTGTTGACCGTGTCTGCCTCCCGAACCTGGAATGGTAGTTTGTTCCACAGAAGAGGAGCCTGATTGCTGAAAGCTCTGGCTGGAACCCAGCATTCTGAGAGCACATTGTTCTAGAGGGGTAGT
>CM071604.1:2280291-2304291 GCA_036365135.1 Miichthys miiuy | reverse complement strand
TCCACCAACACTGCAGTGTTACTCTAAGAGTGCACACTCAAAGAACAATCCAGCTGGTACCTAAAAGCGCTTCTAAATCTTTTCTTTTTTTTGTCTGTCTTTTACTGTGGGCTGTTAGTAAGGATGATGCTGGCTTCATCAAAGACTGTGAAACTGATGTCATTACTCCAAAATCAGACTTTAGACCTTGCAAGGCTCAATATCCAGTTAAACAAGAAGCCATCAATGGCATAACACTAGTCTTCAAGTCTCTTAAAGCAGCATTCATACTAACAACTCATGGATGGACCATGTGTCAAAAGGGGGGATGTTGGATCTTCTACTCTCTCTCAAATCTCTCAGCAGGTGAAATCAGCCCTTCCACTACCAGCTTCTACATCACTTCATGACTTCCAGCCTGGCGACTGGGTGGTGATAAAGGACTTCAGAAGGAAGCACTGGCACTCCAAACGTTGGAGGTCCATTCCAGGTGCACCTGACAACGCATACTGCTGTGAAGATCGCTGAGAGAGCTATGTGGGTTCACGCCAGCCACTGCAGGAAGGTCCCTGAACCAACAGAGGAATTCAGCTGTCAACCTGAACGACACAAGGACGAATGAGCGCAAGGAGAAGACGACACAAGGAATAACTCCATAAATTCAACAAACACCAACTAGACGTCAGGATTAAGAACGCAAACCTTTTCCCACTAGACTACACCATGCACCACCTGATCCTGATCCTATCATGTTGGATGATGCTGACAGAGGCCTACACCTACAAACCTGCCAAGAGAGTCAAGTTGTCAAACTAGAATATGTGTGAATGCTACAACAGCAACCAACTGTTCTCACAGATGGCCTCTTGTTGTTTTTATGTTCCTGATGAATACGAGAACATCACCAACATCATCAAACACATGCAAGATGCCATTCGACCCCACTATAGCAGATGACTCATGGTTCTCTTGGCTAAAGTCTTGGGGCCATGATGGTCATCATGGATTTTAACAATGGTTATCCCAGTCATAGTTAGTTCTTTTTGCTCAGCACCTTGATTTTGTGTTTGTTAAAATGGCTATCTAATGTATTCACCAAAAGGATAATCCAATCCTCTACATATGTTCATGTAAACGTTAACAATGACAATCAAAATCTAGCCTAATTTCACATTTCTGATCCCCATCATTATCCCAGTTCAGACTATGACTTTAATGTTAATAATATTTTTGATTTGCTTTTTTTTTGTTTGTTTGTTTGTTTTGCTTTGTTTCATTCTGTTCTGTTTTTCTTTTTCTTTTTTCTTTTCCTTTTTTGTTCCTTCTTCTTCTAAACAACTGCCATGATGATACGATTTAAAATCCATGTGAATTAATGTGTCGGATAATTAAGTTGTGACTATATACTTTATTTTATTTTATCTTATCTTATTCTTATTCTTTTGTTTTCACTGTTAGTGATTAATCAATAATCAAAAGGGGAATTGTAATGGTAATTTCAATTTCTTTGTTTCAGCCACTTGAGATGCCCAACCTCTCCCTTCCTAACACAAGATACCAGATTCTTTTGTGTTTTAAATTGTGATGTCTAGACTCAACTTTGCACAAATAATAAATACAAGATCCTGCAGGATACCCCAGATGTAAAACACACCCAACGGGGTCGGCACTGGCCCCTGCAACAGACAAAGGGATGTGACACATACTCTGGAGGGTGTTCCTCAGGTATAAATGTTTAGGTCTCGCCATGCTCGGGGTCTTTCTTCATCTTTGACCACTCGTGTGTTGATTTACCTTTTCTTTGCAAAGAAAATAAAACCTTGTCGGCCGGCAGAAGTCTCATATTTCATTCTTCACCAGCAGCAGAAAAATTTCCACAACATATCCCAAACTGAAATGTTTGGTTGGGTTTGGTGAAAATTCAACACCGAATACCACCAAAACAACCTTTCCTAACAGTGAAGCATTGCTGCTTTTATGGGATCACATAGTTATAACATGGAACTACACATACCTTTATGTCCATTGTAATATTAGAAACATTTCTTAACATTTCTTGTAACCAAATAATCAAATTATGGCCAAAGAAGTGTTTGCAGTGTTTAGTGTAATCAGGCATAACATTTATGTGAAGGGGTGATGATGAGCTGCCTAACAGAACATGTTGGGTATGTGTAACCTCTAATCAGATGGGCTGTTCGAACATCAAGGGGGCTTTGACGCTCCTTTAAAACATTTGGAATTTCCAACATGTTGAATCACTCAAATGTTGACTAATAAAACAACTACATGATGCAAACAAGTGAACATTGCTAAATAGAGGAAAAGAAAAGAGGAGAGAGATGAGGAATGAGATGGAAAAGAAAAGAGGAGAGAAGTGGAAAAGAGGCATCTTTCCACTTCTCTATCTGCATAGACAGTTTCAGGAGTGAAATCAGGGAGATGATGATAGATGAGAAGGGAGATTCACAAGAGTGAGGACAGGAGAGAAGGAGAAACAGCTAAGAGAGGAGGAATAAAGAAAGAGGAGGTGTGATACGAGAGAGAAAGAGAGAGGTACATTCACAGGTCATCTGAGGTAGATCTCTCTCTGGGGGGTAACGCTGAATGAAAGCTCTCTCTCTTGCTCTCTCTCACACACACAAACACACTGAGGGCAGTGCAGAGGCATATTATATAATGTAAAGAAGAGAAGATTTAAGGCGCCCACAACACCATGTTTCCTCCTTGTTTCAGTGCTGCTGAAGAAAACACTGAAGTGATCACAGCAGAGCCTCAGAAGCAACACAAGCAGCAGATGTATCAATTATAAATGTTTGCCGACAGTCTCTCAGGTATTAATATGCTTAATATAGACTGTGCTGATTCTCTCATAGCGAGGGCAGAGGGAAGGAGAGCATGGCTGACAGATTTAGGGATACTTTGCTGCTGGTACAGAATCCTCATTGAGGTCTTTGCAATTTGCAAAGCCAAGGATGTTAAGGAGGGTGGACTCTGCCAAGGGCTAACTCAGTTCATTTCTTGTGTGAATGAAATTCATCATGTTTGAGTCTGGAAGCCCAACTCATACTTTTATGATGGTCAGTGTGGTGTAAATATCATTCACCTGTGTCTGTGAAGGTCCACGCAGAAACTGGACAGAGACAGAGAGGACTAGGAGAATGAGAAGGAGTGGAGTATTTCACAAAGGCTTTTTTCAGTCGCAATTGTCTTGGGTGGTGCTAAGCCCAGGATACAGTGATGGTGCCGTAGCAAAATAAAGTAGGAGGATATCGGGAAGGGAGGAAAATTCTGATTCAAATAGTCAGCCAATGGCAGGCTCATGCCCACAACCTACTTCCTGTGAGACTATTATAATAATGAGATTGTTCACGTTTTTCTAAATAATATTCATGTGAGAGCTGCTAGCTGCTGCATCTCTCAACTGTCACTGCAGCAGAACTGCTGCTGCTGCAAGCCATGTGAATAATGAAAGCTGAAAGAAGAGAGGCTGTGTGTGTGTCAGTATATATATATATATATATATATATATATATATATATATATATATAGATGAAGGACACATCAGTGTAAGCTAGGAGATGAGTTGCTGGCTTTAATCTGTGTAGACTCAGTATGAGTGTGTAGTATGAAGGGTTGCAAAAGGCAAATGTAATTATTTAGCACCGTTCTAGTCTTTCAACCAGTCAAGGTGCTTTTACACCACATATCTCATTCACCCATTCATACAGTGCTGCCAAGGTGCCAACTGCTCATCAGAAACACACATGCACACACATTCACACATTCAGGAGCAATTTGAGGTTCAGTATCTTGCCCAAGGACGTTTGACATGTGGACTGGGTCGAACCACCAATTTTCTTGTTCTTCTTGTTGTGAGCCCTGGTGGACAAGTCTGAAGGCTTAAGAGTCTACTGAAGGCTTAAGAGTCTACTGAAACAGCCAACTTGTTATGGCTACCGCCGTGCAGGCTATGTATGTATATGTATGTGTGTTCTGTGTCCTTATCCCATTATATAGGACTGAGGTGGCTGCCAGTACCTGATTGGCCCAGCACGAGAAAGGTGGGGTTACGCTGGAGGCACTGCACAGGGATGTGCAGGGCCAGGAGTGGTGAAACCTCTTCCCACGCACTGCGAATCGGAGGGCTCCATGAGCCACGTCAAGGTTATTTAAACCAGAAGCGCTGCACTATCGGGGTGGCTTGTGTTCATTGTGTGCTGTGAGCTCGCTTTCATCTGATCGTACTTGAAATTTGTTTGGAAACTGTGGAGGTTGGTGGGGAATATTGTTGGGACTGGGCCAAAATTAGTTTTGTGGACTGCACTGATTGCACAAAGTTGATTTCTGTTAGATACACTAGGTTAGGGGTGCTGTTTCTGATGTTTTTTGTTATGGATAAAAGTAGTTTAGACAGTGAGGTTTTTGTTTCTTGTTTGGTTTAACTTGCCCAAGAATAGTATAGGCTCTGTTTAGAGTTCTCCTTTTGTTATATTTGGTTGTTCTTTTAAACAGCACTCATACAGCCTTTGTTCCCTTTTGCCTCACCTCCTTTTGTTAAAACAATTTGAACTGTTCATTTAATAAAACTCCTTGGTTTATTAACCTTAACATCTGGTTTTTATGTTACTTCTTCATACCCTTATATCTGGTCGTAACATAAATGGGAGCTTGTCCAGGATATATTTAAAGAACCTGAGAGAAACCAAAGTGAATATTATTTGAAATTTTCAGATTGAAAATGGCGACATTTGATATGGAGGCTTTTCTGACCAACCCGTCGCTCGATCAGATTGATAAGTGTAGAAAGAGTGATTTGGCACAAATTGTGCTACACTTTGGCCTCTCGCATGCAAGGCAGATAGTTAAAAGGAGCTAAAGGCTCTAGTAGTCAGGAAGCTGGTGGAGATGGGAGTCCTGGGAGTAACCGAGTCGGTAGAGCTTGCTTTGTCTCAGGATGGCGCCCTTAGTGAAAGCAAGGGTGACCCGAAGCCTGAGGGTGAGCCTCAGGGTGCTGTGGCTGCTGGAGAAGGAGAGACAGGGGCAGGTGAGCGGCTGAAGATGCCGTTCACCCTGCCTCGCTATGATCCCCTCTCGTCTGGTAGTACGGGGTCTAGAGACGAGGCAAGGGTGCAAGTCCGTATTCCCGCCTCCAGTTAGAGGCCCAGGAAAGACAAGCACAGCGGCAGTATCAGCTGGAAATAAGAAAATGGAGATCGAGGCTGACAAAGCCGTGAGTCTGTGTCAGCTGGAGTTGAGACGACGCGCTGCGTGACTCTGCCGGTGTTGCCTCAGGCACGTTCTCTCCCTCCACCAGTTCACCCAGACATTTTGATATTAGTAAGCATATTGCTTTAGTGCCTCTCTTCCGTGAGACCGAGGTGGATTGTTATTTTGTTGCCTTTGAGCGCATAGCCTCTGCGCTGCAGTGGCCCATTGAGGTGTGGCCACTGCTGCTGCAATGTAAAATTTATGGCAAAGCACAGGAGGTTGTGTCAGCGCTCTCTTTAGAAGAGAGCTTGAAATATGAATCTCAACTCAACTCAACTCAATTTTATAAAGCCCTTTAAAGACAGCCGCGGCTGACACAAAGTGCTGTACATGAAAGTCTGCCATATTGAGTTGGTCCCGGAAGCCTACCGTCAAAGATTCAGAAATCATCAGAAGTCTAGTAAGCAAACGTTTGTAGAGTTTGCCCGTGAGAAGAGCACATTATTTGATAAATGGATGGCTGCATGTAAGGCTAGTGATTTTACTTCCCTGCAGGAGTTAATTCTGTTAAAGGAGTTCGAGAAATGTTTGCCAGAGCGCATTGTAACCTACTTAAATGAACAAAAAATGATGTCATTGTCCTCCGCTGCTATATTAGCAGATGAGTTCGTGCTAACACATAAAACAGTTTATTCATCAGCTCCAGTAGTGTCGCCGTGCTCCACACAGCCCCAGCCGAATAGTGTGTCTAAGGGGCCATGTCCCAAGAAAGATGACAGAGAGTGTTTTTATTGCCGTAAGCCGGGCCACATCATAGCCAATTGTGTAGCGTTAAAAAGAAAAGAACAGCAGCACGGGGAAGAAAGCTATGATGGCTGTTTCGAGCCATTTATATTTGAAGGGTTAGTTTCGTTAAGTGGCGAGCCAGCGGACCAGCACTCAGTCCGTGTACTGAGGGATACCGTTGGTTCCCAGTCAGTTATCCTCGCCTCGGCCCTGCCTTTTTCCAGTAAATCAGCGTGTGGGTACAGTACTGTGCTGCGAGGTATTGAAATGGGATACGCACCCAGACAGAGTGCACATAAAATCTGAGTTGGTCACGGGGTTTTTTTCTGTCGCAGTATGTACGGAACTACCAATTAAAGGCATCGACTTTTTGATGGGAAATGACATAGCTGGGGGGAAAGTAATGCCTGCGTTGGAGGTGCTGGATTCTCCTCCTAGCCCAGCAGCCGGTGAAGTGCAATCACTCCACACGGATTGTGATTTGTTCCCAGTCAGTGTAGTCACGCGGGCACAGGCGCTTAAAGATTCAGAGGTGGGCTTATCAGACAGCATTCTTATGTCAGCCTTTTCTGAGGAAGATGGTGAACAAAAGGAGACGGAGATAACGGCTCCGTCTCCCCTGGCACTAAGCGGGTGCGCTCTGCTGGTCCTGTCAAGCCGGCTCTGGAGAGCCTGCCGCTACCCTTTACGCGTGACTGTCTGGATGCTGCGTTGAGGGCTGACCCGACGCTCAAGACATGTTTCTCAAAGGTGGTAAGTGCCTCCGAAGCAAGTGGTGAAAACGTGGCTTACGTGGTGGATAACGATGTACTGATGCGCAAATGGCGCTCCCCTGTTGCTAGCGATTCTGAGTGGGATAGTGTGTATCAGATTGTGGTACCTGCTGCATATCGCCTGCACGTATTGTCTGTAGCCCATGAGAGTCAATGGTCGGGACATTTAGGTATCACCAAAACATATTCACTCATTCGGAAATATTTCTTCTGGCCAGGGTTGAAGACTGACGTCAGTAAATATTGTCGCAGTTGTCACGCCTGCCAAATTGTAGGTAAGCCAAATCAACCTATTCCCCAGCGCCACTGCATCCCATCCCGCCATAGGTGCACCCTTTGAACGAGTAATAATAGGTATCAGTCCCTTACCCAGAAGGGAGGCAATCAGTATTTACTTACCCTTATGTGTGCTTCCACTAATTTTCCTGAGGCCATTCCTCTGCAGAAAATAACTGCCGGTTCCGTTGTAAAGGCATTAACAAAGTTTTTTTCCACTTTTGGTCTGCCCCGGGTAATCCAGTCTGATCAAGGTACGAATTTTCAGTCCAAACTGTTCCAACAGGTGTTCAAAACGCTACATGTGAAACATGTTGTCTCTAGCGACCACCCGGAGAGCCAGGGTGTGTTGGAACGGTGGCACCAGACACTTAAGTCCATGCTTAGTAAATACTGTCTGGAAACTGACAAAAGTTGGAATAAGGGGATTCCTGTTGTGCTGTTTGCAGTGAGGGAGGCAGTTGAGGAGTCTCTGGGGTTTAGTCCGCGGAGCTCGTCTTTGGGCACACGCCCGTGCCCCACTTAAGCAGGAAAGGTTCATGTCTCCAAGACTCACACGAAAAATGCGTTGGATTATGTCAGCCAATTCCGTAGCGGTTACACAGGCCCAATTCCTGGCGAGTCTCTCTCCACCACTCAGTCTGTGATGAAGCGTCAGTATGATCGTTCTGCCGTGTCCCGTCAGCTCCATGTAGGCGATAAAGTCTTGGCGTTATTACTATCCCTGGCTCTGCTTTGTCAGCTAGATTCTCTGGGCCATATGAAATACAGGAGTGATTAAGCGACACTGATTATGTTATTGGTACTGAGACGGCGAAACACGTGTGCCATGTTAATATGCTGAAGCAGTATATTAGTAGGGCAGGGTTGTAACTCTGGAGGCCTTCTCCAAAACTGTGGCTGGCAGCGCTGATTGTGAGTGAAGTTCTGAGCCACTCTGACGGTGATGATGGGTTAAAGGTGCGCCACCCTTCCCATCAAAGTGCTCTTATCAAATTCAGAAATGTTGAAAGCATTACCAGTCCACCCGGCTCACTTGTCAGGTGAACAACAACGGGACATAATTGATTTAATCATGCAGTTCTCTTGTTTGTTCAGTGATGTTCCCACTCAAACCACCATCCTAGAGCACGATATTGATGTGAAAGATGCCGTCGATAAAACAACATCCTTACCATACAAATCTGATGAAGCGTGAGTTAATGAAAAAAGAGACGGAGTATTTAGTGCAAAACGGGTTAGCCAAGCCTAGTTTAAGTCCTTGGAGTTCTCCCTGTTTATTAGAGGCCAAATCTGACGGGTCCTCACGCTTCATCACAGACTTTTGTAAAGTCAGTGCCGTAACAGTCGCTGATTCGTATCCTCTCCCACGGATGGAGGATTGCGTTGATAATCTGGGTCCTCCAAATTTGTTAGCAAGTTAGACCTGCTCAGGGATATTGGCAGTGCTATTAACTAAGCTGCGAGATCTCTGCCTTTGTAACGCCTGATCGCTTTTTGCAGTACACAGTGATGGCATTCGGCATGTGCAACGCCCCCGCCACTTTCCAGAGACTAGTCAATATGTTTTGGCCGGGGTAGAACACTGTAATATGTACTTAGATGACCTGATCGTGTACTTGGTTACTTGGGAAGAGCACCTGCTACCTTTAGAAAAGTGTTCACAAGGCTGGCTGCAGCGACTTTACTTTAAACTTAGCCATGTAAATTCGGGAAAGCCTCTGTCAGCCTACTTGGGAAGGGAAGTGGGTCAGGGACAGGTGAGGCCCATAGAGGCCAAGTTTCAGCCATAATGGACTGTCCAGTCCCTTCCACTCAAAAAGCCCTTTGCAGATTTTTAGGCATGGCCGATATTACAGAAGCTTCTGTCGAAACTTCGTCTGTTGTTCATCCTTTGACCAGGCTAATTAGTCCAAAGGTAGATTTCGTGGTCTCCTGAGTGCCAGCATGCGTTTGAGAGTGTGAAGGCTCTTCTGAGTCATGCCCCAGTGCTCGCTGCCCCCGACCCCTCTCGACCATTCAAGCTCGAGGTAGATGCTAGCGGGTGGGCGCGGGCGTGGTTCTGCTATAGTTAGAGACTGATGGGGTGGATCACCCGGTGTGCTATTTCTCTCGTAAATTCCTGAAGCATCAGCTCGGCTATTCCACCATTGAAAAGGAAACTCTTGCGATGTTGATGGCTCTCCAGTATTTCAAAGTCTATGTCGGCTCCAGCCCGTTGCCAGTGTTAGTCTTCACTGACCACAACCCCCTTGTCTTTCTGGCCCACATGTACAATTACAATCAGCGACTAATGAGGTGGGGATTAATTATGCAAGAGTTCAATATTAAAATTCAACACAAAAAGGGGGTGGACAACATTGGCGGGTTGTACTTTGTAAAAAAAAAGGAAAGAAAAGTTGGTAACAAAAATCCTCTGGTTTTTGTCTTAAGGGGAGGGGTGTTACGGCTACCGCCGTGCAGGCTATGTATGTATATGCATTATGATGTTTTTTGTTATGGATAAAAGTAGTTTAGACAGTGAGGTTTATGTTTCTCGTTTGGTTTAACTTGCCCAAGTATAGTATAGGTTCTGTTTAGAGTTCTCCTTCTGTTATATTTGGTTGTTCTTTTAAACAGCACTCGTGCACCCTTTGTTCCCCTTTGCCTTACCTCCTTTTGTTAAAACAATTTGAACTTCGTTTAATAAAACTCCCTTGTTTATTAACCTTAACATCTGGTTTTTATGTTACTTCTTCATACCTTTATATCTGGTCATAACACAGCTCAATAACAGAATGGGAAGACATAAAAACATTCCAAACTTTCCAAAGTTCTTTACATTTTTAGAATTGTTAAAAATTGTAAAAAGATACAAATACACAGAGCTTTAGCACAAAGGGTGGGTCATTAAGACAGGAATAAAGTGGGGAACGACCTTGCCAGTATGGACATAAGAGAAGAGAAGAAACAAGGACAGATAGAGAGAAACAGAACCCATAAAGAGAATGAGGAGAGAGACAGTGAGACAGACAGAAAGAGAAAATCCATTAAGAGAAGATGTGGCAGAGACAGAGGTTATACAAAGAGTTATTACAGAAATGACAAATAACAGAAAATTGGCAAAGCCATAAATCAAAACTTACTTCTGCTAAAACAAGAAATTGCAGTAAGAAAAGAGAAGATCCAAAGACGTCATGAATCAAATCTTTACTTTCTGGAAAACACCTGACTGAAACTAAAGGTGAAACTAACTGTCAGACAAAGGCTTACATGGCTGACAGCAGGCGGTCTTCATAGCACATGAGCAGGAACTCACAGCAGACCTGGGCTGAGAGAAGCTCCGCCATATATATCACCTGCTCCCAGATCAGCCACAGAGACATTTAATTGCAATAGCTGGATTTTAACCAGTAGAGGGAGATTGTTATGTATACTTATAGCACGATATGTAGAATTCAAATACTTTGCACAAAACTGCCTCCATCCCTTTCCACGCTGTTACATTCATCCACCACAAACCTGGTTTCTTCCTTCACCTTCATTCCCCATCATCCATCAGCCCTTACTCTCCATCCTTTCATCCCATATCCTCTTTCCACTCATTCATTGGATCTTTACCATCAATGATCGACTCCCTTACATTCCCCCATTCCCCAATTTCATACATTTGAGCTGCTCCACGGATTCTGCAGTTCATTGCTTTTGTGTATTTCTACACAAAACACAGTTGGTGATGGGGAAGCCTTGTAGCACCCTATAATGTAATATTTTCCTAGCAGGAATGGAAGACCTTGACCACAGACCTGACCTCAACCTGATCCAATCTAAGGTTAACTAGAGGGCTGACTGTGAGTCAGGCCTTATCACCCAACATCAGTGTTGGACTTTACTAATGCTTCTGTGTTTGAATGGGAGCAAATCTGCAGTTGTGTTCCAACATCTGACCGAAAGCCTGAAACCAGAAAAGTGGAGGCTGTAATAGCAGCTCATTAACTGATGTCAGAATAATTCATATTTGGGTGTCCATATTCTTTTGGGCATTTACTGTACAATTGTTTACAATCTATTTACTACTTCACATCCAAAAATTGAAAAAGCAATCAAACCAAAGACCAATCAAATCAAATCAAATTTTATTTGTATAGCCCAAACACATTTTGCCTCTGAGGGCTTTACAATCTGTACAGGGAGTGACACCCTCTGTCCTTAGACCCTCGGTTCGAGTGAGGAAAAACTTGCCAAAGACAGTGACAGAGGCAGACAGAAGCAGAGACTGAGAGACAAGGAGTGTGAGCAGTGCTGCTCTCCTCCTCTCTTTCTCTCTTTCTGTGGATGACATATATCAAAGGTCTCTCACCCATTGTGCCAGGAGTCCCCTCTCTTCCGCTGTATTGCTCTCTAATTGGCCCCTTTTCATTAGCTGTGGGATTTATGAAACTCTTTGGAACTGCACTGGCATATCAATGAGCACTCTCCTGTTTGCTGATTGGACACCCATACCACAGGGGGCCTTTGATAGGTCATGCTTTACTCTATAACCTTTATTATTCATTGGCTTAATATAAAACCTGAGATTGGGTGTACTGGCATTTACTGTATATGTGGTGTTATATTAACAGACTTGAGTGTTGAAGAAATACTCAATATCCCACTCCAGTGGGTGACAAAGGTGACGTGCCTGAGAATGGGTCCGAACGTTGCTTTGCGATCAAGCGGTAACCTATGGGAAGTGAGGTCAGCTGAATTGTGTGGCCCTTCCCATATCATAAAGACATGACTCTGATGTTTATTTCATATGTCAGCTGTCCTTGGTGCAGCCACCAAGGACACTGGAAAGGAAGAGTCTCTCATAGTAGATCTACTACACACAGGTACCCACACAGTGACTCGAGCTTCCACTAGACTTCCTGTCTTTTCAGCTGAGACACGGTCAGACAGTAGCTGATCACACTGCTGGTTAGCTCTGACTACCTGCTCTACATTGCTGCCAATGATACACTGAACGCTATTTAGTCAGTCTCCACCATGTCTCCTTCTCTTCTGCACCACACACCCTTGTTTTTTGCAAGCTTCTCTGTTGAATTGTTTTAGATATCCTGGGATAGAGGTTTCTAACAGATTTTAAGGGTTTTTGGTGAAATGTTTCCACCCAAGCAGCGCACGTTAGTTTTGCAGTGTCAGCACTCACTGTGTATAGACAGCAGCCTGTAGACTACAGCTGCAGTCATCAATTCTTCTGACTTGAGATTTGACTTGGTTTCACCCCAAAGACTTCAAACAACTTTCCTCGTGCTTCTAGAGCCAGAAAATGACACATGTAAGATAGACGCAACTGCAAGATATCCATGTTGTGTTTCTTATTGTACAAAATACATATCATCAGCAATGTACAAAAGATTGATTTATATCCAGTCATATCTTTTCACTTCGGCCTCTTCTGTCAGTCGTAGACAATTCACTGCAGTGAAGCAGTGATAGCAGTAATAGCAGTAGTGATTCAATGATTCAGCATTTTAGTAAATTTCTGTTTATTTTGATGTTTGATGTGTATCAGTGGTTTAAGATGATGTTGTTTTCTACTTTGTACTTCCCAGTTTTCTGAAATGATCACAGAGATGAAGCAAACTATAAAATGTTAGTTCATTACATTTGCATGCATTTGGAAAAAGTAAACCAAAATACTGGACAAATTTTAACCTGATGATGGGGCCAGAAGTAAAGTCAGGGATTACCAACGTTATAATGTTAACAGGAGCATGAATGTCTGCAATCGTTCAATAGTTGTAGACATATTGCTGTTAGGATTCTCTAGGTTTGTCTATTTCATCTTATTTTGTGTTTTCCTGGTGTTTCCTGCCCTCATGTTTGTGTCTCTTCTGTCTATAGTCTTCCCTGTCTGTGCAGGCTGAGCGTGGCTGATTTATTTCTCTGACCACTCCCCCGTCGAGCCTCACCTGCTGAGCCCTCACACCTGCTTCTCATCATCTCATCAGCTCCTGCAGTATTTAACTCCAGTTCACCCTCCCAGACGCCAGTTTGTTGTAGTACCTTTTGTGGTAACTTCACAACACCTCCGAGAAACTAACTTGTTGAAGATGTTTTGTCATAATATATTTGGATACCTGTATTGACGCCTGTTTGTCTGCTTTGTCCTCCAGTCCTGCCACACTCAGCCTACCTTTGTCTACTCACATGTCTTCATCATCCTGCCCTGAAGATTCCCCCCTGGACTTCACCTGTAGTGTCTGTTTGTGTCACATCTTGTAAATAAAACCTTCAAAGCAATTCCTGTCTGTGGTCTGCATCGTGGGTTCAGTGTTCCGCCGTGACCTAAAGCTTAACAATTTCGTTCTGGACCAAAGTGATGGACTGACTGCCCAACTGACTGTCAACCTAGCCTGTCCATGTATATTTTTTTATCTACGTTTCTGTCAGTATTATATCTGTTTGTTTTTGCACCAATAACAATCACAATAGGAAGAGAGGTGAAAATGTGTATCAAGCAGCTGATGCTCATTGGAATAGAGAACCCACCTGTACAAACACACAATGAGTCAGTGTGTGACAGTGTGGGGACTAAGAGATCTGTCAGGATGACAGTTAGTTACTACACACAGGAAGCATGGGCACACTCTAACGTGAGGCTCCTGCCTTCTTAACAGTAGAGAAAGTCAGCTGCACAGATGAGTGTAGCGCACACCATTGCACACACACATATTTCTAACTCTGTATCATTAATTTCCCACTGTAGCGCTTTCATTTTTCATGCAGTGCTGTTGAATAATGTATCTCTTGGTGCTTTCATGGTGCAGAATAGAATTCATAATCAGTAACTAGAGAATGAACCAAAAACGCTTTCATGTAGCAACATGAGTAACATTCATGAGCTGCACCTTGTGTTCACTGTTGCTGGTCAACATCATAACTGGAATGACATAACACTTAATATCATATTAACAGTTACACTTAGGTGTGTGTGTGAAAGCCCTTATAAACTGTTTTCATAGTACAGCTGTTGAAAATACATGCTGATATTTAATAAGATATTTCCATCAGGAAAGATACGAGAAAACTTTTCAACAGCTTTTCAAACTTTTCACTTTTAAATTTATCTCATACTTTTGACTTTTTGTCTGGGCTGAAATGGGTTTCATACTGGTTAGTTGGCAGTTGTATGGTAGAATTGTATATTGGAACACCTCAAACCTAGGTGTAGTGCTAAAGTGAACACAAATAGCTTTGTTGGTGTTTGGTACACCAAGACACTTAGACCAGGTTTGAACTCAAGGTAATCATTGCCTGGATTCTGTTCAGAGTATAATTTCCTGTTTCAGGTAAGAGTTTAAATGTTACACAGCATATCATAAAGGCACAGGCAGCTTTGGGTGATGTTTTTATGTTTGGCCCTGATCTGCATACTGATAAGAAAAATTGATTGTGTATTTATCATGGATAATATTAAATCAATAAAATGCATGTCACCTTTATTTGGTGAAATATTAAAGTGATTTCTACGCCTCCTTCATTATGGGACAGTGTCAGACCCAAATTCAGTTCTTGAGTACATATATTTAAATGTGCTGTATCAAGTCCAAATTATAAGAGCTGTCAGGTTAGAAAGAAACGGGAAGGAATGAGTTGATTAGAAATTTTCTGCTAGCATTCCTCTTGTGCTTTATTTGCGGTAAGAATGTTGCTTTTTGCCTTTTTATGTTATTTGCACTTCAGTCTGACATTGTCCTAAGATCACTATATACATCTATTTTTAAATATATACTGACACATCTGTTGTTGCACTATAATCTCAAAGTCTTAGTCTCTAAGCAGAGTTTGTTTTGCTTTTTTAACTTTTTAAGACAATCTCATGACAAGATCCCTTTTGTAGGTTTTTTTTTTTTTTTTTTTTTGGAACTTTCAGTGATATCATGAGATTATCCCAGTTAGACAGTCATTATTAAGATAATGCATGGCATGAGACCCTGACTGTCATGTGTCACATACTGGCCTGGAAAGATTCCTGTCATGTAGGATTTAGATTGATTTATTTTAGGTTTATGAATCAACCTTAAAATATGTGTGTCACATTAATATGGAAAGCTCTCTGCTCTTCTATAACAACATCCGTGGAAGGTGCAGTCTTACAAGATGCAGTGAAGGAGTCAATTTTTTGATTTTTACAAAGCTCTTATCACAAACATGATGACAACGGCAATGCCTCGTATGCTGTAAATAACCTGCTCAGCCATCAGAAATCTGACACCCCGAAACCAGAAAACTGGTTCTCTCTGTTCAGTCCTGCATGTTGGCTGCATCTGTGTGCTGGATGCTGCCTCACAGGAGCATCAGAGCAGGTGAGGCAGCAGATAAATCACACAGTTTAACTGCTGCTGTCAGACGTGGAGGGAGGAGCGGCCATGGAGCCTGGTGTTTTTGTCAATCATCATGTAGACAAAGGAGGGGGTGAGTCTTCATGCAGCATATCTGATCTACTATTTCTGATTAGAATATCTGAGCAATACTGTTTGGACAGAATCACCAAGATTATTAATAATCTCAATGCCGGCACTGCTGACCCTCAGACCTTTCCTTTAGCGGCAAATCCAGGTCAGATACATGACACATACATTCAAATACCCCCAGCACCATCCCACCCCCAAAGACACTTTGGACTTGTCAGCATTATTATATATTTTTGTTTTATTTTATTCATTCAGGTAATTGTTCAGTCATATTTTCTTTAAATTTTGTCCTTCCCAAATATCTTTTTCACATCAACATGTCAAGAATTGTTTTGGTTATGATCTAAGTTCATGTTTATTAACAGAAAAATCAAACAGAAAGATCTAAAATAGATCCGAATCAGCTCTCACTTCCTTTTAAAATCCCCAAATTCCTAGACAGGTCTGAAGACATGTCCATGCTGGAATAAATCGTAGCTATTGGCCCTGGTGGGTTGTATAGAATTTTTAGCAACCTCTAGGACTGCTCCCGGGTTAGAACCTACAGTCATGTTTGACAAAAGAAAAACAAGCAGCAACCTCTGTGGCTGTGAAACATGGAAGTTCCTCAAACGTTCACTTGAGGCTGACTCCAGAAGTGAGTCAGTCTCCATAAGTCCCCATGTTCAAATGTCCAACATTCACAGCAGAAATAAACATGTTTACAGCCTGGTACAAAAACAGTTTTGGTCTCTGTAGCTAATTTCCCGTTCATGACAACTGTACTGAGGGTGAATTTATATACAACTCACCTGTTCAGATTATATTAAGGCTTAAAGTTATGCAGAATTATGAACATGGCCACTTTGATTGACAGGTGGGTGCCATTACAGATGGCTTGTTTGAGCAACCAGGCTTCATTCAGCTCCACATAAGATCCTCCTCTTTGCCCATTTTTAGATTAGCCAGAGCCAGCAGAGGCAAGACCACCAAGATGGAGACGACCAGAGCCACCACACTGAGCTTCACAACAACACCTCAGAAAACTATGGATTACAAAGGAGACTATGTCCATGTGTTATACAGTCTATGCAAAAAAAGACTTGCTAGCTTGTTATGAAGCTTTCAACTGATGATGAATTTGTGTCATTAATGAAGTTGCAAACAAACAAGAGCCACAGTTGAAAAAGTTAAGTGAGAGTTGATTGATGATTTCTTAATTCATATTTTCTGGGTGTTTTCAGTTGAACTTTGAACCAGCCTCAAACAGAAAACATAAACATTATATATTCCAAAAGGCTCTATCAACCTGGTCTAAATTTCACGTCATTAACAAAATAATGTCACATTAAAGCACACATATTTAGATAGAACCTTCAGCCTGCTCATGCTCTGCCTCACTCTGCCTCCAAACTCTAGATGGAATGGAAAAGGATCCATTTCACCCACAAGGTAGATCAGACAGTGATGAATGAGGCAGGCTGTTGAATACAACTCATTCAGTAAAACAGTGAATGAATGAATTAGAACTCACTAATTTCTGCAGGATCTGTGAAAGTGTGTAATCTCATTCATTCATCCTCTGCTGACGGAGACACATTCTAACACCATGTGAGAGCAGGTGACCCTGTTTTTATCAGACAGCATGTGAACGGACTGTTTATTGGTTCGGCTGTCTGATTTATAGTCGATAACAATAAAGCCCAGCTCTCTTCTGGATATCATTCCTCCGCAGACCCTCATGTTGGCCATAATCACCTGAGCTTCACGCTCCGAGTCTGCCTCTTGTTTACACATCACTACCTATCAACCGTGCACAGCAGCTCCCAGCTCTTACCCGCATTTCGTAGTTTACGGTTCCTGAACACAGACACAATAACCAGCAGGTTTCCCAGGACGTCCACCACAGTGGTGAAGATCAGCACGCTGGCCAGCGACGTGACTGCCCACGCAGGGCGCGCTGCCCCCTGGCTCTGCTCTGGCCCGTGTTCCGTCTGGTTCTTCAAGAGCGACTCATCCTCCGGCATTTCCATCACCTCTCCCACCCTCCTCACACCCCGTCGTCGGTGTGAGTGAATGGTGGCATGTTGCTTCACTGTGACAGCCAAAAATGTCAGTTGTATCCCTCATTGGCCGCTGGTCCTCTTTGCCCTGTCACTGCGTCCAGCCGCGTAAACCTGCGCCAGAGTCCGGAGCCGCTCCGCCGCCCCGCTTCCCGTCCACCTGGAGCGGATCGCGGCCCGGCGAGAGCCATAGACGGTCCAGAGACCCTGGATGCTGAGGTTCGCTGCCCGAATCTTCACACCTCCTCCCCCTATTGTTCCCCCTGCTCTGTCTCTCCAGACCCCAAGCTCCTCATCGCTCCTCTTCTCTGCCTCTCTAGACCTGCCCCCCCCCCACCCCTGTCTATGGGCCTGGAGGCAACTCTCCGAGCCTCCGCCGGCATTCCGTTGCGGTCTGTAGCCTACAGTTGCTGTGCTGTACACTAGACGGCTACTTGTTTTGCTCCACACAAAGATAAA
Source organism: Miichthys miiuy (assembly GCA_036365135.1). Lineage (NCBI taxonomy): Eukaryota > Metazoa > Chordata > Actinopteri > Sciaenidae > Miichthys > Miichthys miiuy. The sequence goes on along the minus strand of CM071604.1, from coordinate 2,286,324 downwards.
GGATGCGTTTAGTGAGGAGAGTCAGTCAGTGATCTTTCAGTGCTGATTGAACACAGTATGATTTTTCATTGAGCAAACTGACATTCCTTCTCCACCCTCCTGAAAATCACCCTCTTTGCATCGCTTGCACGTATCATGAATTCAGTGAAGTCATTAACAAATGGTCACTCATTCACACTTCATGTCATTACTTCACAATTGATAGCTCATCAGTTAATGAATGTTAATTACCAGGTACTTGACATATTGTTGAGTCTCTGTCATAAGAGTATGATCTGAACCTGCTCTAGAAGGACAGTGTCTTGAGATAGAGTTGATCATTTGATCACTGAGCTATAAAAAATAGTTGAATGGAAAATTAATTTATATGCAACCAAAATGAGCAGACTCCTCTTACACAAGAGTTTATTTTAACACTGTTCATTCGCTCAGCCTCTCTGATTATCATTAAGTCACCATTACTTCATTATCACTTATTCGCATCTTGTCCATCTTGTTTTTTCCTGATCTAACAGGATTCTTCACCTTCTGGTACCTGATGATCAACTCACTGCGAAACATACACATGTAAGGTCCTTATATAGAGCTGCTGTAACCACCAACATGATTAAGTGTATGAGCAACAACATGAGTTACTTTCTTTGATTTACACTCTAAAGTCTGATGATTCTTTCTGACAAAAATAAGAGAAATGAAAAGAAACTGATTTTAAAATTAGGAGCTCAAAAGGTGCACACATGACAAATGTTTTCTACCTTCTCCTTTGTTACATACATGAGAAGTCAGTCAGTAATGGGTGTGATACAGAACCGGTAGGTAAGTAAATGACATTCCATTGAACTGATTGATTCTCCTTCAGACTGAAGTCAACAGACGGAAAAACAGGTTTGATTTGAGCTCAGTCAGTTTGTCATCTATCTACAATACAAACGCATACATCCATCATGACTGGTCTCTGTAATAATTCCTCCTGTCCATTAAAAGCTCCCTTAGTATAATGTTCTGACATTCTGTGCCCGGAAAAATATTCTTATGCACTGGATCCCTCAGTGTCGGGATGGCACAGGACAATAATGGGATACATACCGCTGGACTTTCTCACTTGTCTTCTGCACTCCAAAACAAATGCCTTTAAAGAACATGGAAACCATTTCTTGACTATATTAATGTAAATGTTTCTGCTATACTTACAAGAGCATTTGTTTAAAAAGAAAAAAAGACCAGTATTAGTTTTCTATTTTTATTTATTTATTTTTTCTCCATGTCTAGCTTCCACTGTATTACACTCTAAGTTGTATGTCAGACTTACCCAAGACTGATTGGTTTGGGTTTTTGTATTGCTATTCCCAGCTTGTTGTTGTTGTTGTTGCTGTATTTGTTGTGTGGTTTTGCTGTTTTGTCTGGTCCTGTCTTTTGTATGTCTGTTAATGAAGAAAATTAATAAACACATTTAAAAAAAAAAAAAAAAAGCTCCCTTACTAACATGACTACAATGTAAAGAGATGGGGACAATCACAGTCACAGTCCTCGTTCTGTGTAAAAATTCAATATAGGTATCTAAGGTTCAGCTGAAGCTGATTTTGTCCCTCATCCTTTACAGTGTACAGACATGAAGGGGTGTGAATGATTACGACAGCTAACTCTCCCACACCTTAAAAAACACACACAAAATACAGAGCCTATCCTTTAAACATTCACAGTGATGATATAATACAGTTAATTAATAAAAGAGGTCACACTTTTGACTAAACTAGACTCATACTTTACATACTGTCACCCAGTGACATCAGAATACCACTGATAGTATTGAACATGTTTATTGTGAGACAGGTGTTGAGCTTAAATATGTCTGATCATTCTCCTTTGATTTGTCAATACAAATATAACAAAAATGTGAATATGAATATATAAACTCTTATGTAAGAGGAATCCGCTCATTTAGTTGCATAAGTGTGAAGTAACTGTTAATTAATATTCATTTACTGATGAGTTCTCAATTGTGATGAAGTCTTGATCATTTGTTAATGATGAACAACAGAAATTCATGATACATCCTGCACTCATTCATTCATGAAATTATTTGTAGCCTTATGATCAGAAGAGGATCCATTTTCTCACCAAGAGAACTCAGACAGTTGTGATAAATAATCTCATTCTGAGTCCTTCTGTACTTCCACAGGCTCACCACAGAGCTATGCCCTTCCAACCCGTTTCCTACTATTCTATAATACTATTTAATAATAATTAAAAACAATAGACAACAGTAATGATGATAATAATGATAAATAAGATGCAGCATAACCCACTACTTCCATACTCAGAATCACTTTAATAATACTTTTCTCCGTGGTTTCCACTCATTTGATGTGGGATCTGTTCAGGCAGTGTAAGGCAGTTTAATCACACAGCTGATCTGTGAGCTGCCTGCTGAAATCTGAAAGTTTGTCCAATTCACTGTACCAGTTTGCACACACCTTCTTATTTATTTACTTTTATTATTTTTTTAATATTAATAGTGAATACTTCAAAACTATGAAAGAACACATATTGAATTATGTGGTAAAAACATGAACAAACCGAAATCTATTTAATATTTCAGATTCTTTTGCTTTGTAACAGCTTTGCACACTTATTTTAATTCTTATTTTCTTCACTGTTCAGTCAGCTTCATGAAGTTGTCACCTGGAATGGTTTTTAATTAACAGTTGTGCCTCATTAAAAGTTAATTAGTGGAATTTCTTGCCTTCCTAATGCGTGTGAGACTATCACTTGTGTTGTTCAGAGGCAGTGTTATAGCCCTATTCAACTACTGTATGACAAAAGCTGCTCAACTACAGTAAGTAAAGAGAAAATATCAAGAACTTTGAATGTGTCTTCAAGTTCAGGCACAAAAACCATCAAACACTGAGAGCTCTGCTGCAGAGGAGAAGTTCTTATAGATTCTTTCCATAAACTCTGGCTCAAATAAATACAGGTGGTCATGAAATCAGTGTCCTCATCCACACTGTTAAAAAAACAAATATTCAGTTATAAGATTGGAAATCTTTTATGTAACTCACACTTTCTGCACTGCAACACAAGATGACGTTCCCAGCTGGTGCATTACTGTGCTGTTGTTTCCATGCAGAGGCAGAGAGATGGATATAAAAAGAGTTGAGTAGTCGCGAGCAGAGTGATGAAGACCTAGTGGGCAGATAAGCGTGTCTTTATCCTCTGTGGCCATTTCTTTCTCACAGGGGTAACTTTAGTATGTTTACCTCATTTAAAACCTTTGTGTTGTTTAATATGATCATCTGACAGTGTAACATTTCATAGGAATAGGAAAAGTTGTAAGTTGACTTTTAATATTAATATTCTCTTTGCACAGTGTGTTGCTAAGATGCTTCTAAGAACTTCCTGTGAACTTGCAGTCCGTTTTGACGAATGACACACTGAAGGACTGTTTTGTGATTCAAATATTACGCCATGTTTTCTTTAAGATAAGCCCTTCCAAGTAACAGCAGCTGCACTCAAACTCATTTCTGTTTGTCACAGAAACCTCCTCAATCAAACTCTTCTCTCCTCTCCTCGTATTCACCCACATACAGCCATTCACTCACACTCATCTGTCGCTTTGTCCCATGCCTCTCTCTATCCATCACAAACTCATTGATTAAGCTGCCACGCATCACTCAGACACTTTCACTTCTCGTAACCACACAGACAGACCTCCCACTGTTAAACAGGTTGCAGGAAGCTGGTGGGTGGAATTATGGGAAGACCGACAACATAAAAGCTGAAGGGTTTGTATCTGTCTTACTTTAGAACTCCCCACACTTTTCATTCACCCAAGCAACGTAAAATGCACCACTGATATTAGTGGTCAGCTGTGCTAATAAAAAAACCGAAAACTTGGTGCAAAAAGGAGGAGGCTTTGTTACTAGAAAATGATCCAGCTGGAGGACATGTCGGTCTGGTCGGATGTTCTTCTCACTGTTTTTTTTTTCATGAAAGATTAAAGGTAGTACTCCAGGGAAGTAAGAAAATATAAGAACTGGCTGAAAGCAAACACTGAAGTCTTGAGAAACCCCTCCAGTACTATCTACTCAAGAGAATGGCAAGAACTTCAGAACATAAGTGGGAAACAGCTGAGATAATAATAAATGAAATGAAAAAATACATTTTTTACATGGTGTACCGTTACATGGAGCCAGAGGCATGTTGATAGTTTGGAATGTCACCACGAGGAGAGTTGTTTTGTTCTTTATACTGACTGGAATGTATGTACCACAGTTAGATGTTACCACCATGTTGTACAAGAGTGAACCAAGTCGTTGACTAAAGAACCTCAAGGCATGGCGCACCTGACAATAATCGGAAATACAGATTTTTTTTTAACTAAAGATTAGAATCATTATCAAAGCAGTTAGAACTGAAAAGGTTCTACCATTCATAATGCAACACCAACAACTATTATTCATTTAAGAAATTCAAGGATTCATTTAACAACCCTACTCTCTTTGTCGTACTGTCACATTTTAGTGTAACGAGTGGACCCAAACATGAAGGTTGTGTGAACAAAAAGGTAACTTTGATGCCTTAAAGAGCAGGTTGGCAAAAACAAAACCACAAAAGGCAGCTGAGGAAGTCCAACAATCCAAGTTAAGTCCAATCAAGAGAAATCTATACAAAGTGAAATCCAGAACTGAGAACACTAGAGGCAAGAGACATGGGGAGAATCACAGAGAGAGAACAACAGATGTTGAATCTGACACAGAACTGGGGAACAGAACACAGACAACCTGACAACTAATGCCAAGAAACACAAAAACTAAATGCAGAAGTGAAGGCAAGATGACGAGACACAGGTAAAACTAATCAGGGTGGAACAGATTCCAGCATGTAAAGACATCCATCACTGTCCCCAGAAAAAAGCAGAGCGTTTGACTTTGTTAATGTTAGGTTTGTGTACTTCTGACATGGGCGAGTAGTCAGACACAGAAATGGCATAGAGAATCCGGTCAGTCAAAGTAACACATTCTTCTCCAGGGAGCAGAGCTGAGACACTTCTGAAACACACTGCAGCACTTTATTGGTGCCATGTTAAAAACAACTGTGGCAAACAATGCACATTTGCTTAACCGATAACATGTGTTATGTCACCACCACTGTACCTACCACTGAGATTTAGCTGAAGACCAGCAGAAATGAAGTTAAGCACTACGGTTTCCATAGCAACCAACACTCCAGAGTCCGCTATCTAAGACTACATTTCTTTAAGGTTGATTTTCCTCAGTCATGTTTGATAATAGAATAGTTTAATCTGGCATCCCAAGATCTCTGATTTCTGTTATTATAATAACTTCAATATGTAGGCTCATGGAGACCATTGAATTCATTTTTAATGATATTCCTCCATTACTGTCACATAAATATAATAATACCACTACTTCTATTGTTATTAGGAATTATTAAATAAGTAGGCTAAACATTTGAACTTTTATTTGATATATGTTATATGTGATTGTGATGATGATGATGATGATGATGATGATGATACTGCCTTGAAAGTATCTGGAACTATAGGGTTAGGGTGCCACATATGGGGTTACACAGGGTCAATATGTATGTTTGAGACACAGAGCAGCTCTATGCTTGTGTTTATTATTATAATATAGTAACCAAGGTCAGATAATAGGGCTGTCTCACTCCATAGACACAGAAGATAGGTAACAGAACTTCTACACCTATAACAATGTTGGACCACTGAAAGTATAAACATTGCCTTGTTGTAGACTAACAACCAAATGGCAAATACCTTATACTGTAGATGCATTAAGTATAAAAAATTTATGGACATGGATGTGTCACTATTCGGAGCCATAAAGCCTCCATTTGCTCCTTGGCCAAGATTCAATAAACCTTTCAACAGAAGACATCTTGGACTCCTGTGCACTTTCTCTTTGTTGACTGAACTGACCATTGATGTATAGAATCCTCCACAATACTGAGCAGTGCCGAAATCGTCCTAGGAACTTGTCCAAAATGAAGATA
>CM071604.1:2262130-2279791 GCA_036365135.1 Miichthys miiuy | reverse complement strand
TCTCCAGCAAAGGAGTGATTCCTCTCATGAAGAACAGCCACACTCTCCAGCCGGGAGCCCAGAAGCCACAACCTGGACCCTTGCCAACAGGACCCTGATCAACAAGAACAAACACAGAAAATCATCACAATGAAATCAAATGTTTAGGTGTCACGCTCAAGCATTTTGTGTAGTTCTTGGGAAACTAACAAACCTTCTCTATGGACACCAAACATAACATCATCAAAACATGGTGTGTTCACTTACAGTGTTGAACCTGTAGTAGATGAGATGCTTCAGATCTTTGCACATTCGGATTTGTCTCATCAGCTTGTACTTGTAGCGGTACATTCCTGTCAGCTGACCCACGTGAGCAAAGATGTACTGCAGCCCATCCGCCAACTACAATACAGAGACAAAATTCTGGGATTAGTCTGTGTGAATATACTGCGAAACACAAAACTGAAACAATACATAAAACAGATCACCTTCTTAAGAGCAACCAAAACTTTAGAGAAATTAAACCATTTGATGTCCTAAAGATAAATCATTGTGTCTTACATTGGATTAGCACCCTGACCCTGTGAAAGTAAACCTTGTTCTGATGGTGGCTTTATTCTATCAGTAAAACTGATAAAGTTACACATTCAGAAAGACAGAATAATGCAGTTCAGTATGTCTCAGATCCAGATGGGACATGCTGTGCAGACTTTGCTGAACCAACCTGGAAGGCGTCAACATTTCCCAGTCTGTACTGCACATGGCTGTCCACCACCAGCTTACTGAGACGCAGCACCTCTCTGCACAGATGGAAAGCGTTGCCGAATCGGGACTTCTTTCGTTCCTTTGGGACAGAAACAAGAACACAGCTGTAGTGAAAGTGGTACAGAGTACTCTTGGCACCAGAACGCAGTAAGTCATTTGTTCTTTGTAATATTTTTATTCTCTTGTGTGTAAAGCCTCCAACAAAATGATAATGGAAATATTTTAAGTTCAGAGCAACATTTAACCCACATCATATTATACTTATTGTCCATTTAAGCATGCTACAGTGTAAAAATTAGTTTGGCTGGATCTTTCCTGGAAATCGTACCTTTGTGGTCAGCGTCTTGACAGGCTTCAGGTTAAAGTTGTAGTCGAGATGCAGGTAGTTGAGATTCTTACGATGGATAAGCAGATTGAGCATGTTGTAGCCCTGTCTACAAACCTGCAGACCTACTTCCACCCAGTCCAGCTTGGTGGACTGGAAGAACTTGGTGGCTTTGAAGGAGCGGAACAGATACCTGAAAGACAACAGAGGGTAAATCTTTAGAGAAGAAAAACTGAGGAGCAAAAGACAACTTTAATTTGAAAGACAAGTTAACAGAGAATCAAAATCAAGCGTCTAATGATGCTCACCGCTTCTTCTGGGCCTTGGGTGGTCTGTGTTTGAGAGCATTGAGCACATAGTACTTGAGCAGTTTCTGGTACGACACACGCACTTTGACTGGCTGTCCTGCAGGGCAGTGCTCACGGTACCTGGAAATAAATTTAACACATTTATAGACTTCCCCAAAAGTTATTATTTTACATCTGAATGAGATAAACACAACAAGTTGTTTCTATGACACATTCAGTCTTCAAACAGGTTGGTAGTTTGCTCACCAGTTCTTGATCAGGGGGATATCAATGGCACGCCGTGTGCGGCCAGATCTGAGGTTGAATGGTCTCGGTGCCCACAGCAGAGCAATGCCGTTGGCTGTGTGGTCTGTGTAGAGAGGGGTCTCCTTGAGGAAGGGCTCCACATACTCAGGAAGCTCAAACTCCTCATCATCGTCAGGCAGAGGCTCCTGACTCTGAGTGAGTTCAGGGAAATGAGGAAGTGAGTTGACTTATAAAACAGTTAAATGTTGAGAAAATTGAGTTCTGAACTCTAAACTTGTAGAAAGCAATGTCTGAACGGTGAAGTGCCACCTGCAGCTGCAGCCAGTAACAAATAAGAATCACCGTTCATTTTAATATTCCTCCAGTTCTTACGCACAGGCAAGCAGACCAATGCATGTGCGCCTTTGTAAGAGGACTTCATTCCAAACTTGACACGGCATTTGATGGGATCTTTTACCAAAAACAGAAGGTCGATAATCAGCCACAATCGCTTCACTTCACTAACCTTGACAGAGTGCCTGTGTGAAATGGGGTTGATCAGCGGATCGAAGTAGAACGCTGGGAGATCTGGATCCTCTGTCTTGATGAACACCACGTTCGGTGTATGATACCTGCAGAGGTGAAGTCATGAGTATCTTCTTATTGCTTACAACCAATGTGAAAGATATTAGAGCAGATGTAGTAAATGAATGAGTATGAATGTTCAGGGGTATTTCACACAAATTACATCTGTACTATTTGTGTTTTTCGTATGTTTGAATTATTTTTTAATGAGAACTTTAAGAAATAGTAAGAAATCATTTCTTACCATGTGAGGTGGACGTGGTGCGGCAGGTTGTTGTACAGGTAAGGGAAAGCGATTTTGTACTCTGTCCTGATAGGCTGTCTAATGATGATCTTGTTGATGTCGTTGAACTCGTTCCAGTCCTCATCTCTGCAGGAGAAACAGAAGAATCATCTAACATCTATTCTTACTTGGTGTTTTTTTTTGCAAGTGGTATTTGTGCTAAGTGGCCTTAAGTCTAAAACAGAAACTGTGAACGCGTTGGTCTGTCAGGGATACGTACTGGAGGTTGATGTCCCTAACCAGCGGCTCAAACTTCGGTCCCCCGGGGATGGCCATATTTAAGGCCTTGGAAGTGAAGAAGGCCTTGAGGTCAAACAGATAAAAGTAATTGAAATCCACCAAATCTGTCAACAGCTGATTGGCCAGGCGGTAAAGTGTGGACATCATGGGCAGTGTGAACTGCCAGCGACGGTAGGTGGTGCCGTTCACAAACCTGAAAATGAACAAATTGATTATTGTTGGATTTAGTTTGCAGGGCATGAGTATGAATATGTAAAACTCTGTGTGTTGTCTGTCTTCAAAAGTGTGATGGCTTACTTGGCAGTATCTTTGAGGGGCTGATGCTCATAGAACCACTCCACACATGAAGAGTCCTCCTCAGGGTCCAGCTCCATCTGGATGGCCTCCAGTGGTTCCACATCAAGGATGTTGTCAGCGTAGTCCAGCGGCGGCTCTTCATCATCAAATGGTGGAAAGCGCATCCTCTTGAAGTGCCGACGATCACGCTTCTCACGACGCATCATGATCCACATGGTGCTGGGAGGAGGATGAGGTGATATTATACATCAATATTTATAAAGAACAGTGCACTTAGTGCATTTTTTTAATGTATAAGCACAATGTACTACAAACTATATAATAAACATAACTCTCTCTCTTACCCCCACTGCGCAATGTACACTGGCTCTATGACCCAGGGGATTTCATTCACAAAGGAAATGGCTCCAGTGATGTGGTAGAGGACGGGCACATCTCGGATCTGTTCCCATGGCATGGGCATGTTTTCCAGCAGCTTCAGCACTGCATGCGGCATGTACTTGAGGGCACTGTTCAATAAACAAAGATAGAGGTTAGGCCACGGCAGTAGTTATGGACCTTTTTAACCAGTGAAGTAGAAACCATGCATATAAAACGTCACGCAATCAGTTTCTGGGTTACATGTACATTCAAGTCTACCCATTTAGGACTGTATAATTCATTTTTACCCGAGGTACACTCTCTTGTCATGGCGAAACTTTCTATTGGTCATGTCTCCATGGTCCCTGATGATCTTGCGGACGTGCTCGGGTGGCATGTCTTCCTTCTGAGCATCCACAAAGCCAAACTTTCTCTTCTCCGAGTACCGCTTTGCCTGCAAGTGCTGCCATTTTCTTGCTGTAAAAGATAATGACAGGATTAATCATTTACATTTGTGACACAACATTCAAGTTAATTACACTATGAGTGTAAGTGCGGAATTGGGGTGAAGAACAACAAACCTTTCTCTTGCAGCTTTTCCTCAGACATGTAGTCTGGGACCGGCGCTGGAGGGGGGACACCTGGTGGCATCCCTGCAGGGACCCCTCTGTAGGGGAAGGTAGCTGCCATGGCGCCTTACTGCTGAACACAAAACAGCCAATCAGCGACCCTAAATGTGTTTAGTTTACACGTCTTAACTCAAGTCTTTGTTACATTAGCGCACAGAGTTTTCCGGCTCGCTGCAACAATTGGTTATTCACCTAAAATGCTACATTAAACCATGCAAAGTACAAGAAACCACTATAGATGAAATTGAAATGAATGCTGTTGATTCAACACAAACGATGACTCGTCTATTGGCACTATAGAAAATATAACCATTGCAAACAAACGTGGTGATGTTGCCGATACCGATAGTTTACAAGCGGTTAGCATGTTAGCATAGCGGTTACCAACATGGCCTCCCGTGCGGCACAAACTGTTTCATTGAGCACAACTTCACTTATTATCCGCTCGGTGACCTTCACAGTATAAAATGCAATTAAATCATTCTTTACCACAAGTTTCACGCCGAGTTTGTACATATTTATGTCGAGGCTGGCCCTCTAGTTATTGATTAGATCAAGCGTGGCTGAAGCGGCCAACGGCTAAAATTAGCAGCTAACGGCTAAACGTTGAAGTAACAAACGGAAAATGTTTCGCGCGCCTCGCTACCTTCACTCCCGGGGTGACGTCTTAACGTTAAAGACAGCTTTGTTCCAGACACAGTCAGCTACCACAACATCTCTCTCTCAGGTCTGTATTGTTCCTTTTTCTCCGCCTCACTGTTGTGTTGATTTGTCTTCATCAAACTGCATCACGCACGATGAACGACGGCGGCCTCGCGATGAGCGCAGTACAGCGGGAATCACAGACCGCAGTTACGCCGGATATACGTACTCCTTAACCGCTGCACAGGCAGAGCTCTACGTCGAAAACTACGCAAGCGTTGGTCAAGCGCAATTTTTGCAAATACCCGGATGTTGCCCTTTCCGGTACACTTCTGCCCCCTGCAGTCTTGGGGTGTGACACACAGGCGTTTTTCTTCTTCCTCGGGGTTTGCGTCTTTGTAGTTGCAGTACTGCCTCTTTCTGGTCTTTACATTCACTGTTTCCTGTAATAGTTGTTTTCAAAAACCAAACTAGCCCCCACAATCAATCACATCTTTGATCCTAGCCTTCACTTCTCCAAGCCTCTGTAAATCTGAAATGTCTGCCCTTCTTTCTGTGTCATATTTCCTGCATAGTTGCTGTGACCTATTCTAGACCCAAGGACTCTTTCATACCCTTCTCAGTTATGGCAGGGAGAACACAAAGGACAAATAGACAAATGGACATTTTGTCTTTCACTTTGGACTCTGCTAAATGCTGTGACTTTCATTCATTGTCTGCAGCCTAATTTAATTGTTGTTATTATTTTTTATCTTTATTTGTAGTTATATTTCTTTCAGAAATCTATCAGAAATAATTTCTTTTTTTATTATTATTACTTTTTATATAGTTATCTATTTGTAAAAAAAAAAAAATCTTAGCACAGGTCTAATTTCTTTGTACATGTTTAATTTCTGATCAGTAGTCTTACAAAGTGGAACATCAAACAAATATTTGTTGAATATCTCTTTCTGGGTCATTCACTTTTGGTTGTTAACTGGCTTCAAAGTACTAAGAAATGTTATCATTTTCTACCACAGTATAAAAAATTATTTTTCCCATTACAAATCTGTCTTAACAGGCCTTTGTAGATCCTATGATATACTGGTGTATACTAGATGTGTTCACTTATTGTGTACAAATGTATATCACATCTCTTGCAACATTTTCTTGTCTTTTCTCTCAAGTCTTTAAAACTGTTCATTATTAATTGTTTTGTGACAGTGATTCCAAGCTTGTTATAGCTGAGATTAAACTAGATCCTCAGATTATTAAATCATTTAAATTTGTCATCTAACTGCAACACTTTTGAAACTGCAAATATCTCAGACATTGATTGATTTTTTTTAATCTGTGTTGATAACTTAGATCCATGGGTTATTATGACAAAATATTCTTATATTCTACCTACCTATATATTTTTAAATTGCTTGGGCTATTTATCCTAAAATAAATAGCTAAATTTTGCTGCTTATTTATCTATCGTTTTTGTTTCTACAATTATTTTTATTGTACAAGTGTAGTAAATTTGAGAATAATGTCGCTTTTATTCTGAAAATGACCGGAAGAGTAGATAGCACTCGATGATAGTGGGGCAGGTCTGACCTAAATACTGCGATCAAACTTCATACAGTTTGAAGACACTTTGATAATTGTTTGTGACGCTGCGGGACGTGATGGCGACTAGTGACGACGTGCGGGAGAATGTGAAGGTATTTGCGTTTATGCGAGATTATGGAGGTTTCTCCTGATCAGCAGCCCTGACATTGCATAATAGTTGTTCGGTCTTGTTTCATTGACACACAACTTTTTGTTCTCGACTTAAACAGAGTTAGAGCTGTAAAATCTACCACATCTAACGTAAAGTCTGTAGTGAGGGTGTGATTGTTGTTACACTAGTTTTAAGAGGATAATGGTATTCAGACCAATTGCAGCACGTAAAGCAATGCAGTTAAATGTTAAACGTGTAAAAACAGCTGTTGGGCATGAATGCATGTGTGCAGAAATACTATGGCAGTCGACTGGAGTCCTCCTGTGATTTGCAAACCAGTGCAGCCTCCTGCAGTTTGTCCTGCCGTCCACTGCCAAGAAGTGTCACAGATGCACTGAGCCTGGTTCACCCAGAGGTGACCAAAAGGTTTGCAGTCTTGTCTCACCTTTACTTTCTCCAGCAATACAAAAAAATGTTATAGTTCCCGCACAACTCCCAACTTTGTCATACAAATAGCATCAGATGGTCTTATTCCAAACCTACATAGCAGCACTAGGACACATACACATCAAACACATACATTGCAGCCATCGCTGTCTGTCTGTAAAAAAAGCCTGCATTGTCCAAAACAAGTATCATCCTTTGCAGCACAGATCTATATCTATAACATCTGTATGCTTCCTGTCATTGCAAAGTGATTTTGTTGTCATTAACTATATTTTTCCTCCAGGTTCTTCGGCTGTGGCCTCCCATTTCCAGCAAAGCTCGAGGGCTGCAGAGTCCTGGATCTCGGCAGCGGCTCTGGCAGGGACTCTTACGCCTTCAGTAAACTCGTTGGATCAAGCGGACATGTCACAGGGATTGATATGACGGAGGAGCTGGTGATTACACGTGCCTGTACGCACACCATTTGACTCTTTATTTCTGTACTTTCTACTGATCTAACTTGCACCTCTTTAGATCACAGCGTCCCGTCAGTACGTTGAGTATCATCAAAAGAAGTTTGGCTATGAGGAGCCCAACGTCTCTTTTGTCCAGGGGTACATGGAGAAGCTCAGTGAAGCTGGCATACAAAGTGACTCAATGGATGTTTTGCTGTAGGTTTAAAGCATGGATATGATATTACATATATTATATATACACAGCTTCATTTAGCTGATTGAATAACACTGTTTTTCACTCTAATATATCCAGATCCAACTGCGTAGTCTGTTTGTGTCCTGATAAAAGAGCTGTGCTGCAGCAGGCGTACAATGTCCTAAAGGTTAGTCTGGAGAATTTCTACCAACTGGATGAAAAACATTGTGTTTTTGGCTCTTATCGTGCTTGTGTTTTACACAGGAGGGAGGTGAACTCTACTTTAGTGACATGTATGCCAGCAAAGTTGTTCCTGATCACATGAAGCAAGATCCAGTCCTGTGGGGTAAAATAACTTTGTATTATCTTCTAATTAAAAAAAATCCCTGCAGCACAAATATGCAAAGTCATGCTCATGTGCAATGTCATGCCTTTGTTTGGGGCTCTAGGTGAAGGAATGGGCGGTGCTCAGTTTTGGCAGGATTTCATTTCATTGGCCCGCAGTGTTGGTTTCAGCACTCCACACCTTGTCTCAGCAAGCAACATTGTGATCTACAACAGTGACCTCAAAGCAAAAGCAGGTACCAAAAGGCGACATTGATTCTTGATGATGTGTAAAGATCATTTTCATTCTACAACTGAGCCATCTCTTGATTTTGCAGGTGACATCAGTTATGCTTCAGGCACTTATCGGCTCTTTAAGCTGCCCAAAAGTCCAATTGTGTCTGAGGCAACAGTGACCTATAAAGGAACAGTGGCAGAGTTTCCAGATCAGCTGGACTTTGATTCCTCACACTGTTTCAAGGTATAATAAATAAATAAATAAATAAATTACGTCAGAAGGCCAGTCAGATCAATGCTGAATTGCTTTATCATTGTTTACACAAGAGCTTTTAATAACCTTTGACTTAGTGTTCCACTAAAAGGGAAAGTATGTCTGTATGTAATGAAAATAATCTGTTTTCTTTTGTGCTGTGCAGACAGATGTAGCAGTGAAGGTAAATGGAGAGATGGCAGCAATCCTCCAGAGTTCCCTTCTCGGATTTCAAAATCCAGACATCGGATAAACCAGAGTCCAGCTCAGAGTCTACACCACAGGTAGCGAACACGCTTTAATTTTGAAAGGTTAACTACTGACTGCATTCAGAAAAGAGTGACCCACATTGTGCATCTAAGAATCAAGTTAAACAGGTTGCCTATTTTGAAAAATCTCTAAATTACGTTCAGCTTCAAATGTTTTATTTTGTGTGAATACAGTTTTACAGAAAGAATAACTCTTTAGAGCAACTGCGGTGTGAGCTTTGATGGTAACTGAAGAATTATTTCAGTCTCACGTGAAAGTGATCATGAATTTTCTTCTCACTTTTTCTTCAGTGCTGCCACCTCAACCCATTTCTGCTGGCTGACAAACTGGGATCCTCAGTAAAACAGTGCTCCAAAACAAAAAAATAAATAAGTAGGTGAAGACTGGGGACACTACGGAAATGAAACAACACATTTTTAGATTTTGATAAATTGATTTTGATAACAGTATATTCGAGACAAATCATTTCATGTGCCAGTTGGGAGCAACCTCTTGTGATATACTTATAATACTTAACTAATAATATGATGGTTTATAGTTGTTTGGCAGCTCATGTTGTCACAGTATTATGATAATAAAGTGTTCAGATACTAAAATATCTTCTGTAGTAAACAGTAATACAATTGTTTTAACTTGCAGTATATTGCAGGATTTTCGTTTCAACCTTAATCTACTTGAGTAACGTTCAAGTAAACTAAGTTTACTGTAAAAATGACAATAAAAGCATCTTTCCAGTGTTCGTGTTTGCCTGTATTCTGCTGTCATTGTGCAACATTAAACTTGTGTAATTAATAAATTCATTCTAAGTATTTGCAGGCAGTAATTTAAGTAAAGACTACTGAGAGTGGACCATCGTGTTTGCAGGTAGTGGGTGGTTTACAAAATGTGAAATAAACTCTTTAAGCACAAAAAGGACAGTTTGATAGAAAAGAGGACAAAACAGCAACAATAATGTGTATGAATACAAATGTTTAACTACATCTGAAGATGATTATGTTGTGTTTTATTGTATGTAACCATCACAAAAGCAACTGTCAAAACCTAAAACAAATGAAGGAGCAAAGGTTATTACAGATGAGAAATGAAAGTACCAGATACTAGGACCTCGATAGCAGCTAATAAGGATTCAAATAAACAAATAAGCATTGATTTACGTGCTTTCATACTTCCTTCATGTGTATTTTACTAAAATCATCAAACATCACTAAATACGTGAATCGTGAGTTTCACATCAGTTAACGATAAGACACATCGCTGCTGTAAACATTTATGATTTATTAGAGCGTAACAGCCAACATAAAAGAAGTTTCAGTAATAAAACATCAGCATACTCATCATCACAGTTCTTGAATGCAGTATTTTAATATTTTATTCTTTGTATTTTAGATGTCAAGTAAGTTATAAATATATTGTAACTAAGACAAGTGGAGCGTGTTTCCTAAATATTAGAGGATAAAACAGTATAAAGAATATTACTGTACTATTATTATAGTACTATACTGCGAAATAATATTAAATGCAATGTTTTGAATCTTTCACAAAAAACTTTGGACATGGGGTGTCGATTAGCTCAGTTGGTAGAGCATCCGCCCCATGTACGAAGGCTCAGCAGTCAAAATAAAAATCAAAAATAAAGCTTGAAAAAGGCCAGAAAAAAATCTTTTAAAAAATTAAAAAAAAATTTTTTGGACATGTTTATGTTAAGCTGAGTTGTACACAGACTACACTCGTTACACAGTGCAAATTCATTAAAGCTTTGCTTGCTGCTATGGTGACAGTGCTGAGTAGGAGCTGAGGTCTGATTGGCTGGAGGCACTGAGGCAGTAAATAGCCTTATTAGATGTAGAGAGGTCGCCTGGGAAACAGACGGATCTGTGAGCTCATGTTTCACTTGCTCTGTTTAAAATAATTTGCATTTGCCGATAAGTCTGACGATGCCAGGCTAAGGAAAGAAAAACAATAAAGAGAAAGGCGAATCCTTCATCGCTGAGAGGTGTTACTCCTGGATACAGCAGGCCTCTGGTTACATCTGCAGCCAGCTCAGGTCATCAGCTCTGAACAGATAAAGAAGAAGTGAGAAAACAAATATTTAGCAAAGAGTAATATCCAGGTAATGGGTAAACATAAAGTAACTCAATAATTACATGACTTTAATGTCTATTTTTGGTGCAGATGTATCACCAACATCCCACATGTCTGTCCCACAAACCCTTTAATATTACCAGTGGATCAAATGACTGTGTGTAATACAGTATCTTAGCATCTTGCAGCTCATTGTTTTTGGTTTTTACAGCCACCAATTTTATTTTTACTGTTTCAGTTCACTCTCGCCACTCTCATGCGTCATTTTCAACCCCAGTAGGCAGCTCTTCTCAGCAAAAAAGGCTCTAAAACTTGACATGGCAGACAGACAAAGTTAGCGACTAGCATGAGAACAAAGTGCAGCATTTAGCAGCTAAATAGACAAATATTGGAGTTGGTGAATATCAAAACAGAGCCAAAAGACAGTGAATATTGGACTTAAATTCACAAACACAACTCAAAATGAATGCTTATGTTGCTCTATATCAGCTGGATGTGTAAATAAATTTGCTAACAAGTTCACCATATCAACCTAAAAGGTGATGATACTGATTATCGGTGTTGTGTTTACATTAAATCAAATCAAATCAGTTAATGCAGGTTTAATGGTTAAAGCTGAACCCTGATTGGATAATTGATCACAGATGATTTCTTGTGTCTTCTTCATCTCATCGCTAGCACAATAAGAATGCCTTTTACTCTCCAATTATACAACAAATATAACAACTGAGGAATACAATAGATAAACACATAGTCTATTTTGTGTGAATGTAGCATGACACTCACTGAGCCTGGGCCTTTGTTAAGATCTGGCCAGCAGCCATCAACTCTGCAACATGAGCCACAGCGGGTCAAACATCAGGCTGGCGCAGCTACCACCTTCTCATCTCTGTTAACAAAAGGAGAAATGAAAGAAATTCAGCACAAATAGCAGAACTTCATATTCAGCTGTATCAGGAGTTTATCTACAGTGCTCACTTTATGTAGAACGCCAGGAACTTCCTTTCTTCTACTTTTCCTTTGAATATGATTTCTGTGTATCCTTCCCATAACCTAGAATGAGGAAATGAAAGGGGAATGAGATTTTAAATATTCTAATGTATGGGTGACATTTTCTAAAAAAAAAAAAAAAAATACTCCACCTGTGTATCTGATACTCTTCCCAGCCAACACAGTCCAGAAGAAAGGAACAGACTCAATTTTGGTTGGTTTCTTCAGCATGTTTAGGGCCGCTACTCGTCCTGACAACAAGAAACCAACATGATGAGGATAAACCCAGATGTCGAATCATTCCCACCCATAACATGTTCTGGACTGGACTTTAAAAAAAGATTTGTGTTGTGTGCAGAAAGATCAATATAAAGCTGCGTGTATCCTTCAGTCTCTTACCTTGAGCTTGTGACATTTGCCAGTGACCAATGTTGACCCTTAGGTCTCCACGAATGGCTAGAGGAAAGAGGTAACATCTCCAGCACTAAAAACATCTGGAATATTGGTCCTCATGAACTGTTAAAGGATAAAAGAGTTTAAAACAAAGACATATACACATAACTGTTCATTTCATTCACCTAGCACAGTTTGAAGGATTCAGAGAAGATACAATATTCAAAATATCCAAAACCAATCAATTAAATGTAAAGCTGTAAAGCCACACTAAAGTTTCATCATGTCACAGTTTGTTACCTTGTCAATAATCACAGCTTTCTTTGAATCCACTTCCAACTTGCATCCTGCCATAAAGTCTGAATTGGGGATTACACCTAAAAAACAGGATTTCATTTAGTAGTAGTAGTAAAGTAGTAAAGGCAATTCTGAGATTTCTTTCAAAATATATTAAAGATGTTGGAAAGTAGTTGCTAAAAACATGTGAAAAGACTTTGAACGATATATTACTGAAATGTGGAACCCACACAGTCCTGGAGCTGAGAATACTGCTGATTTTTACCCAATTTTGACACCTAATTTCATAAACTTGTCGATATTTTTAATCATTCAAATTTGGCTGGGTGGTTCTTACTTTACACAGAGTTTAAAGTAGATATTAGTAAAAAAATTATTTGAAGTACAGTAAGAAAAGTACCAATTCCAGCAATCACCACATCAGCTTCAAGGACTGTACCACTCTTCAGCACCACCACCTTCACCTGTAAAAACAATGATTATTACAATAGAATATAAACTATGGGCACACAGTCATTTTAAAGCAGCCCAATTTACAATTTTACACACATTAAAATAGGAAAGACACAGGTGTAAGTAATAAAATGGTATTTTGGGTGCTGGCTCACTGTCATGGCTTACAGGGACACTTGAATAGCACAACCATTGTTATTGTTATTAGCAGCACCTCTGCTGTGTGTCTTCTACTGTGACAAGTCAAAATGTCTGCTGTGAAAAATGCAGAATACAGAGTAAAAGCAGAGTTACCTTGCCGTTCTCCCCCTTGATCTCAGTGACTCTATCGTTCATGTAGAACTTTATATTTTTCTCTTCCAGCATCTTAAAAAGGAGAAACAGTGTTTTAAAATGTTTCATTTCATAAAAAACTAATAATATCACGTTGAACGTGAGACTACTGTCATCATTGTTTCTTACTTGCATGCTCATTTTGCCGATCTCTGGCCCCAGAGATCGCTCAAACGGGTATCTGCCAGAGCCAACCATGGCCACGCTGGCAGCTTTGTCCGATAAGTACGATGCCACCTCCATACCTATTGTGTTCATGAAAAATAACACCTCAGTGGTTTGTAAAATATTTGTATATGGTCCAGTGTCTAACATTTTTTAGTGTGTGTATATATATATATATATATATATATATATATATATATATATATATATATATATATATATATATATATATATATATATATATATATATATATATCGAATCCCATTTCTGCAGATAGATTTTTATATCTTCTACAGAGTCTGCCATGTTGAACTGCCATGTTTCTACAGTAGGTCATGTCTAGATGGCAACCCCTGCATGTACAAAATGCTTGATATTTGTACCCGTTGTCTTGGTTCAAAGTTGTCTTGTCTTGCAGAGTTTGAAGCACATTGGCAGCCATATGAGGAGAAACCCAAGATTAAAGTTGAGCAACAAATTGTTTGTAACACTGGCCGTTAGGAAGTCAGGTGATGTGCTATAAATAGCAACAAAGTCCATAGATGAAGGAAGTTGTGATGCACTGAGCTTTCCTCTGTAGGACAAACATTCATGTCCTGTGTGAAACATTCAGTTAAGTTTTTTTTTTTTTTTGTTAAATTATCTTCAGTTTTTAATCGCAGTTTGGTTGGGTTAGGTAACAAACGACTTGGATATGTTGAGCAAAAGATCATGATTTGGATTAAAATGAGTCAATGTTGAGTTTTAGTTTCGCATAGGACACGAACAGTGGCCTTCTGGTTGAAAACCCTGAAGGCAAACTTCTCCCAGGTGCAAAAACAACAGGTACAAATATCACAAGAGTTTCACAGATCCAGGGTTACCGTCTAGACACATCCCCCAGAACCGACAAACCAAACACTGGCTCTACATACAGCCTTTTTACGTGGAAAGCAACTGTTTTCCAGTTGCAATATGCATCTTTACTACTAGATACCACTCCACCCTACACACAGGAGCTTTAAGAGAAACTGAATTTAATAACCTATAAAGGAGGATCCGATTACAACAGCTTTCTGTCCCAAACTGGAGTTGTGAATTTCTTTGGCGTCTTCATAACTCTGCAGTAACTTTACTCCCTTCAGGTCCGAACCAGGACAGCGGAGAGGCCGCGCTCTGTGAAACAAATAAGGACATTTACTGTTTTAGGTTGCCATTGTTCTCTATGTGTTCAATAAATCTGATGACACTTGAGTGCCGCTAACCTGCAGCCAGTTGAGATGAGGAGTTGGTCGTAATTCTGCAAAGTGCCATCACTCAACTTCACTTTCTTATCATCTGTGTTTACAGACACCACCTGCAACACAAAACACATTTCTTCACATGACCAAAGAGAGCATCAGTCTTTGTAAACACATGACAAATAGTCCTTTTGGCTTCTCACCTCCTTCTGTGTCCACACGTCAATCCCATACTGCTGAAAAAAGTCACTTGGCCGAAGGAGGATGCTGCTACTGTCCACATTCATAGCCTGAAAGAGGCAACACTCTTAATAAATCCGTTTTCTTAGGCATGAACACAGGTTACCTTTCCACTCTGATTGAGTTCTTACCTTGCTCAGTTTGGGCTTGTCAAATGGAGGCAGGTTGTCTTTGGTTATCATGATGATTCGACCTTGGTAGCAGTTCTGCGCAGCGTTTCAGCACAAACAAGGGCGGCAGGGCCTGAAATCACAAAATTCATATTCAGAAATGGAGCATAAAGAATCATAGTAACACTAGACCACCACTTTTACTAGACCTCTTTCATCAATCCTACAAGTATGGCCTCAGAAAAAAAGTATTGCACTGAATGATTTTAAGATTTTGAAGCAGCACATAAAATGTCTTGGGCTGATAACTTGAGGCTTCGACATCAACTTTCCTTACCTCCTCCGATCAGCAGGATAGTGTGCTTGATGTCTGGTGCCATGCTGCACATCTCCTTCACCCGTTTCGTCACCTTCAGAAGCTGAGGGAAAGCAAACAAACAAGGGAATGTTTAAAACTGTGCACCTTGACACAAAAATGAAATGAAACATTGCAATCATTTTCATATATTTAATTTGTCGTCACTTACATTTCTGTTGATGGTAACATAAACCTTTCCATCCTCGACTTTTACCTGTAACATTTAAATGAGAGAGATGTTTAGGTACACAATACGAGTTAGAAGCCTACACCACACTCCTAGTTGCTGTAACCTACGCTGTTGCTACACTGTTTTATGTAAAATGTATCAGAATATCACCACAGACACCAGATTTAAAAACTCTTGTATTGTGAAATACAGAGAGCTGAACCTGGCCGTAATAGGCTAATGGATATTCATTTATATCTTAAAATCCTGCACTCCAGCTTTAACTCTATTGTTGGTAATTTTTGTGTGAATTACATGGAAATTATGCACAAAGACCATCACAAATGAAACTACATTTTACACAACAATCTCTCTTAGAGTCATTCTTGGAAATAAAGGCACTATTAAATATTGATTTCTACAGTAGGGTTGGGTCAGGTCTGGTGTACGAGCTTAATAAGTTTGATTTTATGAAAACTGACTGAACTGGCATTCTTTATTACAAGACTGGTGAAGGAATACAGAAGTTCTACGGTTAATGCCAAAAAAACTTGTCTAATGGCAAGGTAAAGCAATGAAATTATTATTAATATAGTGTACATTTAAATGAATGTTGATTTTTTGGGGGGTGGGTTTGGTTTTTATGCGGCTAAAATGTGTTTTTTTGCTGATCCGGCCACAAAAGCAGAGCTATGCTCTACTTCTTTAAACAGGGAGGCGTGCCAAACCACCATCTACTGTATGTAACACACTAGATTTAGATAACATCTCAATACATCCCTACCTAAACACCAGAACTAACCCTTTCATATCAAACCAGTTTGAACAGTGGCCCAACCTAATCTGCGGACATGTTTTACCTTGTAACTAGGCAGACAGTCCAGACCTGGATACTCTTCAATGTCTCCAGTTTTGGCGTTAAAGCAAGCACCATGAAGGGACATCGCACCCTGTTACCAACCAGTGTGCCTGGATCATCAGAGATAACAATACTCAAATTCAATGCAAAATACTTTGTTAAATTATTCATTCAGATATATTGTTATATGGAGATTGAGGAACTGAATGTAGAGGGTTTACCTTTGATAAGAGGTGCATTGTAATGAGAGCACTGGCTTCCAACAGCACTGTACTGACCCTGAGTGCGCACAAGCAACACCTTCTTGTCCTCCACAGTTACTTCCTTCATCCTTTAGAAACACAAAACACAGGAAGAAGACAAATGATAAAGGAAAAGCTCACAAATACAGCTGAGCTTTGATAGCCATGTACCAAAAAAAAAAAATGGATCTTTTCCACTTGTGACTCACTGTCCATCCTTCAGGTCATCCTCCTGACAGACCACCCCAGTCACGTCCTCCTGCTCTCCACACTGATCCATCTATGCATGATATGAGTGACACATACAAAATGTCATTGTTAGACTAGTGGCTTGTCAAACAGGCTCTGCAGTGGACACACAGTATACAGGCAGTTTAACGTTATCGCACTGATCTTTGTTTTTTTTCACTCTTTATCTGATCCAAAGAGCCAAAATAGCCATGAATTACTTCACTGACGAGCAATATGTGGTGGCTTTTTGTTCACATTTGTATAATTAAGCCTGTTCACTCTACATATTTTCTTTGTGTAAACAAATACATTCTTTAATGACTATATTGTGCGACTCTCGCCTACTCACCACACACCCTTTAGAGACAAAACAAAGACTATCATACACCTCCGCTCCACTCTCAACTTTATTACAGTTAATGAAGCACACTGTAAGTGCATACACTCCCATCACTGAGATTTTTCTGTTTCATTTGAAACATGTGTAGGCTTTTACATTTCAATAACAAAGCAGCACTACATGACATGAGCAGAGGCGTGTTTAGTGAATATAAGCAGCCTCAATGAATGTGTGTGTATGAATTATATATGACTTTTTTCCAACAGTCAGGTGCTCATATGTACATTGAAACAGGTTTTGTGGTCTAAGACAAAGTACTTATAAAAAATACTAATAATACTAATGATGAACATGCACATCTGTGTTCTCTGTCCATTAACTACTAAATATATTGACTTTTGACCATCTTTAGACATCGCTGTGAGGCTGACAGAAGACATGAAGCGATGTGTGAAGGTACATAATTACAGACAGCACATTAAAATCTGTCTTATCTTATCTTTAACACAAAGCCTCTCTTTATTTAAATTGCATGCATTTAGCTCCATTAATTAGTAAAAACGTCAAAGCTCCGTGTAGCTGTACTCACCTGTTTTCTTCCACCTCAAAACAGTCGGAAATGATGCACCTGTCGGTACTCCGGGGAGCAGACAGGCGTGGGTCGGTCGTCAGGAGGAGTGAGCGCAGGA
>CM071604.1:2242159-2261630 GCA_036365135.1 Miichthys miiuy | reverse complement strand
AGATTGAGCACAGATGTGAGGCTGTTTACGCTCAGCCCAAAACCCTCTTTTATAGCCACATAAATTCATCAGAGTCCACTCGTTTGATGTTAGTAGAGAGCAGTATACGTCACAGCATTGACAAAGTATCGGTCTTTGAAGTTTGGCAGTGATAATACAGGTATTTTGAGAGATTATTGGATGAAATCATCCCTACCACACCTAGGTCACATCTCCTGCAAGTCTATGCAGAGATTTGTTCGTCAAACTTGATCTGTTTTCAATCATTTCACCAATTAGGATATATTGAAACTATTCACGCCTTACATGTATAGCATGCATATACACGCAGGACATTTCCTTCAGTGCAACTAAGATATATACGACACGTGTGCAATGCAATCAACTGTGGAAACTTTACTAGCCATGGAAATACAGTAGATGTGATAAATGTGTTTGAAAATCTGGGACGAGCGGATGTATTAATGGTTGATTATACAGTTTATCCTGCAACAATACACCTTTGTGTAGTTTTACATATGGAAAGTGACTTAATGGCATAGCAGGGTCTTTCAGGGGTGGTCTTCCCTTATTAGAGCTCCATACAGATTTAGTACACTCTCACAAACCTTGTGTGCAGATGCTATGGGCACTGTGTTCACAGCAGTACAGAGAGTGCATGGAAAAAGCTGTGAAAGATTTAGAACACTGCTCATTGGAATCCTTCCTATGTAGGGTGTAAGCCCATTTTTGGTGGCCTGCCCCTTGCTTTTCAACTGTGCATTAAAAAAGAGTGCAAAGTGAAAAAATATCTTAAGTAGCAGAGCCTCCTACACTGTGTTGTAGATGTTTTGGCCAACAGGGAGACAGAGAAGATGTAAGTAAAGATATAATAACAGAGCCTGACAATTTATTATTCCAAACCTCAACTTCCCCTGCCAGGAGTTCATCGAGAAGCTGGCTGAAAAAAATACATTCGACTGAGAAATACACAGATAGTATATTATGTAGTTACCTTATTTTTTAATTAGTTTTCATCAACAACAGTGTAGCATGTATATTTTTCTCTATCCAGCTGTAGACAACAATTGTACACATTATAGTTAAATTAAAGTTGTAAGCAAATAAGACAAACAAACAAAAAACCCAACAAATATCCACTCCAAACTAAATATATTAATTTAAATATACATATATACATATGTATATATGTTTTATATATATTTATATATGTAAAGTATGTATAAAAAGGAGGTATAAGAGTGAGGAAGGAGGCTAACCATCATCGCCTGATAAATCTAATTTTATTAATAAAGCAGTGACAGGACTCACCATTTGGTAAAGATTGATTTTGGAGCCTGAATGTGCTCCATCTGACAGATGTCCCTAGATCCATGTATCATATCTGGTTGGTTTTCAATCATCTAATGGTTCTACACTTCAAAGCTGCTGTGAGTAATATATTTAAGAGGTGTTTCTTGGCCTTCCTATTCAGATTTTTAGGCATTACTCTTAATAGAGCCACAGCAGGATTTCTGTGTATATCCTGTTGGAAAAGAGCACCAAATATCTCTCCTCAAAATGTCTTTAGTTTGGGACATAACCAGAATATTTGGGTGTGATTGGCAGTGTGCTATCCACAATTCCTCCAATTCCTTCCAACCTCCATGAGTTACAATGTGATTGGCCCATTCTAGTAATTGCCATTCTCATCACCATCTTATGTCTTTATTATGTTGTTCTAAATCTAAATATAAAACATATCTCAAACTTCTATTTGTGTTTCTGTTTGCTGATGGTCCCTCCCACTTCTAATTATTATTTAAGAATAAGTTATATAAGTATAAGTTCTAACAGCGTTTCACATTGTCCCACTATAGTTTTTAATGAACCAAATTTTTATCATGTTTAATTTTGAGCGAGAGGAGGACATGCAGTGAAGGGCCTTATTTGAACCCAGGCCACTGCCGTAAGGACTCAGCTTTCAGGTATCACATTAGGAGACGCAGACACGGTGGATATTTTTAAAGCACAGACTAGGTAAAACAACAGTGGACATAAGTGGTCGGTGAATGACATCACCCTTCAGTACCACGTCGCTTTTGATAGGCTACGTCAGTAACACCAGGCCTCCTCAATCAAAAACATACCGCCGACAAAGAAAGTCGGCAAGAGAGATGTATATGGGGAAGAGAAACAGAAAGATGTTAAGCAGTGCAAGCTGGTTGTGTGTTTGCATTAAGATAAAAAGTATGTCTGTGGGGAAGAAAACTGAAAGAAGGATGAACTCAATCTAGAAGAAGTAGACAATGTTGAAGACAACTGGCCTTGAAGGTTTATCTTTGAATAAAACCTTTAAAAAGTGATTTGGTATTGAATTTGTCTTGCTTTGGTAGAAAGTAAAAACTGCTTTACAGGTAATTAAATACTCTGTAGTTTATTATAGCATCAATTTATTGCAGTACAACAGTTACCATGGTCAATATGCATGAACCAGAATTTCCTCTTTTTGTTATTACATTTATAATAACATATTTTATGTTATATTGACCACCAAACTGGAAATCCTGTTTTTACTTCATAAATCTGGTCACTTTATTCTTACAGAGCGCTGCAGCTTTAAATTGAATTACTGACTGGACACAAGTTAATAATTCATGCTATTGAATAACTGTCATGTTACTGGAACTGTTTGGGATAGGAAGCATGTGGTTCTGTCTACAACTACTAAGTTCACTCCTTTATGTAAACACTATCGAGGCTGTTTCATTGGGAGTAGTTAGGCTACAACGCCACAATTTGCCAAAATTAGCAAGCTACATTTCAAGCTAGTTTGCACACTTGCTGCAGTTCAACTAATGCTAATGGTCATCCTTTAAACCAGATAACCATAATTTACTTAGCTGATACATCTCATACTCAACAGTACACAGCTGTAACCTGTATTTGTTTAAATATACATACATATCAGGTGCAGAAACATTGTAGAGGAAACAGCCAGACTTTACTGAGCGTCGTCTTAGAGCAAGTCTTGACGAGCGAGTTGATTATTTTCATGCCAGCAAGAAAGTCTGCCGGCAAGAGGAAGCCTTCAGTGTGCATGGCCCATGGGCACAAGGTTATATTCATATTGATATGGATCATATTGATATTTTTAGCTTATAACATTGTGTGCTGGCCAGCTCAGCTCAAGGCCAGGTGGACGATGGCTCGGTTCTATTAAGTCTCCCAGTAAGAGTGATAGTAAAACAACACATATAGTTGCAGGACGTCCTGGAATCATTAAATAGGCAATTATTTATTTATGTTGTGCAACCTAGCTACCTTCTTTTGGTACATGTGCTAATTATGTGACTCATGGAGTAGGGCCCAAAGTCATGATGTCCATAGGAACAGGACAAATAGTGCCTATTAGTAATGGGTGTGTTAAGGTTTTTTGCAATAACACTCAGTACCACAGAAGCGTATGTGGTTAAGCTGGTTGTGCAAGGGTAAATCAGTAATCCAGTATCCATAATCGTGCTTTGACAATGCATGTCACTCAAGTCAAAGATCTGAAACAATACCAGGGCTGTCAACTTTGCAGTTTAGTTATGGGGTGAGATTCAGTTGGGGTCATCGCTCCTCAGCCTCCAAGAATTTGAAAAGCGATTTGTTCAGGCAGTATGAGAACATGTTGGCAACCCCTTTATAATTATATAATATTTCCTCTTGATGGTCTGAAGAACTCGCTCCTGCAAGCGCTGCACCACTCTGTCTTGTCTGTCCATGCGCTGTCAGCGTCCACTTTTCACTTATCCATCATGAAATTGTGTGACTGTGTGAGAACATATACGTAAGGCGCCACAGCTTGTGAACAGTGTTAATTGTGTGAGTGCGCAAGGGTTGACAGCCTGGCATGCTGTGCTGTACCTACTTCCTGCTGTCAACACTACGCTTTGACTAATAAACCAAGCTCACCACTAGGTAGTCGGCTAGGTAGGTAACATAAAACTTTGTGTCCCCAAGTAAAATCCTTTTTTACATTCAAGTTCAGACAAGTAAAATAACTTTTTCTATGGTTTGGGTTAAGGTTGGGCAACTAAAACAACTATATTTATGGCTCGGGAGAGGCTATGGTTATGCTTAGGCAACTAAAACAATTTTGGCTAAGGTTAGGGTGAGGCTTTGATTATGGTGAAATAACAAAACCTTTAGCTAGAAATTAAAACTTGACTCACAGTGTGTTCTCTGTAAAGTTGTGAATTAAAGGCCAATGTTTCTGCCCATTCACCACCTCGACCACAACACCCTTACTGTACTTTCTGTCCTGCTATTTCAATGGTGTTTTGACTACACATTGTGCCTCCAGGGAGGGAAATTAGATTTGGGGAGAATGTGTTTGCATTTTTAGACAAATTCAGCAGCATTGGTTTAAAGTTTCAGTTTACATCATTGATAATAAATCGAGAAGTTTAATTTGTTCCTATAAATGTAGTTACTTTCATATTCTTTCTCTTTTAGTCTTCAGCTTTGCTTGAAATAATTCCTCCTTTCCCTGCACTATGTCAACGGTATGTTCTAATAGTAATGCAAATGCTCTGGGAAATCCAACGCTTTTCCTCTCGCAGTTGTTTTATTTTGACTTGAATGGAGTCAAATACGGATAAGGGAGGCTGGAGAGCCCTTTGATTATATTTTCCCACTGGATTATTTTTACTCGCACAACACGGCTCATTGACAGAATTGCAGTCTTTTGCTCTATTTTAGGCCTCTTATTTTCTGGTTCTTGGTTGGGCTTGCACGGCAGGCCCGACCAAAGCTCAGGTCCATTTGTAGCCTCCATGGCCGCCAACCTTCCCAACAACCTCCCAAGGTCAAAAACAAGCTGAACAGTAGAGTATGTCCTCTTTCTTTCTTTATTTTTCATCCACTGACATGACATTTTAATTATCCTATATAGTCCTCACAAGTTGTGATGACTTTTTGATGAATTTACTGCCTTCTATAAACATATATGTATAAAACGTCATCAGTATAGAACATACGTAAGTAAAATAATCAAGGCCATTTAAAGGAAATGCAGTTTTTGGCACTTCCACGGCCACAGCCACAGTAGCTGCCGGTTGCTGCTGACATGCATGGAGAAAAGTCAGCTATGACCTGAACTAAATTACATTCATTGGAGACTGCATCCATTTATATTCATACAGTCTATGGTCAGTTACAAAAACAGCATTGCTATTAAGTGAGTACCAGACGTGATGTTAAGGCCTTGGAATTATGATTGCATCACTTAAATATAAATAGCAGTAGTAGTATAAGTAGTAATGGTAGTATTTTATCTAATCTTTTCATCAGCTAAATAATTTTTGGATTTTAAAACGGCTTCAAACAAAAGAGAGCTGATGATCTTGTGCTTAAAGTTGCTTTTTTTTTTTTTTTTTTTGTAGTTCGGAAACTGCACAAACAATCTCTCACAACTCGCCTGTAAAGGTAAAAATCGGTTAATTTGCAGCGCAAGTCAAGCGGTTGCATACGATATCTCACAGCAGGAAAGAAAAGTACCTTTTCACCTGGACGTTCAACCTCCCATTCGTTCAGCAGGGTTTCACGCTGGTGGACCCCACACGGCGTTAGAAGCTGAACAGTTGGTGGTGAGGAGGGTGAGGCAATGCCAACCTACACTATAAAACTGCCCACAGTTTATACTAATTGTTCCATGAAAATCCTGACACAGTGATTCTGTGACTTGATGGGAGGAGGATCTGAAAGTTGAAGTAAAGGGGAAAGAAAGGTTATCCAGTAGCACCTGGATCTGAAATCCAAAATAAAGAAATAAAGTTGTTTTTTTTCGCTCATCTATTCCTTAGCAGTGTCACATATTTTTCAACAAACACTCTTTCAATCTCCTATCCAGTCAACACGTGGCTTCCAGGTGCTCCATCACAATTTCCATTTTCCAGCTGTCAGGCAGCCTGCCTGTGAATACCAACCAATGCAGAGAAAGAAAAAAATCACATCAAGACCAAACACTTATCTCTTCTGAAGAGACAGATGTCAGCACGTAGTGAAATCAGGACAGCAGTGGATTTGTGAACTGAAGTTATAGATGTGCATGAATCTTCTCAAAGAGGTTGAAGCGCTCCAGCATCTGTATTGATGCTTTGGATATGTGACAAATCAACCATTTCCTTCTGCGGAAGACAGCACTGACTGTAGGAATTTCAATATTGGACTGGACCTGTCTGAATCACACACTCGAGTAAACACATACAGCGGAATATAAAAACAGCCGAAGCAGCTGCTAGAGGTGTTGAGCACAAGACAAACTAATCAGTGCTTTGAATTACATGCACGAGATTATAGCAAATCTGAAGAGGCAGGAGGTGCGAATGGCTCTGCTGGGGTTTGGGAGTCCACAACAGAGAGCAAACATCTGGCTAACACTGACAAAGGGTCCTGTTAACACCAGCTACCCTCCTCAGTGGATTTACATACATATTTGATACACTTCAACTCAGAATTGCACATATTTATGATCATTAAAACTTACTTTGTGGTTGTGTTGTTGACATTTGAATGGGATTAACATTGCAGGTAGAGGTGGGGAGTGATGGTCCCCTGTAATTTAAGTCATTGTTCCGAGCCGCATTTTTACCATTTGGATACTCAAAGATAAGGTCTGTAATAGACATTGACATTCCACAGGGCAAAGCCAAAAGTGAAAGCCAAAACCTCCCAGCGAGCTGAGTTGAAGGGGAGGTAAAGAGGCAGAGAATACTGTGTGAGGTGAATTTGAGTAAAATTTATACTCCTTCTCAGGGTGATAAGTCAGTCAAATGTTTATACACGGACTTGACTTACACTTGCAGACAATATCTCTATCTCTGACGTCTATAACTAATAAATAAAACCATAAATTGGCCGAGAAAATAGAGAAAAAAGAAGCTTCAGAACTCTCCTGAGAACAATCACATTTATTTTATAATGATGTATTTCTTCGGTATAAAAGTCATCTAGTGATACAAAATGTTAATAGCCATTTCAGCTTATGTTGTAATGGCACCAATTGGCCAAATTGTCAACAAATTTTGGCTAAAATATGGTGCTGTCCAGAAAATAATTTACCGATCTGTAGCACACACTTTTTATGGGGGTTTTGCTCTCTTGATAGCTTTAATTTTTTATGTTGTCATATTAGTTCTTAAATAGGCCTCAGATAGATAGATAGATAGATAGATAGATAGATAGATAGATAGATAGATAGATAGATAGATAGATAGATAGATAGATAGATAGATAGATAGATAGATTAACTCATTCTGTAGCCATCCTCATGTGGCCGTTTGAGGAACTGCAGTTTTTGGCACTTCAGTATTGGCTTCATTTCACAGCTACGGTGTGGTTGCTGCTTGGTCTGAGCTTAACGTAACTTGACCCAGATACAATCTTGTATGTAGACCTAAATTCAAAAGTCAAGTTGCACAAAGCTTAGCCAAACTTGAATTTCCTTCGGGATCAATAAAGTATCTATCTATCTATTTAAACTTCTACTTCTTATAATCTGGCACTCTCTTTCTTATGTCTTTTTTTTCCCTACTTCCTCTATGGATATTAGTGTTTCCTTTGGGCAATTAATCCTTCTATCCATTCATTTTCTGCCACTTATCTGGGGTCGCAGTGGCAGCAGGCTAATAAGGTAGTCTAGACATCCCCTCCACTTTTTCCAGCTCCTCCAAATCAACTTAGTTGGCTTCTTTCAATGTGAGGGAGCAGCAGTTGTAATCCGACCTCCCTCTGGATGTCTGAGCTCCTTACCCTATCTCTAAGGATATACCAGCCACCCAATGGAGAAAACTCATTTTGGCTGCTTGCAACCAATCCGGCTGTCTATGTCACGTTTTATTTTACCCTCGCTGGGGAACAAGACCCTAAGATACTTGAACTTCATCACTTGGGGCAGCAACTCACGCCCAACCTAGAGGAAGCAATACACTGTTTTTCCAGCAAAGAACCATGGCTTCAGACTTAAAGGTGTTGACTCTCATCCCGTCCGCTTCAGGTTTGAATGCAAACCACTCAAGTGTGTCCTGAGGGTCATGGTCTAACAAGGCCAATGGAACCACGCCATCTGAAAAGAACAGTGAGCCATGACTGAGATCAATTCAACAGATCAGATTTTACCTTTCCCTCTGTTATATAATTATCCTTTTCCATTTTTCCTCATCCGTTTTTATCACAGTCAGCCCCAAAGTGTGTCCAGGTTTGGGTCCGTCCAATGAGCTCATCGGGAATCCTGCTATTCAATACAGATCTTCAGTTTAAGCGTCATGGTTTCCAGATTTTCACCAGACTATATTATCTTTAAGAGGATATTCCTGTAAGGGCCCCTGGAGAAACTACATGACACTGACACAATCTGATCCAGTTGCCTATCTCACTGGCTTTTTCCATATTGTGCAGCCTATGTTGAAGACATTAATTTCTTTATCACTCTCTAAGATGCCTTCTGATTGAAATGAAAGATATGGAGGTTGGGGAGTGTTCCCAAAGCACAGATGTTGCAGAGGCACAACAGGAGAGCTGGAATCCCCACGACTCACACCAGACTCTGGGTTGTGGATCCATATGTCATGCAAAACCAGTCCCACACCAGGGAGACCCCCAAGCCCAGGCTCCGCACTGTCAGGCAGCATTCAATGGGGGGAGGGTCTTGTGCTTTGTACACCCAAGTATTCACCCCTAACCTCTTCTCTATGACCTTTTGCTGCACTTTAAGACCATTGCACTAAATGTGAAAGTAATTCAGGCGCCGACACAAATGAAAATATCCTCCAGAAGACAAAGCAAATTAGCTGCATATGAATCTAATTTGTAGGAGACGAGTGTTGGGCATTCACACAGAAATATGTTGAGCCTGTTCCCACATGATACAATCCAACTGGATAGATCACGGTGTTCTCACCATGGGTGGCAGCACAGCTGCAACATGGAAAATAAAGACACAACAGAAGAAGATTCTGAATTCTTACACGCAGAGTTCTTACACAGAGGCGAGTATTGTGTTTGGAGTATCAAACACCCTCCACTAGCTTCATTTTAAGTTGCTCGTATCCAGAATGTCATTCCTTTGGTTACTACCCAAACCTAAAAACCACAGAACAGAGCTGGAACATAAATTTCTTTGGTCATAAGAGTAGCCACTTTTAGAATATAGTACAACTTTATCGGCACATTTATAGTTATTAGAAACACATGTTGACCCGTTAATCGAAAGCTATACACAAACAGCAAATGGATGTTCATCAGACATCAGTGTCAGTATTAAAGAGATGTTAACCCGACCAAAATTGTATGGTCTTTATCTGTTGAGAGTCTGATAAACTTTTAAGATGGCCACTAAACATACACTATGTAATTCCTGCCACTAGGGGGTCTCTCAAATCTAAAATATGGACAATATAAGACGTGATGCCACCCATAGGTCTGTATGTGAAGCTCAGTGTGTGGTGGCTCCAGCGGTCACCATCTTGGCAGTCCTGCCTTTGCCACCTCTTGGCTTATCTAAAAATGGACAGGGACGTGGATCTTCAGTGGACCTGAGGCAGGTTGAATGATGCCTGAGTGCTCAAACAAGCCATCTGTAACAGCATCCACCTGCAAAGCAGCCACTTCATATAATATTGAATGGTTGAGTTAAATAAAAATGTAGCCTCAGTTGACAGTTGTCATGAACGGGAAATTAGCTTTAGAGACCAAAGCTGTTTTTTTGCACCAGGCTGTAAGCATGTTTATTTCTGCTGTGAAGTTGGACATTTTAACATTGATTGACTTTTTCTGTAACCAGCCTCAAGTTGCAGTTCGTGGAACTGCAGTTTTTAGCACTTCCGCATTGGCTTCACTTCACAGCCACGGAGGTTTGCCGCTTGAATAACAAAACAATAACAAAAAAGTAGTTTGACGATGTTGTGTAGCAGCGTGGGATCGTGGGTGTTTGTCTTAATTGTTAAATAACCACCATTACTGATTAAAATGTTTTTGATGTGACTAGGTAATATTAAAGTATATGTAGGTTGCGTTTAGCAACTTATCACATGAGAAGTTAAATCACTGGAGGTCATAGAGAACAAGATTTTTTTTAGATGATCTTAACATGCTCTCCAAGCTACTTTTATCCACTGAAAGAATCTGTTCTTGTAAAAGTTTCAATACATGTACGATGTGAGTATAAATGAAGTAACATTGATTATAGGCTTTCAACAGACAGCCTTTAAAACCCATGTCAACTGAACGTTAGCTTAAGCCAGTAATGATGACATGATAAAGTTCTGGAAATGTTCCCATTCTTGCCCTTGATCTTGACTTTGGCGCTGACTGCTGCAGAAGGCCTATACTTCTAAATGAGAGTTGGTCACGGCGTCTGATGAGACGTTATCGGTGCCAAGAAGTGAATGCATAGTAAAGGGTGATGAAAAGTTTTAACCTGAAGCCTAACGCACAGACAAAGACCCCACTTATTAAGCAGAGAGGGGGGAATCTCCTTGGCAACAGCACTGTGTTTTCATGACACAGCCGTACACAGTAGACAAGGAAGGGGAGATCAGTGATGTTAAGCCACAGTTCTCCATAAACATTTATTTGTTCTTCCGAGCGACTCATAAACAGAGAGTCTTTTGGCCTGGGGGAGCCCTAAATTTGTCTTGACATTCCTAAGAGGAATGGCAAAGGGAGCCCGCTTCCTCGTAAGATGCACACATGTAAGACAGACAGGTAAACTGCCAGTTAGACAGCTGCCAAAACACATGCTAAGATGTTAATACCGCTGACATGCAGTGTTTCACATGTTTGGTGCAAGAGTATCTAGACTCTTGGCTTCTTTACAGTGAATACCATATGTTTGAGTTATACATGACGTTATATGAGGTCAATGTTTTAAGATGTAAACACAGGGATACAACATGCAGGCTGAAAATATGTGCCATTATAAGCAACTGGCCAATGAAGACAATTTGGCCGACATGATTAAAAATCTTGCGTCAGAAGGAGACCTTAGCAAAGGTCAGAGGTCACAAAGTACATTCATCAACATCTCTGTATTTGTGCCAGAGTTAGCCAAGTGTCTCGTTTCAACTGCTGGCCCTTGTTCAGACTACAGAATATACAGTTACCTTGTCATTAATCCATTACTGTTTCTTTTAGCACAAGATTTAAAAACAATTGATGCAATTTACATTCAAATGTTTGGGCAGCTGTCGCTCAAGACGTCGCCCACTAATCAGAAGTTCGGTGGTTAAATCCCCGGCTCTGCAGTCTCCTCAGGCAAAATACTGAACCCCAAACTGCTCCCAAAGGCTGTGCCGTTGATGAATGTTCGGAAGGCTGGAAGAAACTTTATAAATACAGTCCATTTTCCACGTACTGTCACCTCATTACGTTGTTATTATTACTAAAGTGTTAGCAATACAGTTGCGTTTTTGAATATCTGGCAAATATGCAGCAAAATTAGGAGTGTATATTCACATTCCTTTTAACTCTGGTTTGAGAGTCTGAGAGGAACTGCAGAGATGGGTGATTATTCTCTCTGTGTTTGTCACTACAAGTGATGCCATTCACACTGCACGCAGAAATTGACCCACTGTTTATATAAAAATATTGATAAGTGCAGCTTTAAAGCTATTCCCCAAAACTATTCCTTCACAATGTTATTCCGGATCACACACAAGAGACAACAGGATCTTCTAGTAGTTTATACAATAAAAAAATAAAAGCATTGATGATACAACATTTGTGGTATCAAAATGGGAAATTTTATGCCAATTAAGAAAGAGTGTACTGTCAGAAAACGAAACTGCTATCGCTACTAACAAACAATTTCATTCTCAACAGTTGACTCTGTGAGCAATGTGAACAATGACGTTTAAGAGTGTCCCACTGCTAGTAAATAAATGTTGCTTCGCTAAACAACGCTAAAAATCGTCACCTCTTGACAGGACAATGATATTAACGGGATAATATAGCCGGAACATTTTCCTTTTATGTTGTGAACAGCAGAGCAGCACTCGAAATGCACAACATTGTTCTTAACAAGTTAGCCAGGCTTTTAGATCTTGTAACTTCTCATTCTTACTGTTAAG
Organism: Miichthys miiuy; assembly: GCA_036365135.1. Lineage (NCBI taxonomy): Eukaryota > Metazoa > Chordata > Actinopteri > Sciaenidae > Miichthys > Miichthys miiuy. Next base: position 2,249,535 of record CM071604.1, on the reverse strand, counting down.
TTACAATGCAAATTGTGGAAAGATTACACAATTTGACCAGATCAAACAGCCACAAAGCAACATTCTAACATGCAACCGTGACATAAACCCCATACAATGTATGTAGTTTACTATGACATTTATGTTAACAGAAATAAAGACAAAAACTCAATTGTGGAATTTAGTAACTGATTTTAGTGAGAATGCAAATCAGTTGAGCACAACAAAGCGTCAACTAGTACATTTGAGTCTGATATGGTGGAACTGGTTTGTTTTTCACAGGACAGGTTTCTGCTTTTCTTACTGGTTTGGAGTGGGCTGAATCCAGCCAATCAGGATTCAGCACCATCAGAAACAAACTTAGAATTTAATGACAGTCTCGGTATTAATAATTGTATCATTATTTTAATAGTGTTTATCGTTTATCGGATTAAATCACACCCACACAGTTCAGATGAAGATTACCTGGGTGTTAAACTTTATTTTTTAAATACACCTGTAGGGATCTTTTTTTAATTTTAAATTTGACTTGCTTACTCATGACTGTTATAGAAAAACACTTTTTCCTTATACTAATAGAAACCGCTTCAAACAACTTCAAAGCTGCTGACGAAGGAATGAAAGCAATCCACTACACTACTCCATCGGCAGTTTCACAGTCAGCCATGGAATTCAGACCAGAAACCAATGTGTCCTCCTTCCTTGCCTCAAGACTACCGCTGCACCTTACTTCAAAACACCTGTCTGCTCCCAGAGTGCAGTTTTGTTTTCAGGCATTGTTTCATTGGGTTTCAGTGTATAGGTGACTGAATAAACCCAAGGAGACTTAACAATGAAGTCACAAAATGTCAGAAAGACTCATTTTCAATTACACAACAATGTTGGCTATGTTGCATACGGTATTAGAGCAACAAAGGTTTAGAGGATGACAAAGAGAAGTGAAGTAATTAGAGAAGAATTCTGAGGAGTGCTAAAATATCCCTGCAACTCAAGATGTACACAGTACACATGGGTTGAGCGTGAACGGATTATCTGCTCCGTGTTTATAAGTCATCACTGTCATCTAGTGGTCAATTGCAGCACTTCATAAAAACAAATCGAGGCTCTTTCTTTCACTGAACTTTATTTTCCTTCTCCTTTATTATAACAGGAGTGTAACCTCACGATTTGTACAAATACAGTACAGTATTTTCTCCTCGATAATGCATTGCTTGCATTGACTCTCAGCGACATCCAGGAGGTGTTGGGATGACTCTTTGACACGGTGTATACTGCACACAAAGTGATACTCAGTGTTAACACTCTTAAGGTGAGCTACAAACAGTGTGTGTGTGCGCGTGTCTACATTTTAGTGCACGGAGATGATTGTTCGGATCATTGCATTTTTGTGCAGCTATTGCCATCGGGTTACAATGTGGATAAACGTGATACATGTCACATAGAACTTGCATATTGAATACCGAATATCGCCTACAGCTTTCCACCTGAGAACAGACCAACACACCCACCATTCACAGATATCTCCTTGGATTTGTCTAAGCGCACAAAGTAAAACAGTTTTAAGGAGAAGAGGACGGATATTGCTGTTGCTGATACAAAATGTGCAACAAGTGGAGCCTCAAATCAGTGTGAGATGTCAATGATAACACAAGCACGAGGTGGTGCAGCACAGGCAATGAACAATACTGCTTCAGCTCAGGGACACAACTATATATTCACAAATCCAAACCACAGCTTTCCTACAGTGGTGTAGGACCTCTCTGGTGTATAATGTGACGTTTGAAAGGATGTAAACAAACAAACAAAAAATACCATAAAACACATCTTTAGTCATTTGTCATGCAGGTGCATTCGCTGCCATTTATACAGCATGGAAATCACACACACCGATACAACTGATGCACGCTCAACTCACTGTGCTGTGCAAAGTAAAAGGGAAATCCACAAAAACAGAATTCACACATGCTATATAAATATTTTGGATAGTAAAGTCATCAGAAAGCTGTGATAATGACATCTCATGACTGTTTTTGGGGTTGGGCCATTGACACTGACTAACTTACTGAACTCAATGAGCCCATATACATTTGTTTGAGATTCACACTCATATTCACACTTACGGCCAATTTAGGGTCACAAATGAACCTATTAAATGCATATCTTTGGACTGTGGGAGGACGCCAGAAAGAACTTATGCAAACTCCACACAGAAAGGCCCCAGCTGAGGTTCAAACCAGGTAGTTAACCAGTGTGAACCACTGCACCACCTTGGCGCCCCCCCAACTGAACAACTATTGGAAATTTTGGGGCAAAGTGTGTTCTCCACCCAGGGCCGGATTTAATCTGCTAAAGGGGGCTAGGACAAAAGTAAGCAAAGGGCCCCCCTATTCATCCTGGTGTCTGCACATTTTGGAGTAAGTACTCCATTGTACTCCGACTATAGTGTACATTGTAAAAACTGAAACAAAAGGGGCCTTAAGATTATGTAATATGCTTGAAACTAACTAGTTCGTACAAATGTTAATAGCACGCTTGAAGGTTAGGTAAAGCTACACTCATTGTGTCAAGTAGGTCTGATTCTTAAATCAGTTTTCAGAATATCACTTAAATTGTTGGATGTAACCCCAACGCCATTAAGGTGTAGGTAATGAGGGTTGCTGTGGATGTCCGATATGCAATTTGCTTGCCTTACAGACCCAGATCATGTCAGTTCATATTACCAAACAAAACCCCTCAAACTAGTTGACATACAGTAAAAAAAAAAAAAAAAGTGTTCTTGGAAGTCTGAGCCTAACAGCAAATGAGGGAATAACTTCTGGACGATTGATGATGAGAGTTTCATAGAGTTGGAGACTCTGACAGTGAAGGTGTTCTCTCTAAAACTATTGATTCCTTTAATTAGTTGCCCATATGAACATGCAAAACATTTTGATGTGAATGCAGAGCTTTCAGATATGAATTGCAAAATGTCTCCATATGCTTGACTGCTGTCAGAGTCTCATGACTTGTTCCATAATGCACTGCCTATATGTCTCAACATGACATCATCTCTGCTGTACAGCTTAAGGAGAAACTGGTTCACGCCGTAAACTGAGCTGCACAGTGTTATAGAAGTGACATATGTGAATTCTATATTTGTGACAGATTTCCCTTTTGAGAGCAACTCTTTTCTCCGAACGAATTCTGAGCTCGTCCACCTGATTTGTCAAAGCCACTACTTCACAATATTTGATGGACCTGGCATGCTGGTAAAATTCATGTTTTCCATGAGAAAGACGCATGGCTCTCTCACCAGTACACCAGTTCCTCCATCTCACAAATCTATTCGTGTGATGTTCGCTGTACACCAAAGTTGAATCCAACCCGCTGTAGTGTTCCTTTTTCCACAATAAATTGATCAAACGATTACATATCTTTGTGATTGTCATCCTCAAACACAATGACTTGGCTCTGGACTAACACAACAAACAATAAAGAAAGTTTTAAATTCATACCACTTGTATCTGACTGTGTTACAGCATGCAAGCTTCAAACAATGTGTGTTTTCACTTGAGAAAGCCGTCATTCAAGTCAGTCAGTGCAAAGGGGACAAGCTGGCACCTTTGTGGCCTCTGGCTCTGGAGCTGGGGCCAGCATCCGGAGAGGTAGGGGAAACAGGGACATCAAAGGCAGGGTTGGGAATATGCAAAGCCGCTCGTTTACTTTTCTTTGCTCGACTCTTGGTGTGACGTGGTGGAGAGGTATTGCCTTGGGAGCTAGCGGTATGTCGTGGCCCACAACTTGTTGAAAGCTCTGGTGATGGGTCAGAGTTCACCGCAGGGTTGTTGTCTGGGCAGGTATGAAGTGTCTGTTTCCCCTGAGGACATGACGTGGAAAGAAGTGGGGAGCGAGTGGCGGACTCCAGCAGACCTTTAGTTCCCTGTGTGCACTGGAAAGGCACAAGAAAGAGGAGAGGGAAAAAGAAAAAGAGAGGAACTGATGAGACGAGGCAGTGAAGTTAACAAGAGCGAACGGCAGGATGTTAAATCACTTCAGTGATTTCAGCAACAGCTGAGCGAGATGAATCAAAGGCAAGCTGTGTGCAAGCAGTCCAAACAAGTGGTCTGAAACAAGAGATCACAAGCGTTTCATGCCATGGATCTGCATGGAGAGGCACATTAGACCTCAGCCATCACATTTGATTGTGTTTAGAAACCTCAGAGAGCGTTGCCTAGTCCTAGAACTCGGTACAAAGTTGTTTCAAATATTAATGCAGCAATTTGGTTGTGTACTTTAGCAAAGTTTGGTTCAAAGCTGAAGCAGCAGATGCCGAGATATCCTGACTTTTAGTAACTTATGTGTCAAGCTCTCAAAAAACATATCGCAACTATGTTAATGAAGGTTTAAAAAAATGAAATTTCACTCCTCACTGTATAAAAACGATAGATAACTTCTCAGTTTTGAAGGCAACAATGCTTTGATTCTAGGTTAATCCAGTCTGGCTGTCCCTAGAGTTAGAGGACAAAGCTGCTCCTCCTAAACCTAAATAATGTTTCCATCAGATATCATTAAGCACTGGATTATTTCCTACAGTTGATTCATTGTCTCAATAGGTTATCAGACTATAATGACTGAAAATGACTGAATCATCCACCTCTCAATGAGCTTCATCCTGCGGTTTTATTTTCATGGCCATCTAACCTACTTTTAAAAATTGCATTAGCGTGGCTCACAGTTTTCCTCTCCCATCATGGTCTAAATGCTTTTTATTGGAGTAAAACCAAATTCTGGTAAATCTGTAGCATGAAAAAGGTCAAATTTTAAGAGAACACTGACACAGTATAGTGGAACTGTTTGAGCAATAACTACTCATCTGTACATGTGAATTAATTTTACATACGGTACACCCCGTGTTGTGTTAAATTATGCACTCTGCAATGTATTCAACATGGCAGCGTATGGATGAAGCCGTGCAGCAGCAAGCCAAGAGAACATGCAGCCACAGTGTTTGGCACAGAGACTCGCTTTCCCTTTCTCTAAACAGTCTTACCAAGCTCAAGCATCGCTTTTCCTGCACTAACAGTGGCTAATCAGCCAGTGCAGGACACTGCAAAGTCTAGACATTTCTCCTCCTAGTGTTGGTGGCAGGACGCAGGCACAGAGACAGACAGACCACATACAGAACAGCAAGTTAGGACTGGGTGAATAGACACACAGGGAGCGTACTCTATGGCTGTTTATTAGGAGCTGTTCTCCCTTTGGAAAACATAATTATACTCTGAGATGGTGGATAAACAAAAACAATGAAAAATGAGTACACACAGATGATGAATTGCATGCATGTTTTATTACATTTTGTACATTTAGGATACTAACAAAATAGAAATATATATATAAAAATATAAAAACATAAAAAGGATGAATAGAAAAAAAAACAAACAAAGGCAAACAAGTGGAAATGATGTTGACTGGCCTGTTTTGTCTCAAACAATTTGGCACTTTGACCTTTTATATGCAGGCTAACATGTGACTGTCAACAACAAGACCAAAGTGAACCAAAAGAACAAAAAGGAAACATCAAACTGTTGGTGCAGAAAAAGCTTTCCTCACAGCTACTGACTGAATTCATACAGACAGAACACATTTCTGACAGGAAAAACTACATCTCCGACTGGCTTTCACTTTATTCCGTACACGCAAAGAGAAAAGGGTTATAGCCGTCTTGTTATTTTGGTGTAAAAAAGGAGTCTTTCAAAGTGCCAAACAGCAGCTACTCTACGTCTTGATACGAGAGCGCCGCGGCTCAAACTGCAACTATCTGAACCGCAGTTACGTCTTGTAAACAAAAGTTGTTGTACAACTCTCCAGGCGTCCTTTTATATCCCTCGCTGACAGAGAGAACAAGAGCGGCGCTCTGTGAGGAGGGTGAGCTGGAAACAGCATCCTGCTCTACTCCTGCTCTCTTCCTACCTCATAAAATACCCTGAGTTGACAAACTGCACTAGAACAAAATATTGATTAACAAACGTGTGAATATAGATAACATAAAAATATATATAGTGAATAATATCTGTATCGCTTATTTCAAACAAAAAATGTGAATAAACCTGATTTGTTCATTTCCATGAGGTAAACAGGCGAACTCGTCTGACTAACGAAGCCAACAGCCAACCACACATTATTAAAATCATAATTTAAAAGAATAATTTTAGAAAATTAGCTTCTTCTTTCTTTTCTAGAGAGAGATGAAAGAGTTGATACCACTCTCATGTCTGCACACTAAATGTGAAGTTGCTGCCAGCAGGCGGTTAGCTTAGCACAAAGGCTGGAAACAGAGGGAAACAGCTAGCCTGGCTAAGTCCAAAATGTAAATACGCCTACCAACACCTCACAACACGTACACTAGCTCAGCATTAAATCATAAAGAAGATAAAATGTGTTCATCTGTGAGATTTAGAGGTGTTGGTACTGTAGATACTGCAGTCACTGGCCAGTTTCCTGCAGTTTTTACACTAAGCTAGGCTAACATGTCAGTGTCCGGTGTACGAGCTTAATCCGGTTTGAAGCAAACCGACTGAACCAGAACTTGTCACTCTGAGGAAAAAACAGCAGCTCTCAACCATGTCGACCTTAAGTGCAGCTGACTGGTTTGTGAAATGCATTGGAAAGTTAATAAACAATGACTCAAATCATTGTCCCTTAACCGTCATCTGACTCTTATCGCATCTGTTTGTTGCATCAGCGAGGTAGCTAGCCAGCTGGTGCAGCCAGTGACGTAGCACAAAAACGAAGCCTCGTTTTTTAAAGTGTGTTAATACAAACCCAACGCTTCCTGTATCTGTTTCAAATTAAAAGCCATGTGGCGTTTCAGTGGACAGAAACCTTTCACTCATTAACAAGTATTTTATTGTGAAACGTTTGCAGGAACGTGTTAAAAGTTTCTTGAATATCCAGGTCACATGTGAGAACTAGTGGTAAAATTTGATATTTGGCTGAATATCAAACAGTTTTTTACGTCGACCCAACTGTAGTCAGAACCAATGAAAACGCAGCCCTGCTTAGTTCAACACATTGAGGTGTTTCGCTGCAACAGCACTTCTTGGTCTGGTATGACCACTAGCTTCTGTTCGCTAATGTTAGAGTACCTAAAGTGATACTGCTGCGTAACTGAGTCAGTTTGCCAACTTTTTGACTTGTCTCTACTTGTGATATTGATTATTACACACTTGTGGCTGCTGTTCAGCAGAAGTTAAAAGGCTAGCTTTAACAGACAGACATGATTGACACTGATCTGCTCATCTCACTCTGAAAAGAAAGAAAATAAACACATTTCCCAAAAAGCTGGATTATTCTTTTAACCTGCGCCAGCGTACAGTACAGTAAGTCGTAAACCTATATTAATGATATGTGAACCTGTG
>CM071604.1:2222295-2241659 GCA_036365135.1 Miichthys miiuy | reverse complement strand
CCTGCTGAAGAAAGCCAAAGTCCAGCTCATCAAGATTGATCAACAGAAGCAGCTCAAGTTGTCACAGGTAATGATCTAAGATCAGATCTGTGCACAAGTCGAAAAGAAAAGATTGTAAAGAATTATTGAATCAGCCTGGTATACATGACTGCACAATGTGTGTTAAAATGAGTCAAAATAAGTCGACTGTTGGTCAGACAAAACACGACATTTAATCCTCTGTCAAGTAAACGATTGTACCATTTGTTTCATCGTCTTATTTTAGTCTGATCATAACATGGCTGTTTTATTTAGGAAGGCATAGCAACATAACAATGTTCTAGCACCTCTTGCATAAAACCATGTTTTTCCCTTCGTGTCTGGACCATTAGTTGGGCTCCACAGAATCTCAAGTGCCAGTGAGTGGAAGGAGGAGGAAGAGGAGAGTTGGCATATCTCCCAAAGACACTCGCCCTCAGGTAGTACTTAACTAAGTAACTTGAAAATGTCCCTTTTTTATATAAAATCTTTGCCGAAGCAGCCCGCTGCATTTGCTGTAACGACCTGTGGTTTGGTTCTTACCTGCCTTATTCTGTGCAGTAGCTCATGAGAAAAGTGAGTTAGACACACATGGTAAAGGTGCTGAGCCATCACGAAGGAAAAACACTTGCGTTTGTACATATAGCAGTGAGGAAACCAACTGCTACAGCTGCTGCTGTATATCAACTACAAAAACTTTATTTGTGGAGCACCTTTTGATAAATAAACTGCACAATAATCAAAGAGAGATACAAGACAGTAAGAGCACCACAGTGGTCAGAGGTGAATTCTGCATTAAATTTCTATGTTTGGTCATTATTAGAGGCTTTGCTTTCATCTCGCCATATTTTTCTCGTATGTGTGGGCGTGCAGGAGCAGACGCTCGGTGGTCCGAGGATCAAACATGTCTGTCGGGCCGCAGCGGTGGCTTTGGGCCAGCCCCGCGCCATGGTGCCAGATGATATCCCCAGACTCAGCGCCCTGCCACTTCACGAGAGAGAGGGCATCACCTTTTCTCCCACAGCAGAAGGTACGGAAGGCATCTACATGTGTTGTTTTTAAACAGAATGCAGAAATTAACCTCTCTTTGACTTTACCAGAGAAAGGTGAGCACCTCAGTGCATTTTGCATTGCACCGTTTATGTTTGATAAGCAAGGAAGAGAGTGACTCTTTACATCCTAAGCAAGTTAAGTCAGAACAGACATGTTCTAAATTTAAAATCAACTTATTTACACAATGTGTGCACATCCGCAAGGCGTAGTGTAAATGACCCGTGCAGTTAATGGTCTGTAATATGTACCATCTTTTTATTTATTTTTTTAAATTTTGAACTGCATGTAAACTAAATTTAGTCAGTATTGTGCATGGAAAGTAAAATGTTTGTCCCCTTTCCTTTGGACCAGCAGAGTAAATACAAGAACAAAGTCAGTGCTGTCTTATTTTATGATGGTATGAAGGAAGTAAATTGATGCTGATAACATATCTATAATAAGTTTACTCAGTGTCATCCTCTGTGGTTGAAATGTCCACACACAATGCAAAGGATGGACTCCATGCAGGAGACCTGTAGCAAACACTGTCACTACTGCTAGCTACAGTAACAAGGAAGCTCATTAACTCGTAATGGGCAAGTGTTGATTTAAGCCCAGACTTGAATGACTTTATTATGATTATATCTTTAATGAATTATTGTTTTTGTGTGATGGTGAAACTGAAATTCAATTGCGTTCTATGTGGTGTTGCAAAAGATCTTACAGGCTCAAATTTATGTTATGTTACTGAACCTTCGCAGACAAGTTCAGAAGCTTACATCCTCACAGCTTATTGCAAAGTGTGCAGGAGAACTGTGTCGTCAAGTAATTGTCATCCTGGAATAGACAGATTGTTTAAAATAAATAGATCGACTGATACTGTATATAACCAGGCTCTCAGGTAGGTTAACTGTTTTTCACTCCAATGTTTCTAAAATGTTATATATATATTTATTATAATGAAAACATTCACCAGCTAAAATATTCTTTCAAACTGGCATCGTTAAGCTTCTGCAGTTACAAACACACAATCTAAAAATTAAAAAAGAAAAAGAAAAGAAAGGAAGCTTTTGGCAAAGCTGCTGAGCAAAACTAAAATAATACTGCTTTGTTAGCTCAATGTAGTTGTAACTAAATTATTTGCCAGCAAAAATATCTTTTGTCACACACAGATTAGCCACCGCTGTTGGAAAGCTATACCCAACACTGGTCGAGTGAGCATCACTCAGTATGAGGTGAGGAAGTGCCGTTTGACAAATGGACTCACTGCCCTGAATTCTGTCCTCAACACATTTAGTGCTGTTTGGAAAAAAACGGATCCTTACACAAGGTTGTTCCAGCTAAATTATTCAATAAAAATTATGATAATCGCTACCTCCTAAGTAATTAATTTTCACTCTGAAGTAGCTTTGTGCCAGCTGGCATTAAAATTACACCACTGGGGGTTGCAAAAGGTTCAAGAGAATTACGTTTGAAATCTATTTCTAGTAGTTTTCAAATCCAAAAAGGCCAGGCAGGGGAATTTCCACAAGCACTGTCAGACGTCCAGTTACCTAACTTTATTCTAGAGTGACTCGTGGATTGCCAACACTCCAGGCAGCCAGTAGTGTCTACAGTAGCTGTTGAAACCAGACTTGCTTGTTGGACAAAAGAGCAGTAAATGAGTATATAAGCACCTCCACTCACCTCAGTTAGGCCTGTCATGTCTCCTGCAGACTGATTTGTAAGTTCTGGCATCCACATATGTCGCCCACGTCACATGAACTTCATGATGTTTGAGATGTATGATGTTGTGGCTCTTTTACCCATCCTCTTCTATCTCTTGCCTCCAGATGTGGCAGATGATGCGATGACATCACTGATCAGGCAGGGCTCAGTGGGTTGTCTCTCAGGAAAACATCCAGCGGAGGAGGCGGGGCGGGGAGGAAGGGCCACAGGTTCAGGAAAAGGAAGGTTCTGAGTCGGTTTACGCCCGGGGGAGTTCGCTCCAGGCGCTGTGGACACTGCAAAGGCTGTTTGATAGAGGAGGACGCGGAGTGTGTCAACTGCCTCGACAAGCCCAAGTTCGGGGACCCAACACCAGCGACAGTGCTGCATGTAAGTTAAGCTCATCACAAATTCAGATCGTTGAGTTTAGGCTGGTGATATGGCTTATTTTACTGTGCAAGTTTGTATGTTGTATGGGTGTTTCTCACACACTGGTGAAGAGCTTTTGATCAGTTTTTGGCAAATGTTTTAAGGGCATTAACACACAAGGCCAGCGCGAGGAGCTGGCAGTATGAATACATCAACTCTTCAAATATCAAGATCTCATGTTTTTCCTACCGTGTTACTGAAAATTTACTTTGGGTGAGAAGATGTCTGGCAAATTAAGAAATGCCTCAACACTGACCTACCAAAAGCCTTAAAAGCCTACCAATGAAACTTGTAATGTGAAAATCATAGCGGAAGTATTGGTCTTATTCATGGTAGTTAGTAACATCGTTTGGGGAAAAAGGCTAAATGAAATGCCTGACATGACTCTGTACTGATGTACTGAAGAGAAATTAGAAATAAAGGTCTGATTCTTACTGTCGTTAAGGTATATAAAGGCCCTAACCACTATCTGAGAAATGACAATGAAATGCTTTAGTTGAAAGGAATAGTTCACAATAATTCACATTTTGTGAAATACGTATATAGTCTTTTATGCCGAGAACTGGATGAGATGATTGATAAAGCATAAACCTTGGCTGTGCTGCCTGACTCTACTCTCATATCTGCATGGTAAATATGAAATGATAGATAGCAGCCGACTAGTTCATCTTAGTATAAAGACAGGAAACTGAGAGAGAGATAACACATTTTACACAGATTAAACATGATGTAACATTTTAACTCGTGAGCTTTAGATTTTTTAGCAGGTGGATTTTGTTACCTTTGAGCAAGGTCAAGCTAGCTGTAACCCCTTGTTTCCAGTGTTTGTGCTAAGCTAACCAGCTACTCAAACTATTGCTTTGAAGACGTGCAGTACAGATCATCCAGCCAGTAGGTTAAAAAACAGCAAGTACCGACATATTTACATTTTGACTTTACGGCTAAGTAGAGCTCTAAAATGTTGGAGTACGTGGTGCCTAAAATACTGTTTAACTTGTAGGTGTAGATTTGAAGTATTTTTTTTTTACATGAAAATACTTTTTATTTCTTTCCAGTAAAACATATTAAACATTCCAGTTAATGAAGGCAAGTCGACTCTTACAGTTAAACACATTCATAGATGTCTACACGTGCACTTTGCCTTGGACATACAGCTCCATTTTACTCCTTCTTCTGACCCCAGATATAAGAAGTGTGACCGGATTGAGAAAGCAAAGATGGAGCGCATCATCAAACCATTTAAAGGTATGTCTCTACTTAGATGATGCTCTGTAATTCTCTAAAAAAAATCAATAACCTATGCAAATATTGAGTTTACAAACTTCTTTTTCTCAGTCCAGGCGAGGCGGTTTTCGGGCTCTGTGTCAAGCAGTGACGATGCGAACTGGAGGTTTGGAGGAGTAGACGAGGGATCGTCCTTGATGTTGACTGGAGTCAGGAAACTGTCCCTGCGTAACATCACACCACGCTCCTACAGCAGACTGTTGAAGTCTGAATCTGAAGAAGAGTACGAAGAAGGAGGACAGGATAAGGCAGACAAACCAACAGTCAAGCCAAATGTAGCTGCCCTAGCAACCAAGGTAAGTAATGCATCATTTTCTCAACACAAATTACTTTTATATTCCTCACAGAACAGATAACAGATATCAAGATCAGTTATGCAATCATTTGAAGTGCCCTTTTCCAACCTTGGTTGGAGCATATTTTCATTTCTTTTTGGCTAATAGATAAAACAACAAGGTGCAAGTTTAAGAAAGACAAATAAGAGGTTCTCCTTCATCTAGCAAAGCTGTTTGTAATGTAACAGTTTCCTTGGCTACAGTTTGTACTATTATTACAACCTTATAAACCTTTAAGATTTCAGTCCTGGTTGATTTGGCAACACCTGCAGTTACTGGGGAAAATAGGATTCAATACTAAGTCACAGAAATACGGGGCCAGCAGAACAAACTATTGTACTATTTGTAATAAAGAAGACAGGCTCACCCTGTGAGCAACTGTGATCCGATTTTATGCCGCACACAGCACAAGTCTATGAACAGCAGGGCACGGTGAAAGGAGCTGGTTGACTTAGCTCACTGAGAAGTTGGAGGTATGTAGCCTGTCGCCTGCAGCTCTTCATCTAGCTGTTAGATGTGGCTGCTCCTTCTTGTTCCACTACTCTGTAACATTTCAGGCTGATCCGCTGTCAGAAAATGTCAATGTTTGAGATGAACTATGGCAGTCAGTGTCAACCTCACTGACAGACATGACATTTCCTGTGACGACTTCACAATAAAAGTCACCCTGTGCTTTGCCAGAAGCTGCAGCTGTAGGAAATGTTTTACTTAATTAGTACTTTAATCACAAAGTAAATTTGACTTGATTAAAAGCAGAATGGCCCAGATTGAGACTTAGATTTTAAAGAGCTTCCCACAGAGCTGCAGAAAACATTGTTTTGAAAAGGGAGGAGCAGTTCTTTCACCAAAGGCCCTGTTCCTTTTTAAAAGTAGTATTTAAGGTAGAATCAGGATTGTGTCTTAGGTCTGTTTATCTTCTTTTGGAGATCTTGCCCTCAAGATGGCGGATCACTCCCAGACAACCCTGCACCTGAGGTGGTGAAGCATCGCCGACCGTTCTCCAGAGCAGCTGGTAACAGACCCAGAGCTTACAAGGTAAAAACATCACAAAGCTTTCCCTCCTCGCCTTCAGTATGTCACGAATCGAACCTGGGTAAAGTTGTTTTTGGCTCATATTGGTAGTCTGTTGAACTTCCATTTAGGTGGTGAAGATTCAACAGTTCAAAAACGCTGCTAAAGAAATTTATTTTTTTAACAAATTTATCGATTAACCGACAGTCTGAGTAATCATAATTTAAACAACAAACAGCTCCAAATATTTTCACGGAATACTTTGCCCAGGTCTGAATCTCACTGTTTGTCTCATTTAATTCAATAATTGTTTGTTGGAATGAATGTTTCTAATAATAACATCTTTCAGCCTTGCTCATCTTCTGTTTCCTCTTCATGTTAAACACCTTGCATGTACTTCACCCCACGCTTTATAAATTCTGTACAAATTAGGTTCAGGATAGAGTGCAGCCTATTTTTCTTTGGTAGAAGCAGAGCATACACTCCCAGTTTAGCTTCTGTTTGAGGCGGCATTTTAATGGTGACCTTTTGTTTTGATCAGAATCTGACGCATAATCTATATCTTGACCAGCTTTACTGGGAAAAAAAAAATCCAAATCATAACCATTAAGAATTAGCCATTAATTACTTTACACATGAGTTTATTTTCTCCTCTGACTCATACATGTACATAAGAAGCATTGTGCACACGTGTTTACACAGGAAGAGGAAGAATAGCCAATCACAGAGAGGAAAATGGTCTCCCATCCTTTATGTGTGCGCAATAAATAAGCAAAATCACAATCACTTAAGAAAATCCACGAAACTTTAAATTGCTTTGAAATTAAAATCGATTAATTGAATGATACATAATAATCAGTAATCATTTGTTTCGTTTTATGTGGAGAGAAATCCAGTAATTTAATCTAATCATTTCAAAATCACACTTCCATGGAGCCTCTATTTACTATCGCTTTCTAACACTCCTAATGGACTGGCTGCACATTTTGACATGTCATAGCAGGAAACTCACTGGTATATTAATGATAGCTGCATTCCACTTAGAGGAATTCCTGCTCTTGTGTGTTCTGGCTCACTGTCACTGGGACACTTAATGGAACTGAGCCGTTGTACAGCCGGTTCATTTCAGTGTTGAAAGCGCTGTCAGTCACACTGTGTCATAACTAGCTAAGATGAAGCATAAACCTTGGCTGTGCTGCCTGACTCTTCGCTTCTGCTTATTCTAGTTGGCATGTACGTTCTTCAAATCACATGCCAGTCTCATGTAGCAAACAGTTTGTTTGTGCACTGCCTTTGCTCTGTCGTCAAAGAATTGTCTGTTAGTGCTAATGCACTTTTTTTTTCACCTGCATTTTTTTAAAAATCTCCTGCCATTCATCATAAGAAATTCCCCATCTGTGTTTGTCTCATCTTAAAAGCTTTTAAAAATCTTAAAAGCTCATGGTGACTGCGAGCTCCTCGATGATTGACTCACTGGTTTGTGTTACCACGAGCCAATAACTCCTTAATAATAATCCATCTTCCTCCTCCTTCCAAAACACACCAGTGACAAAGGAAGCCACCATATTTTGACGAGAGTAAAGAGGAAACAAAATCGACGTTTTGTGGTTTATATGTGGAATTCTAAAGAAACCAACATTTTGGGGTTTTTTCCTGGTTTTGCCCACTTCTGTTTTATTAGCTGTAGATTTTTCATAGTAGCCACTACAGTGTGTGAGTGCATCTTTCTTAAGGAGAGTAGCTGAGCAGAGTGTGAACAGACACGTTTGTGGGTGCGAAATTGTGCACTGACCTATTTTACAAAATAAAAGCCTTATTCACAGGTTATTAGTGAAGACCTACTGTTCAGGATGTGCTGCTATACATAATGTGTACCTGCATGACGGTAATCACGCATGTACCTTTATGAAAATACACTTCTAAATATCTGCATGTATGTGCTCGTTACATCTAAACACACTGTGTGTGCATGTGTCCAAAACTGAAACTGAAAGTGCTGTGCATAAAGGTTCTATACAGAGACTTAGGGCGTCTGTACAACTATAAAAAGGCAGTTTAACACGAGAATTTGAGCTTTACAACAGTTTATTATACTATATATTATACTACATGTATATATTCAAGCAAACATTCATAATTCAATTTATAGTGGCAGTACTCTGCATATTACACAGGGAAAATGGACAAACTTCTCTGAGAGAACATGTATATCTCTGCTGTCGGAACAAAATCTGTCCAAACTTCTTTTTTTTTTAACACCTCATTGACTTATATGTACATTTCATAGTAGATGTTTTGTCTCATGTTCTGTGTCTCATTCTTACACATCACAGATGTCTGCCTTTTTTAGTGACACGTGACAAATGATTGTTCGCGTTTATAATGTGTTAACAGGAGTTGGAAAAGTGTTGTCAGCTAGTTGTCTAGCTGTCTCTGAACTGGGCACATGCATACTTAGAATTAACCTCTGTATCTCTACTGCTGCTGAATGCTTTCTCTTCTCTTTCTCACTTCTTATTTCTGGCTAACAATACCCTCAAAGTCACAGCTCTCCCCCCCCTTTTCTGTCACTCTGGCTGCTGCCCGTCGCCTCCTCTGCATGTCACTAGTATCAGTGTTGGAACGTTGGAACCTGTCGTGCTGGTTGGCTTAGGCAGTCCCCTCCTCCACAGGAACAGGAGAACACGGAGGAGACGGAGCCCAGAGAAACTTTACCAGAAAGCAGCGCGTCCAGGAGCCCAATGCCGAAGCTGCAGCGACAGCTACAAATACACTTACACCGTCTGCCTGATTTTATCCTGCAGTCTGCTATGTGTTTGCTACAGCAGTTGCCCCAGTGTATGGATCGGTGTGCTGCACAGCTGCATCCAAAATTGTCCCAGCTTGTAACACAGCCTGCTATTTCCCATTCATCTCATTCCACAACGCAGTGTACCCTGAATTGTCCCAGCCTGTAATGCATCCTTCTCTACTTCCACCCCATCCCATAACAGACTCTCCACAGAAATCCCTGACGTTACGCTTGCACCGTTTGCCCCGGTCTGTGGTAGAGTCTTTGCATTTGCACAATTATGTATCACTGTCATCTCAACAGTACCCCCCGTCCATACTAGACTCAGAGGCTTCGTCAAAGTTGTGTTTTCAGGCACCTCCAAAGTCTGAGATGCAGTGCCCAGATGTTTTGACTGAGACACACAGAGCTAACAAAGAAACTGTGCACGAAACTGTCCACGTGCTCCCTCAGACTCTCGATCCACACACAAAGTTACAGGAGGACATGCGAGAGGAGCAGGAGGACGAACGAGGGGATCAGCCTGAAGAAGAAGAAAAGGAGGACGAGGACGTATCTGTAAACGGGACAGTGGTGCAAAACTGTCCAACAACTGACCCACAATATGTCCTTCATTCTCAGAATCCTGCAGAGTGTGCGTCAGTGAACACCCTGGCAGGGTTAACTAACGGATTTCCCCAAAAGGGCCTGTTGCAGAACAAGTACAAGATCCGTGTGGACTTCAAGGTGAGTTTTTGTACTAGTGTTGTGATGGCATCTTTAGCATCATCAGCAGCATTTATCAGCATCATGTATACAACATATACAACCCCAGTATTAAAGAAAAATAATATAAAAATAAAAGGATCATAAATGGATGTCTCTTTTCTATAAGGGAATGTAGTGAACTGTAAGTTAAGTCCTGTACTTGATTCTCTCAGGCACATAATGATGGTTATAATAAGTACCTCTTAGCAAAAATAGAAAGCTAAACAGCTGGGTTTTTTTTTTTTCTAGCTTAAAAGCATAACAAATCTGTTGAAGCTATAGAAAGTGCTCTCATCCTGGTGTTTGTTATTCCAACATGTCAAGGACCAGCCATCCTCTCAGTAGTTTTTACAGGGTCGTTATGATGCTGCTTATTTTTATATTTAACTTTGATGAGCTCAAAATACCAGTGATGAAACTTACCTCTTGCTTTCTTTGCCTTGCCTTGTGTCTACCAGGAGGACTGTGCTGTACAGAATGTATGGTTAATGGGCGGCCTGAGCGTCCTCACGTCTGTCCCTACCACCCCACAACCTGTCTGTCTGCTCTGCGCCAGTAAAGGACGACATGAGGTAATTTGACTCTGTACCTGAGCCTGAATAGTCTGGCACAGGAGTGGAGATTGAAGTCTTACTGATGATGATAATAATAATAGTGTTCTTTTTATTTGCAATGTTTTGGCACTCTGCAGTGCCAATAGTAATATTTTTCTGACAGGTCTGTTTGTTTCTCGCCCATCAGATGATATTCTGCCAGATCTGCTGTGAACCCTTCCACAGTTTCTGCCTCTCGCCAGAGGAGCGCCCCATGAAGGAGAGCAAGGAGAACTGGTGCTGCAGGCGCTGCAAATTCTGTCATGTGTGTGGCCGTCGAAGCAAGAGCACCAAGGTATGTACACCAGAATCACTTCTGTATGAAACCAAAGAAAGTCTTGTTAATGTAATTAAAGAAAAGTTCACATTTTTCAGGTCTGTCGTAAAACAATATTGAGTCAAACTATCCTTTTAAAACTGGGTTACATTACACAAGTAATATGAATAAAAAATATGTTTTTGCCGATGATATAGGCACATCAGCAAATAACGGTAATTTCACAATAGAGAAATACACAAATTGAATTTTTACATGTGCATTTTCTGTTTTGTTTTGGTTCACAGGCATGTTAAATTTAGACTTTCATGTCCATATCTATTTTAAAAAGTTTTGAATTTTACCGAGCTACAATTTTCAGTTGTACCTGAGACATTAAGATCATACTGCTTTAAAGTTAAAAAAAAAATGTATTAGCATAATTTGAGATGGATATGACATAACCCATCATTAATCCTTTTGGGGTTTGTTTTTCCTGTCTAGCCTGTGTTGCAGTGCAGGAGATGCCAAACTTCCTACCACCCATCCTGCTTGGGACCAACTTATCCTAAACCTATGAACTGCAGCATGCCTTGGGTAATTGTTTTAATACATTTATGATTTGATATGATATGATTTATGGAAATCCCCTTGTTTTGTCTCCGGGATACTGAAAGTGAAGAAAGCCATCATGCTGTCCAGCGTGGACAATTTCTGTGTTTTGCTGTCTCCAGTGTGAACCCTTCTGTAGCCTCATGCTTGCTGTTTTGTGACATTGTTGTGTAGGTGTGCATGACCTGCATTCGGTGTAAAAGCTGCGGTGTGACTCCTGGAAAGACGTGGGACTTGGCCTGGAACCACGAGCGGGACCTCTGTCCCGACTGCACTCTTCTCCACAACAAAGGTAAAACCTCTGAGAGACACCAGTATTTTCTGAAGGCCTCACGGCCATATATGTAAAAGCTCAGCAAATACACGGTTTATTGGTTGTAAACATCCCAGACTTAGTCATGAGTTAACAAAACAAGTCCGATGGCTGATGTGACTGATTCATGATCTGTATTTATCAGGTAACTTCTGCACCGTCTGCCACAAGTGTTATGACGACACCAAGCAGCACACACAGATGATTCAGTGTTCAGAGTGCAGCCACTGGATTCATCACACGTGTGAAGGACTTTCAGGTGAGTTAACACTTAACATTTCAAAGAGATCCAAAGTTTTCATCACGACCAAACACTACAGATCTAATCTTAATCAACGTTCTATTTTCTGTTTGTTTGTCATTACAGACGAGCTGTTTGAGTTGCTTTCACACCAGCCAGAAGAAATGTCTTTCACCTGCCAACCCTGCAGACAGCACCCAGCTGAACACAGCAGCTTGAAGGAGGAGCTACAGAGCAGGCTGATAGCCGGGCTGGAGGAGGTGCTCACTGACCTCCTCCACAGCAGTGCCACGCAGCACCTCCTTATCTGTAAAATGGTACGAGCCACCCAATAGTCCTGTTCTAAAGCAGTATACTTAACAGTAATAAACAACGGTCAACTTGTCCTGTTAAAGTTATATTATCTCTTAACATTACAAGTCTTATTTCATATAGAAGTGCATTATTGTTTCTTCCAGATGAAGTTCTCCTCTTATCAAACTGTTTTTGTATTTCAGTGTCAGGAAACAGAAACATGCTCTGTCAGGGAACAGCAACCAGTCTGTGATCTCCAAGCCATGGAGAAGAAGTTTAAACGGGGCGGTTACACCTCAGTCGTGAGTAAATGTTACCACATTCAGCTGAGAGAAACTAACAGTGTCAAACAATTATTTCTGCCTTTGAGGCTCGAGCTTGGCCCTGATGTGTTTTTCTTCTTGCTATCTCAGAAAGCCTTCCATACGGATGTTGCCTCTGTGATGAGGAAATGGCTGAAGGAGGAGGAAATTCTCCCAGAGGATCAGAGACTGACCAGTCAGGCCAAGGCGCACTATGTCCAAGTGAGCTTTCCTCCTCTCCCGAATCTCCCACGGCTTTAGTTTATTTTTAGGAATGCAGAGCTGAGTTAAACAAACTATAAAAAGACTGTTTGAGTAGCATTTAGTCCAAAATATCCAAAAACTGGACTCTGTCCATGGTTTGAGTTTAATTAAATTCTGTTTTTCTCACAGCTGATCGAGCAGGTTTTCAGTTGGTTTCCTGCACACCATCTGAAAAAGTGGAACTCCTTCTCTGAGGAATTCCCAAGGTAAATTTATTATGCAGGGCATTTAATTACACATTATTCCCTCAATGTAAACACATTAATTATTTCCTCACGATGTATATTTGAGCTTTACGACATAATTGAAGCTTTCGGTGTGGTGTTCAGTGTACTGCAATTAAAGTAAGGGAAAGAGAATAAATGTGTCACTCAGTACATGGCAGTAGATTGACAGTTTAATATCTTCTCTGGCTCTCTCCTCTTTATTCTTCACTCTGTAGTGGCATGCTCCCTGAGGCAGTCCTCCCACCATCTAAGGAGCACAGCTATGCACAGTGGCTGGAAAGGACATACCAGCCCAAGGAGTCCAGGGGCCCACATGCAGGGAAAACCGACTCCCTGCACTCTGGTGTATCGCACAGCTTCCATCTGAATGCACATGGTATGGAAACAATTGGTACCTGTTCTGTATCACGTATGCTGAGGAATGTGTTCTTAGTCAGAACCTTTTGGAGGAGCAAGTACTGCAGGAAGTTTGGGATTGGTCTACATATTAAAGTTCATTTGGTCCTCCTTCTCTCTCACAGGTCACAGGACAAGTGATCTGGAAACTACTAAGACTGAAGATTCGAGGCAGTGTGCACTGTGCCAACAACATGGAGACTCTGTTCCCAGTGTAAGTTGAGCTGTTTTATGTATTTATATTTATATACAAAAGTTCCTCTCTACTGCGTATTAAGTGACGTGAATGTGTTTTCATCCTATTAGGACGCGGGTCGGCTGTTGTACATGGGACAGAACGAGTGGGCCCACGTGAACTGCTGCCTTTGGTCTGCAGAGGTGTATGAGGAGAACAGCGCGCTTTTGCAGGTGCACAGTGCCGTCTCAAGAGGGCGCCACCTGGTAAGATATAAACAGGAAATAAACGAAATCATTTTTAGTAGCTAGATGTTTGTGTAGGCATGTGAAAAGCATTCTGATATCATTTAAAGTGATGATTGTTGTGTCCTTCATTCTTCAGCGCTGTGATCGTTGTGGGCAGTCAGGAGCCACTGTGGGTTGCTTTCTTGCCACCTGCCAGAGTAACTTCCACTTCATGTGTGCTCGTGCCCAGAACTGTGTGTTCCAGCAGGACAGGAAGATGTACTGCTACAAACACAGCGATCTTGTCAGCGCAAAGGTATGGACACAATTTTCACCCGAGCCTTTTATTATAGCTATAAATTTAAAGGGGCAAAGATTTATTCTTTACGTTTACCCATGCACCCTTAATACCTGCTGATTTTTTTCCGCATTGTATTGATTTATGACTTCTTGTGCCCTTCCAGATGGTGTCTGGGAAAGGGTTTGAAGTCCCTCGGCGGGTATATGTCGACTTTGATGGCATCAATCTCAGGAGAAAGTTCCTCACAGGGCTAGAGCCAGAATCCATAAACATGACCATAGGTAAGACTGTCGGGGTGTCGTCTTTGAGCCACTGGACTGCTGCACCGAGATGAAATATGCCTGCTGTATATCACACAGCCTTTACCGATCATCTTTCCTTTCTCACGTTTCCAGGCTCTCTGCAGATTCAGAAACTTGGTGTGTTGTCAGAGCTGTCGTCAAATGGGAGGATGCTGTACCCTGTCGGATATCAGTAAGTGATCATTGTCATACAGCAGGTAGCGTTACTGACAGGGATAATATGTTTGTGACGAGAAACACAAATACTTTGCAGGACCATCCATGATTCTTTTGGGAACGTTGGTGCCGATTGTAGCATCATTTTTGTTCTGATGTGAAATCGCTTTGGTTCACGATCACTCCTCTTTCTCTTTATGTGAACGCATTCTTCTTCCCTTCCTTCTCCAGGTGTTCTCGGTTGTACTGGAGCACTGTGGATCCCCGCAGACGCTGCAAATACACCTGTAAGGTGACAGAAGTGAGCACACCTCTACCCGGTGAGGAACAAGATCCACGGTGGGACCAAGAAGAGAATCACACCATAGTCCACAGTCCGAGCCACCATAGAGGTCAGCAGGAACTTGTAATATTTTGTTCAAGGTCCCGATCACTTGTTGTTCACTTTAGGAAGGACGCAGAAAAGTACAGAGCTCTTAAATCTTAAAGAAGGTTCAGAGTCCCTGAAACAGATTAACTTATCCATTAAAACTGATGCAGTTGTTCTTTCGGTTTCCTTGGAATGTTTGTTTTTGCTACATAAAAAGAAAATTGAATTTATGTACTTCCAGTCATATTTTGTGACCACTTGAACTGTGATTGGACTATTTGTTTGACAGATGTGGAGTCTCCGGATTGTTTAAGCTCCTCATCCAGCCCAATAAAGTCCACTACTCCATCACCCAACTCTAAACAGCACAACACACCCAGGTCCAAAAGTCCTGGTTACCCACAGGCCAGGAGACCAGCAGGAGGATCATCTCGACCTCTTCCATCTCCAGGTACATAGTTAATATGAACTGTTTTTCGATATTTTGACCTCTGTGTTTTGATTGTTAAATATGTCACGTTTTTCTGAAGTACAACCAGAAAATAAGCATTATTTTCTCTTGTTCACTCTTTATTTGATGCTTTCAGGACCGCTGCTCCCAAATCGCATCACATCCTCACACTGAGGACCTGGAAGACACCCGTCGGCCTCGCAGGCTCTCATCAAGAAGCCGCTGCAGTTCCTCGCCGACAGACAGCGATCCATCCGTACCCATGACCCTCCGCTCGGGTGGCACCGTCCACTCCAGGTGTGCCCTTTTCAGCTCCCCACCAAGATCGTCAAACTTGGGATCAGCCTCGCCTCCCCTGTCGCGACAGAACTCAACATCACCAGTCTGGAGCTCCCCACCTAGATCCAACTCTAGCATTTCTGCAGGGCTGTCGCCTCGGCAGGGAGCCATCACTCACTCCCCGAAAGGGAGACAAAACTTTAAAATCACCACTCCAGTTTCTGCAGAGGTTCCCCAAGATTTCCTAGCATCGTCTGAGGCAGAAGATGCAGCCGTGGCCACAACTAATGGCATCTCACTGGCCCCTGATAACCTGGAGGAGGAAGTAGCCCACCTGATGTCTCAGGAGCTGCCATACACTGTGTTCGACACCGACACAGAGGTCGCGGTGGCCTCCATGCTGAATGCGAAGCTTGAGTTTGACGAGGCTCTGCTCACAGAGAACGTGGCGCTCCACTGCGGAGCACAGAGCGGGAGAGGAGAGGTGGAAGGTGTAGTGCAAGATGTGGAAATGCAGGAAGAGAATCGGGAGAATGATTCCGAAGACGAAGACTCGAGGTGCTACTTAAAATTTTCACGCACTGTGGTGTGCGACGCAGCCAGCAGCTCGGACGCTTCAGGTCAGCTCACTTCAACGCAGTCGATCTCACAGTTGGATGGAGCGGATGGAGGGTCAGAGAGTGACGAAAGCGAGGCGGGTGATGATGAAGCTGAGGACACGGAAGGAGAAGAGGGAGAGATTCGGATGCACGCCAACCATAATACACCTACTAAACAGCTCACAGTTGCTCTAAAGAGGCTGGAGTCAGTCTACAATGTGTCAACAGCTGACCAAGAGTTTCAGGAACAGTCTGATGTTCTTGAATCAGGCTATGCAAACGATGGCATGTCAGTTCAGGGTGAAGAGGTCCTGATGAGCTCTGAAACAGCTCAAGATGACGTGTTTTTGGATTCAGCGACAGGCCATTTTGTCTCCACTGGAGATGCCACCGTAACGTACCCAAGTAATGAAGTTGACTTTAAAGATGACAGCAGCTCATCCACAGACTCCGTCGAAGGATTTAAAGATGATTTGAATGACCCTGATTACTCTCCAGAGCATGAAACCAAAAATCTCCACGTCACCGATGAAAACCATCTTTGTGAAGTCAAAACGTCCAGCACCAAACCTCAAACGTTTGTCGCCCAAACCGTGTCTTCCACAACAGACCAAACTCAAATTGCTGCTGCCGTCTCAGCAGACTGCGAACACGCGTCCGTTTCCTCTTCTGCCGCCACTTTTGCGCAGTTCCACGCGGTCACCTCCCCCATTGTGATCAATGGTTTGAACGCTCTACCTATTCAGCCCGGCGCCACGCGGGGCAGGACCGTCGCCATCCGCTTGGACAACTCAAAGCCAGGAAGTCAGCAGCAAGTTCTCATTCAGAATCAAGCTGCCACCACTAGTTCGCCCCCGACGCAGAATCCCGCCCCTCAAGTCCTGCTGGTGAACCGACAAGGTCAGATTCTGATCAAAGACCCGAGATCGAACACTTATCAGTCCCTCAGTACAAATTCTCCTGCCTACAATAAAATAAGTCAGATTGCAAAGATTCTCCACAGTGGGAACGCCTTGCAGCGCTCAGTCCCTCGTGTTGTAATAAGAAATCGTTCAAGTGTCTCTGCCACCAACGCCTCTCCTGCCGGTAACCACACGACAGCAACGGAGAGAAAAATCATCGTCAGAGTGGTGCCTGTGAAAAGCAGCGGGACTCCGGGTACCACAACTGCCGCCAGTGCGCACAGAGCTCCTGAAGCCTCTTTCTCCGACATCAAAGCACAGCCCAGGCTATTATCGACAGAGCCATGGCTACCCACCGCAACGCGCCAAAGACTGAGCCCATCATCCTCAGTAACACTCACAAGCCGAAGGCCAGACATCGACGGCCGTCCCAGTTCAAGGAAGCAGAGGACTCGGATCAGTCACCAGCTGCATCTTCAGAGACGCCTGGCGGTTCACCTGCTTCATCGCACCACCAAGTGAGGATCAAGAGAGTGTCGTCGGTGTCTGAAAGGCCTTCCAGGAAGAAATCCAAGATAGACTTCTTGAGGGATCCCTCAAATGAGGCGGATGAAGTGAATGAAGCCAGGTATTCAAAGATGTTCTTCTTTTTATTTATTGCCGTGCATTCATAAGAACATTTTGACAACCACCGTGAAGCTAACTACGGCAGCACTGTTGTTTGTGTGACATGTTTTGTCACCAAGTCTCAGGAATCAGTGCATTAAGCCAGCAAAATGTTCACTGTGTCTTTTCTTCCTAGCAGGCCGAGCGGCGTGAGAATGAAAGCTCCAACAATGACGGATGTTCTTGATATGGACACAGAGAATATACCTAACGAGCCTGGGCCGCTGAGGATTACCGCTCCACCACCTCCTCCTACACCATCCAGGTTAATTCATCTTAAATTAACCCTCATTTACAGCCTTGACACTGTGCTATGAAGTAACAAAGAAGCAGATGGTGAAAACATGAGTTAAAAAAATAAATGTTTGAAGGGTAGAAATTCTGTATTGAATGGCTTAGTCATGCGTCTTATTTTGACAGGCTTGTTTTGGAGATTTCTTGACTCATAAACTTTGACTAACTTGAAACCTTCTCTAGGTTCAAGGTGATATCACACACATTTATTGTTCATACTTTGTCCTTTCTGCTCAGATATCCTCGGACTGAGAGTCCACCTCCACACGCACAAACCGACAGTCACATCCTGGCTAAAACACACATGTGGGTGGCGCTCGCCATGGAGACCTCTCTGAATGGGGCCCTTATTCAGGTTTGTAACTAAACATTACATGTTTATATCTGGCATTTTGAAGTGATGTCTTGTTGAAATGTTGTATGTTACACTTTTGAAATGACTCGCTGACTTAATTCTGCAGGCTTTAGCTCAGACGACGATGCACCTGTATTCAAACACAGGAAGAGGACGTACATGAACCAACCCCACCTACGTTTTGAAATCACCAGCGATGATGGCTTCAGTGTTAAAGCTAACAGTATAGAGGGTGAGAGCTGATTGTTTACTGTGTGCAACGGATGCATACACATGCAAAATCATTTATCAACATGTTAACAGTACTGAGTCTTTGCTACCTGAATAATCCTTTAGACATGTTGTGTTACATATTTTTAGGGAACATGTTTATGATGTTCTGCCAAGCTCTCACGCCTTCCTTTTATCCTTTCCCTCCCTCAGTCGCCTGGCGTGCGGTGATTGACAGTGTCCTCGAAGCTCGTGCAGGCTTCCATCTGAAGCAGCTGCCTCTGGGCAGTATGAGCGGTCCGCGGGTGCTCGGTGTCGTCCACGACGCTGTCATCTTCCTGCTGGAGCAGCTGCAGGGTGCCGCAAACTGCAAACGCCACCGTTTCCGCTTCCACCGCTGCGATGACATTGAGGAAGAGCTTCCTCTCAATCCCAGCGGCTGCGCTCGCTCCGAAGTCTACACACGGTACGGACTGTCACAGCTGTTTTTAAGAACTTAGGTTTATTTAAATGTAAATAATGTAAATAAATCAGTTGTATCTTCTTTCTTCCTCTTTTTCTAATCAGGAAAGCCACTTTCGATATGTTTAACTTCCTGGCCTCACAGCACAGAGAGCTTCCTGACATAGTCGGACCTTTTGATGAAGAGGAGGATGAATTTCCACTGAAATCTTCAAGGTAAAATTAACATTTTGAAATTTCTTTGACCCTACCCTTAAATGTCCCACTGCATCTCACTACGACATCATATTTATGTCAACACGTTTTTCCTGACAGACGAGCCACCAGCAGTGAGCTTCCCATGGCAATGAGATTCAGACACCTGGAAAAAATATCTAAAGAAGCAGTAGGCGTTTACAGGTAAAGGCAACAAAACGGCACATTTTATTAATGTTCTTAATCATTTTTTATGCTCACGTGTTTAACTGTCTCCTGCTTGATAACCCTCTTCAGATCTGAAATTCACGGTCGCGGCCTTTTCTGCAAAAGGAACATCGAGGCCGGGAGATGGTGATCGAGCGCTGGCAACGTCATTCGCTGTCCTGACTGATAAGCGGGAGAAGTATTATGACAGCAAGGTTAGCAAACTGCACTACTGCACTAAACATCACAATGGACGAGTCTCTGCCTCATCATCATTATTATTATTATTTTGTATGTTCATACCTGTTGAAGTGTTTTTGGGAAATACTTTGAGCCTTAAACTGATACACTCACTATACAT
>CM071604.1:2052795-2221795 GCA_036365135.1 Miichthys miiuy | reverse complement strand
TCTCGTAATTAATTCCTTTTTTTTTTTTATTTAAATGTGGCCCTAATACTCCGTCGTACATACATGCTATTTACATAGCAATTAACATATTAATTATCACAAATAACCAACATGTAAACTCTTGTAATGTTCACAGTAAGTAACCATAACTTAATGTGCTTAAAATAGACAAATATGGTCACAGGCACACACATAGCACACCATAACTCAAAGTAAAAGCTAAATAAAAATACAAATAATTCGCCTCACAGGACCTTTAAATTGTCGCATCAGAGCTTATTTGTCAATACTTGGTGTGACTAGCAGTGCTGATTAGCCCCGGAGCTAGCGCTCCGATATTAGCATCTTATGCTAGCGGTTAGCTTGTGAAGTTAGCCGTTTAGCTTGTAGAATTAGCGTTTTAGCATTTAGCATTAGCACGGCAGGACGGTCTCTCACCACTGCGATTCTTCACCCGAGCGAATCCTCCAACTGCACTCCTGCAGATCGTGGTGTCCACCTTTGGTTTTGTCCGAGTTCTTAGCACCTTTTATTCAGTTTATCCACTTTTCTGTTTTCTCCGTCCTGACATTAAGACCGTGTCCAGAACGCGCTTCCTCTTGCTCCTCCCAGAGGCTTCGGTGGCAGTGAACCTGCGTCAGGTGGGGTCACAGCTGCGTCCTTTCCTCCGACTGGATGACAGACCGGGACCACAACTCACCCCTTTCAAATTAAAGTTCCCGTATTTTTTTTCATGAATAAACACAAATAGTCTTTTCTTCATGAATTGGACAGTCTTTTAACTCACATTTTCTCTCTTTTTTAGATATGAAATTAACACATTTTTTAACTTAATTATCTGTCTGTCTGTTTTTAATACACAATGAAATATACCTTTTTAATGCACATATTTTTTTTATCTGGGTTACAATTGGCATTCCTAAATTTATTCCATAGAATATGACTGACTTATTTTTTTAAGGACAGAATTGAATAGAAGAGATTAGGAACATGTTTTGTATCGTTCAGGTTGCTTTTCAGCAAAGTCTGCAAATCCCAGCAGCAAATTCTGCACCATGGCGGTAGTGGAGGTCGAATGGTGGGCTGCTTTCCATGCTTCCGCCAGGTAAAACACCCCAGAGCCCTTAATAACTTCAATCTGAAAAATAATTTTACATCACATTATTTTACCGACAACTTTTAGAAACATGTTCATGTTTAGTAGATGACAATTCGTATTGATACTTATACTCATGGTTAGCTTCCCAATAGTTAATAAGCGTTTAGGTATAAATTCAGAATAATGATAAAGATATGAAACAAACTAATCAGTGCCCTGGCCTAAACTTTATCAAAGGAGGGAAGGAGGAGGACAGGGTGGGGGGAAAGGAGGGGGTAGGATGGAGAGTAGGGAAGGACAGAAGACAGGGGGTGGAGAGGAGGAGGGCAGGGAGGATAGTCACAGATAAACAAAACCTTAAAACATATCGATACAAGTTAATTACACAAGTAATCAGCCAAACATCATAAAAATCCCTATAGCTCTGCTTGAGTAATACATAAAATAAATAAATAAAAATCGGATGAAGTTAAGGGTTACTCACCAGTTGCGCTTCTCCAGAAGCACAGGAGGAATCCACGTCCACCCCAGGAGTCCTTTCAGTCTTGTTCAGAGAAGAAAAATCTTGTTATACTCTTCAATAAATTAAAGTGCAAATACAGCAAGTTATTAACACTATCAATCAGCCCAACATCATAAGTCCTTACAGCCCTGCTTGAGAAACAATTTAAAAAGTAATGAAAATCAGAGGAACTTACCTTTTGAGCAATGATGGCGATGTCACTTTTTATTTAAGTATATCCCTGCGTGCTTTACTGCTTCACTGCCAGTATAAATAAAAAAATAAGAAGCAATGGATCCAATACGCTACAAAAGGTACCTCGTGGACGACGAAGCAGCCGTTCCAGAAAGAACAAAGAGAAGACGCAAACGAAGGTAAGTAACGTTAAGCATTCATATTCCAAAACATGCTACAAGCTAGCTAGCTAAGTTAGCCAGCTAACAAAGCTCGCCAGCTAATGGATTCATTACACACAAAGTGAAACATTTCAAGTGTGTTTGTATAAATATTCAATTTATCTTTCCATGTTCCAGTTTATAAAGTTACCCCTCTCCCATAAAAAACAGGAGAAGGGTGGAAATATTTCACTTTGTGTGTTTTGAATCTACAATTTTAAAGGTTTCACCTCTTGAATGCAATTTGCCTACTTAGACTTACTTAATCAATCAATTATCAGCCCACTCAATCCTATTATCTTGAGTGATGGCATGAAATGATTTAACATTACAACAAAATGTCTTGTTAGGGAAATTTCCGAAGATGAGTGATGCAGAAGCTGTGGCCTCTTCTTCTACAACTCAGTAAGTAGAAAAAATACACACACAGATACATGCACTATATATTTCTTGATTGATGATGAAAATACTATTTTTATTTTTATTTTAGGCATTTCACCCAAGAGGACAATCAAGGTGCTCAGGCCTCTACTGCTTGTGATGAATGACCAAAATATTCAAGTCAGTGGTGTATGTTCGTGCATGTGCATGCATACTAGTTACATCATCACAAGAGAATTCCACAACCCAAACTTCCACCAGCTGTTGCTTAAAGTCATGCAAATTGGAAATACGATATTGCTTTATCCTTTCCATATTGTAGCAATATCTATCAATGTTTTTATCTAGTTAGAAAAACCATTTAGGCTATACATTTAATTTATACTTTTGGACAACTCACAAAACTGCACCATTAGCCTACGTTGCTATGGAATTTGAAAACTGGGTGGGGTCGTGGGTGTTCTGAGTGTGGGCAGGCCATCATAAAGAAACAATAGTCAGATGCAAGTTAGTTATGCTAGCTGCTAATTCATTCATGTGCAAATGCAGCTTCTCTCTCAGCTGGCCAGATAATGACACCCAGAACCTGTCTCTCACTGTGTTTGGCTGGATGAAAATGGTGGTCAGGGCCTGATGTCACTCTGACGTCAACACAGGATAGTTTAAAAAATATATACATGTGGACAAATGGGGGCACATAAACAAACATAAAAAAACAATTCATGATCTAATAACAAAAAAAAAAAAATTAAAAAATGGAAAGGACATATTTTGCTACAAAGGATTGTGCAAAAAATAAACAAATAAATTTGAGCCCAACTTAAAATCCAGGTGGTTACCAACCACATGAAAGAGTACATTTTGTATGAGTCTGTGGAAATTTGTGATTGCTAATCCAATATTTCAAATTCACAGATGAACCAACCAATACCTGGCCCTAGCTCTTCACCTGGGGAGCCAGTAGAGGGACAGCTAGAAGACCCCACGAGTCCAACTTCAGACCAGAAACTAGCAAAAGAACAGGTGGAACTGCTGCTGCTGGCATTAAAACTCAAACATGGATTAACAAATGGAGCCTTGGAGGACACCCATTGTATCACCAGACAACATATCACAAACAAATAAAATCTGATCAACTGTGATGGAGTGCCGGTGCACAAATCAAACAAAAAAAGTTTGTGGCCAATTCTGTGTACTGTTAATGAACTGCCAATAGAACTACGGGGATAACATGTTATGCTTTGTGGCCTGTGGTTTAGTCCAAACAAACCCAATATGAACACTTACATGAAACTTGTCGATGAATACACAGATTTGTATTCTAATGGTCTTACATGGCAAAGTGACAATGGGAAGTTGTCACAAGTAAAGTACTGGTTACTTTTATGGTGGCAGATTCAGTTGCTCGACCACTGATTCAGAACTTTAAACAGTTTAATGGAGAGTTTGGGTGTTCTTTTTGTACGCAGAAAGGAACTAGTGTGTTAAAACGCAGGGGGCGTGTAAGGGCTTAGCCCTATGAAAACGTAGAGTTGAGGAATCCCTCCCAAACTAATGATCTGGTAGAACAGGCTCTTGCTGGAAACCCCACTAAGGGAGTGAAAGGGCCTAGTATTTTGTTTTGTCTACCCGATTTTAATATTATTGATGGCTGTGTTCCAGATTATATGCACAGTATGCTATTGGGTGTAGCTAGAAACATCGCCACACTATGGTTTCATTCCGAAAACAACCAATCTCCATGGTACACCTTAAATACCTTAAGCACTGGTTTAAGTTGGTAAAGGGGGTTTCTATTCTACTTGGAGAGAATATATCAACATTGATCCGAATCTGAGGACTTGCTAACAGTTTGTTCAGGAAATGGAGACCCTTTATGGGATCAATAATGTCACTATCAATGTACATTTTTTCCTCACTTGAACCGAGGGTCTAAGGACAGAGGGTGTCACTCCCTGTACAGATTGTAAAGCCCACCGAGGCAAATGTACTTTGTGACTTTGGGCTATACAAATAAAATCTGATTTGATTTGATTTGATTTGATTTGTGCCTTCATCTACCCAATACTGTGAGGAACTGGGGTCCCCTCTGGGCACAGTCTGCATTTGTGTTTGAGTCATACAATGGGATCATTTTGGATATGATAAATAGCAGCCAGGGAGTTTCTCAGCAGATAATGAAAACAGTTTGGCTACAGGTTGCATTTCCATCATTTGCCAAAAAAACAAAAACAAAAAAAAACATGGAGGGAGCTTCCAATGATTACTTGGCTCTCTTAGAGCATTTTTCATATGAGAAAAAAAAAAGCTCTCATGGTGTTACATCTCTGGGTAGGCCTAAAATTTGTACCATCAAAAATTATGATTTTCTGGTTGAACAGCATCAGCAACCTAGGAACTAGAGTCCCTGTAAAGTATTTTTGCAGAGTGGTGGTTATCGGTGAAATAGTACATTCACATAACTACTCGCATACATTCCAGAGAAATTCATACACTGTCATTCTTTCTGATTGCGAGGAAAGTATTTTCTCTGTGAAGACATTCATTGTCTGTGATCTAGGGCAGGGAGAGACATGTTATGCAGTGGGGAAGTACTACCAAAAAGTAAAACATGCCATTTGCGGTCAGTTTAAAAATCCTTGTTATTTCATCCCTGTAGGGAAAAGTCTGGGACCTTTAGTTGCTATACAAGCATCTCAGATAAAATACAAGTGTCTCTTTGTTAAAACTGTGAACAGAAATGTAGACTTTGTCTTCAAATTCATTAACCACAGTGAAATGCTCAGATAGATGTGGGGATGAAAATGGATGATGATGATGATGATGATGATGACGATGATGATGTTTATTTGATCTACTGATGTACTTTTTATTTTGTTATTTTTTTTTTATTTTGCTACATTTAGACTGCAATCAGTCCCTCCAGTTTTTCGCGATTTTGCGATCGCGTGGATTACCGCGTAATCAGCAATATGCTGCATATTTTCGCGAGGTCGCATATTTCCTACTATGTCGCACAATTATTGCAAAATAACCAAACATGCCGCCCCTTTCCCACAACACATATGTGTTTTCCACCATAGATCAAATAAACGGTTCTGCCATAGATGTGTCTTCCACACCACCTGTTTGACACACACACACACACACACCACGCACGCGCAGTCATTTTCACACACCACCATGGGAACGTTAGTTAGTGATGGCGACTACTAACAAGTCCCACCTGCCGTCATATATATCGGCAAATGACCGAGCAAAACAATATCTGGCAATTTTACATGCAAGCGGAGGAAAACTATTTTGTAGCCCGTGTAACAAAGTCCTCGACCATCGCCAAAAGCTTGCTAACCATTTTGATTGTTTGTTTTGGTTAATTATCTTGCATACGGTGTTCAAAACCTTTGTCATCTTGAGACAAAATGGCATCATCCAACGGCATCATCCTCAGACATGCCGTTGGATGATGCCATTTTGTCTGAGGATGATGCCGTTTTGTGTGAGGATGATGCCGTTTTGTCTGAAGATGACAATGTAGATGTTTTTCTGAGACTGAGTGACTTTTAGGCGACTCTGATGCCTTTTCGTTTGAGTCTGACACCTGAGTCTGAGATCTGAGGATGTCCTAAAATGGACACCGTACTCGCGTCACTCAGTACTGTGGTAAGTGCATTTTTACACTCCAGTACTAATGTTAACATTCTTACAGAAAATAAAAAAGGTAACAGTGTTTCTCAATCTGTCTGCCTTGATTTTGTCTTATTAAGCCTGTTTAGACTTTTTGATGCACTTTTGATGTAGTATTACATTTCCAACATAATGTCATGACACTTATAAAGCCTCATATTTGTTTTTCTGTGTTTTTGTCTTCAGAGACTTGAAGAGATGAACCTGGAGGAGCACAGTGAGCTCACGATTGAGCTGCTAGAGAGGCAGACTGGGCCTCTGATGTACCAGCACAGACATCATACACACACACACATTTTGTCTAGAATTATAATGTTGAAGTATGTTGGTCTTCATGAACAGTCATTAATAAAAGATGATCAACAGATGTATGTGCTGGTTTTATTTCAATGATATACATATGAACATGTACTTCCCAGCAGTGTCATTATGTTACCACTACAGGTTATAGTGATTTGC
The DNA here is from genome assembly GCA_036365135.1 of Miichthys miiuy. NCBI lineage: Eukaryota > Metazoa > Chordata > Actinopteri > Sciaenidae > Miichthys > Miichthys miiuy. The sequence goes on along the minus strand of CM071604.1, from coordinate 2,215,272 downwards.
ATTGTGTATATTTATATGTATATTTACATAACAGGACAGCTGCAGCCTAATTTACAAGTTCAACCCCCAAAAACTAATGTGAAAAACAATAATAAGACTTTGTAGATATATTCGTTTTAGATTGACATCGCTGGCTATCCATTTCAGTCTGAACGTAGAATGAAAATAGCTGGCCATGATCATATAAACAACTGTTTTGAGCAGTAAAAACTGTGAGTGTATCGGTGTGCTGCAGCTCTTTCATTCTATGATCCTGACCAACCATAAGCACCATGATTCAGAGATGTATTGTTGGAAGAAGCCCGGTGAACTTCTGTGTAGATCTTTCCAAATCAGCAGCTGCAGGAAACCGGTCCTGTTGAAAACAGTGACATCACACATTTGCTTTATTATAGTTCTCTAAAGTTATTTAAAGTCTGTGTAAAGGCAATTCCATGTTTTCTTTCAAAACACAATAAATATGTTGGAAAATAGTTGCTGAAAACATGTGAAAAGACTTTGAACAATGTATCACTGAAATGTGGAGTTAGAGGTTCAAACAGTTTTTCACCAGTTTTCAGTTCAGGATTTTGTGGGCGGTCCTAAAACGAGAATGCGTGACATCACGCGGTGATCATTAACATAAAATTAGCATAACCCCCCCCCTAGCGCAACAGTATAGAAGCCTTAACGTATAGATTGTGGTTCTGGTGGCTCAAACATATAGGGCTGGACAATACTAATAATACTGCTAGCTGTAGCATCCATATTGTGCTTGTTACAGTCCTAAAACTAGATCATGTGACGACACACGGTGATCATTAACATAACATTTGCATATCCTGCCAAGTGGGCGTGAGCGCGTTCAGTGGACACGCCCCCACAGTCCTGGCCTGAGAATACTGCTCATTTTTACCTGATTTTGACACCTAATTTCATAAACTTGTCGTTATTTTTGATCATTCAAATTTGGCTGGGTGGTTAATAACACTTCCTTCTTTAGTCTGACAAACTCAGAGCACAAATTTATTTTGACTTTACACGGACTTTAAACATAATGCTATTTTACTGTGTGTGTATGTGTGTCGCTTACCTTGCCGTCTCCTGACTTAGTGCTGGTGTTCAGAGTACCACATCGAGCCCTCTGCGATCATCTCTTCAGGTTTCAGGGTGTATACGCTGTATCTTCTGCCATTTCTCTTGTACAGCCTTCTGTAATCTGTAATCACACAAATTTCAATCATTGAATATCAGTTATTATAACTAATAACCCAGACTGCACATGTAAAGGATACATAAGATTGATTATAAAAAGATTGGTGTGACAGTTCTGTAAATGGGAATATGAACTGTTTGTTTTTAGTATGTACTGAACTCACTGACAGTATAAATATATATGTATATATATTATAAACTTATTGTAACGTTACTGTATTCTGACCATGTCAGAGTAGTATAGCAGCTCTGTGCTTTACGTTACAATGTTATTGTAACGTTACTCTGTAGTTTGATGCGTTGCTGTCATTGCCTAGGAAACATCAGCAACGTCATGATGACATCATGCAGTGACATTTTCACATCTTTAGACATGTTGATCAGACACTGGTCAGCCTACAAACTCTAATCTACAGTAATACGTGTGTGCACGGTAGAAAAAGCACTAAAACAAATACACTGCACGTTTTCATATAAGAGTTGAGAAAGCAAACAATCCTGTGCACTGCACCGAGTTTACATTTCATCATTTTGTTACACTAAATAAACATTTTCCACCGAGACTGTAAACTGTCATCTCTGTGTCTAGCTGATGTTAGCTTCAAAACGTTTTTCACCTTACACTTTGATTGAGATCAGTATGGAAGAATTATCCTATCTTTATTCAAGAGCGTAGATTTTCAGTTTGAGAGCATGATTTCTCCTTCTCGTGCTCAGATTTATTCTCCTCGTGCTCACATTTTGTGCTCGCACTCAGATTTCTGCTGCTTTCTTTCAAAATGTGTGCTTGAACTCAAAAGTCACATGCTTGTGCTCACATTTCTTCTTCTTGGATACAAACATTTCGCTCTCACTCAAATATGTCCTGTGCACGCTCAGATCTAAAGTCTGCGCTCTCAAATCTAAAGTCTGCGCCCTCAAATCTAATGTGCTCGCACTCAGAACAAGCACGTCCTCTCACCCTGCGCTTAAAATAGTGTGTTTCACCAGCCAATAGGGAGACAGCTAGAGTGTGGACCAATCTTGGGTGTGTTCCTTCACCCTTTTTGAGCGCTCCGTAGGGGCGGGTATATGGTCTGTTTGTAAAACTGCTTCTGTCTTAAAATACACCAATTTACCATATTAGCCAGCTATTTGAGTCGTCACCTATTTAAGACGCCAGCTTATTTATGTATAATTAATCTTAAGTAATCCTGAAAAGAGTTATTGTAGTTTAGATTTTTCTAATTTTATATTAAAGGGATATATTTTATACACTATAAATACTCTTAGTAACACAGCAGTGTTAGTTGATAGTTGAATGGTTAAGTACCTTGCTATTTATTGTATTTTGAACCATGGGGCGCGGTTTGCATCCCAGCTGCGCACTCTTGCTGCATATCATATTATGATTTAACCCTCTGAGGACGGATTGGGCGGATCTGACCAAAATGTTTAATGTTTTACATATCTGTGAATATCTCGAAGCGGTTTATGATACAGAGATGCCATTTTTGCACTGTTTTCCGAGATTCCGCTGAAAGCGGAGATGTGTCTGTCCGACACTTCCTTGATGTTTTATGCCACGCGCAAAAGACCAATTGAAAAATAGATGTTCAGCCGACTTCCATACATACTTGCGAATGGACAACCGTTACCGTTAGGTAGACTAGTTACAACCAATCAGTGGCGGGTACCTATGACGTATTCTAGCCAATCAAAGGACTGTGGTCTTGTGGGGGAAGGGCAACAGAGAAACAGCAGGCGGTGTAGAACAGAGTGTAGGGGGCAGGGATCACACAGAGCAGAGTGACAGAGGGCCCAAAGTGACTGCAGAGTGACAGAATAACTTCATAAATACTATTTTTATTGAATGACAGGTTCCCCTCAACTTTCTGGAGGGTCTTTGCTTTGATAAGTGTCATGCCTGAGGAAAATGAGGCAAAAATCATCATAGCTTATTTTTCATTAGGCTATATCTTTTTAATCACGTAGCCTAGCCTATTCACCCATCATCTCTTGTTAAACGTTTCAATAAGAGAATCAGCTGGTTACACGGATTCTATTACTGTAACAGTAATTTATTAATTTAAATTTAAAATCATAATATGACATGCAGCAAGAGTGCGGCGGCCGGGATGCAAACCGGCGTCCCATGGTTTAAAATGCAACAGGTAGCAGTGTTCTTAACCAGTCGACTGTCAAAACACTGCTGTGCTGCTAAGAGTATTTATAGTATATAAAATATATCCCGCTAATATAAAATTAGAAAAAATCTAAAGTACAATAACTCTTTTAGGATTACTTAAGATTAATTATACATAAATAGGCTGGTGTCTTAAATAGGTGACGATTCAAATAGCTGGCTAATATGGTAAATTGGTGTATTTTAAGAGAGAAGCAGTTTTACAAACAGACCATATACCCGTCCTTGGAGCGCTCAAAAAGGGCGAAGGAACACACCCAAGATTGGTCCACACTCTAGCTGTCTCCCTATTGGCTGGTGAAACACACTATTTTAAGCGCAGGGAGGGACATCCTTCAGTCTGAGCAGATACCTCAACCTGAGAGGACGTGCTTGTTCTGAGTGCGAGCACATTAGATTTGAGAGTGCAGACTTTAGATTTGAACGTGCATAGGACATATTTGAGTGCGAGCAAAATGTTTGTGTCCAAGAAGAAGAAATGTGAGCACAAGCATGTGATTTTTGAGTTCAAGCACACATTTTGAAAGAAAGCAGCAAAAATCTGAGTGCGAGCACAAAATGTTAGCACAAGGAGAATAAATTTTAACACGAGAAGGAGAAATCATGCTCTTAAACTGAAAATCTACGCTCTTGAAAAAAATAGGATAATTCTTCCATAGATCAGCTGATCTCTGTAACATCAGGGCATAATTTCTGTCCAAATAACAAAAGCTAAACGCAACACATGGACACAGAGAGACATTACTCTTGGTGACTATGCTCTGGCTAAAGCTTTCAAACAACAGTTTTCAGTTTGGAAATCTGCTTTTGTCCTCCCACTGCTAAAAGGAGGTGAACCCTCAATTGTTAATAATCCTATCTCTAAATTATGTATTTTGGCCAAGGTATTTGAAAAATTGGTCTGTGATCAATTGAAGGATTTTTTGGAACTGAGGAACATTCTAAATCCCCTTAAGTCTGGCTTTAGGAAGCAGCACAGCACTGTTACTGCTGCCCTGAAAGTTCTTAACGATGTGTTTGAGACATTGGACTCGAAAAAGTTCTGTGTGGCTTTGTTCATTGACTTGTCAAAGGCATTTGGTACTGTGGACCACAATCTCCTGTTACAAATTCTCTTCAAGAATGGCATCTCCAAACAAGCTGCCTCTTGGTTTGCTGATTATTTGGCAAGTAGGACACAATGTGTTCAGATGGCTGGAGTTAGCTCCACCTTTCTTGAGGTCACAAAAGGTGTACCTCAAGGCTCAGTCTTAGAACCCACTCTGTTCACAATTTACATTAATGATCTGTGTGCAAACATATCAAATGCCTCATACCATATCTATGCGGATGACACTGTAATTTACTGCTGCGCACATTCAATTGTTCAGGCATTTGAAATTTTGCAGTCCACCTTTAATGCAGTGCAGATTCGTCTGGAGGAACTGAAACTGGTTTTAAATGCTGATAAATCCAAACTAATGATTTTTTCAAATTCATCTGTTCCCTTAGAGAATACTCCCTCAATCAGAACTGTCCGGGGTGAAACTCTAGATCTGGTCACCAGCTATAAGTACCTGGGATTCATTATTGATGAGGAGCTTTCATTCAAATTACATGTTAAAATTTGATCTCCAAATTAAGGGTTCTATTCCTTTTACAGAAACAAATCATGTTTTTCCCTCAGAGCTCAGAAGTTTCTGATGTCAGCCACCTTCTTGTCTGTACCTGATTATGGCGATGATATGTATATGTCAGCTTCAACCAGCTGCCTTCAATTCTTAACTCCTGTTTATCACTGTGCTCTGAGGTTTATCACTGGTTGTAGCCGCCACTGTGAACTATATGCAAAAGCTGGCATGCCTTCCCTCAGTGTAAGGCACTATACACACTAGTGTAAGGCGCTATACACACCAGATGACTCTAGTTTATAAGGCTCTTCTTGGCTTGGTTCCCACATATTTATGCACTTTCCTTCAGAGAACTGGAAGCTGTTGTGCCTTAAGGTCAAATGACATTCTGCATTTTTCTGTGTTTTTTCGTGTTCGGACTGAAACGGGTAAAAAAGCTTTCAGTTTCTCTGCCCCCTCTGCTTGGAATGCCCTCCAATCTGAATACTTTAAGAAACCGTCAATGGAAATCTTTTGAACAGTGCCTATGTTCTTAATTTGTTACTGTATCTATAACTTCTGCACTTTATTTGCCTATTTACTCGCACTTTAGTATTTTAATATTTTAATGTTTTTGTGTTTGGTTCTTTGCTGCTTGTTTGTTGTTGTTGTTTGTCTGTCTTGATTGTTATGACATGTGCTGCTGCCTTTCTTGGCCAGGTCACCCTTGTGAAAGAGGTCTTGATCTCAGTGGGTTTTTTCTGGTTAAATAAAGGTTAAATAAAAAAAAATAAAAAATAAATTTCCACATGTAACTTTTAGGCTGAATTACCTTTCCAGATGAAAACAGAAAACATTAATCCGTTATCAGTGATATCCATGAGAGAAAGTCCACGGCAATGTTTAAACGTGTTTTCTGCCGTCCTCAGCCCGATTTCGTTTTTCTTCTTCATGTTTTCTCTTCTTTGATGCACAGACATCTGCTCTCTTGGCTCTTCTTGTGCTAAATAATAAATGTGTTCCTCCATTTGTCTAAATATAACTTCTCAAACTAACAAAACACAACAAAGTTAGCCATTAGCAACTAGTAAACACGGCTTCCTCCTCCTCTACATCACATCCGCCTTTTTCTTCGCTTGGCAAGAAGCGGCAACTACTGTGCGGCTCAAGATGGCGGCCTCCGTGTAGGGGGACCTGCGGTATATGTACATAAAAAGGCGAAATTTAAAGTAATGAAAACATAACGACTCATTTCATAGGGTGACTATATAGCACTAACAACATAGTTTTATATATTATATTCCATTTCTTTTAATAAATCACCATAAATATATATAAACACACTGGTCCTTTAAATCCATGTAAAGTAAAAATAAACATGTGTTCTGAGTTCTTCAGACCAAAGATGAAAGTGTTATAACCATCCAGCCAAATTTGAATGATTAAAAATATCGACAAGTTTTAGAAATTCGGTGTCAAAATCAGGTAAAGATTTTAGCCCCAGGACTGTGGGGGCGTGTCTGCTGGAGGCCTTGAAGCCACACCAACTCGTGGGACTCTGTCTTTGTCTGTCTGTGTTTTTCTGTCTTTGTCTGTGTCTGTCTGTCTTTTTCTGTCTTTGTCTGTCTGTAACGACAGGCTCGCCGTTACCCCCATATTCATGCACTTATTTAAATAAGGGCGCATATGAGTGTGGTAAAAGGACATTTATTGATTGATTGTATTCAGGTGCGCATTTCCGGCGAGGGCGGGGACACATGGCACGGGATGCAGGGCCAGTCTGCTCATTAACCGCCTGAACACACAAACACAGACACACAGTGTAGACACACAAGTACACGAGTATGACGATTCTTCAAACAAACTGAATTATTATGCAGATTGAGCTAGGGTAACAACGCAAACAGAGGCAAACTTACTACAGCCTGCTGCTCTGTCCTCCCATGGTGTCACGGCAAAAGAGATCCCGGGGCGTGACCCATGGTTCCTGAGCACAGCAGTAAGTAGGAAGTGGGAGCAGGGGAGTTTGTGTGATTATGTAAATATGTTTATTTATGTATATGTTTACTAATGATATATGGGTTTGTAAATAGGTGTTTATATTGTATATATTGTATTTATGTATAAAGTAAATATTTATGGTTTATTAATATGTATGTAAATATGCAAGGCACCTATCAATGGTTTAATCCAATTAGTCATGTGACTAAGGAGAGAGTTAAAGGGACTCAGAAATGTTTTTGGGGTAGAGAGTTGTGGAGTTGGTATGAGATTGGAGAGTATTACAAATTGGATTGCAGTATTATTGTATTATTGTTGTAAAGTGTTTGGATTCTGTATGTGGGTGCCATTACCGACACATGTAAACTTGTGTGGGCTCACTGCTTAATCACTTTGTTCCTTTCAGGTGTGGTTTATATGCTACAGTTTCCTTAGCACACCTGACAGTTGTTGGCAAACTGGGGGGCAGTCAGAACTGCTCTTTGCTGGCTAATGAGCATATACAGAATGGCATCTGGATCAATACAGAGTATAAACATCACTGTGCCAGAAATACTTATTCAGAGGCTCTCAGGAGTTCTGGGGAGGTATCAGCTAATGTCCTGCTGACACATTATCTGCTGTTACTCTTAAAATATAGTTCATTGGAAAAAAAAACATTTGTCATAATATTCCTCAAAATAATTATCCTACACTGTACCATATAGAACATAACTCACAAATTATAGTCCCACTAAACAGCAACTAACTCTATTGAGCCATCTATTCCTTTAGGTCTAAGTAGTAATGACTTCATGAGCTTCTTTAATGATAAAATTATAACTATTAGAGACAAAATTCTTGCCCTCAGCAGGCACTGATCTGCATTCTGATACAGCAAGTTTGGAAACAGATGTAAAACATGATATATATTTAGACTGTTTTTCTCCCATTGATCTTCATCAAATAACTTCAATAATTCTTCATCTAAGCCGTCAACCTGTCTCTTAGACCCATCCCAACCAAGCTGATCAAGAATGTTTTACCTCTAGTTATCCCTTCCTTATTGGATATGATTAATCTGTCTTTATCGGGATCGTACCACAGTCCTTTAAAGTAGCTGTAATTAAACCTCTTCCTAAAAAGCCCTCTCTAGACCCAGAGATTTTAGCCAACTACAGACCGATATCAAATCTTCCCTTTCTCTCTAAGATACTTGAGAAGCTGTAGCCAATCATCTGTGTTACTTTCTCCATAAGAACAGTTTATTTGAGGATTTTCAGTCAGGATTTAGAGTGCATCATAACACAGAGACCGCATTAGTCAAAGTGACAAATGACCTCCTAATGGCATCAGACAAAGGACTCATCTCTGTACTTGTCCTGTAAGATCTTAGTGCGGCATTTGACACCACTGACCATCAAATTATTTTACAGAAACTGGAACATCAAATTGGCATCAAAGGAACCGCCCTAAGCTGGTTTATTTTTAGATCGATCTCAGTTTGTTCACGTCAATGATGAATCCTCCATGCATACCAAAGTTTGTCATGGAGTCCCACAGGTTTCACAGATTAAACACAGCAGTCCTCTCTGTACCCTGTCTGTAATGCTCAGTGCTCAGACAGCAGGTTTCAGTGTCTGTCCCTTGTTACGCCCCAGTCTAGGAGTGCCTAGAGCATAACAAGAAAGGTTCCCATCTTCCCAAGTAGCCGCGTACAACAAGTTTTTATAGAAAAGAAAATGATTTATTTACACAACTCAGGGATCAAACAACTGTAACTAAGGGTATCAACTTCAGGGTGGACCAAGGGCAAAACAACAACCAAAACAACTCTCTGGAAAATAAATCACTAACCTCAGAAAACAAATGACAAAGGACTTACCTCCCTAACTAACGAAACAGGAGAAAACAAGATCAACTCAAAATGGCAGTTCACCCCTACTTTCCAAACAAAAACTTGCAATCTAGCACAAAGGACTTCACAAAAGGACATGTGGTCGGTTGGGAGAGGAGGAGGATGAGGAAGTGCTGGTTGTCCCACTGACGACCACCATCTTGGCTCCTTATGTATCAGGTGGTTCGCAGCTGCAGCCAATCACAGGCTAGGGCCTGGAATCACTCCACCAATCATCTCCCTATTTACATATGAAGTTAACAACAAAAACACAGGGCACAAACAAACACACAGCAGACTACAAAAAATATGACCACAGTCATAACACCCTTTAAAGTCCGTGTAAAGGCAATTCCATTTTTCTTTCAAAACACAATAAATATGTTGGAAAATAGTTGCTGAAAACATGTGAAAAGACTTTGAACAATGTATTACTGAAATGTGGAGTTAGAGGTTCAAACAGTTTTTCACCAGTTTTCAGTTCAGGATTTTGTGGGCGCTAAAGCGAAAGCGTGATGTCAGCGGTAATCATTAACATAAAATTAGCATAACCCCGCCCCTAGTGCAACAGTATAGAAGCCTTAACGGTATAGATTGTGGTTATGGTGACTCAAACATATAGGGCTGAACAATACCAATAATACTGCTATCTGTAGCATCCATATTGTGCTTGTTACAGTCCTAAAGCGAGATCACGTGACGTCACGTGGTGATCATTAACACAACATTTGCATATTCTGCCAAGTGGGCGTGGCTTCAGCATGTTCAGTGGACACGCCCCACAGTCCTGGCCTGACAATACTGCTCATTTTACCTGATTTTGACACCTAATTTCATAAACTTGTCGTTATTTTTGATCATTCAAATTTGGCTGGGTGGTTAATAACACTTTCTTCTTTAGTCTGACAAACTCAGAGCACAAATTTATTTTGACTTTACGGACTTTAAATGCTAACGTTAGTGTCTAACAGCTAGCGTTAGCGTCTAACAGCTAACTAGAGGTTAGCGTTAGCTTGTGTGTCGGACAAAGGAATACAAAGCAACCTTACATTTCCACCATCTGTTTTCCCATGGATAGTTGGTATTAATCCTTCTTTTATGTTCAGTCTGGCTGTCAGTCCTGCCTTTGTAGAAAGGAAAGGTTGCCTTTGTATGAAAACGTGTCATGAGATAACTTTTGTTATAATATGGTGCTATATAAATAAAATTTAATTGAAATTGAATAGAATTATGTGTCCACCTAATGTTTGGGAAAGAGGGAGAAGGCAACCCTATAGTAAGTTTAGCTCCAACACCCATTTCCTTGTTTCTTATCAGCTGTTTAATATTATTTTATTCATGAGCTGTCTTTTTAAAGGTTGGAAAAAGCTGAACACACAGGTTCACACTAGTTTTGACACATACATTGGCCACATGAAGAAGACCAGCAGTTACCCCAAGCAACCAGCACGTTGCTTTGTTCCAGGCTTGTTAAACCATGTAACCCAGTCCTCTGAGAGAAGGTCTGGGGGCAGTAATCTGTGCGAACAGGGCTGGGGGTGTTTGGGTCGGGTTCTCTTCCTTTTCCATCTGCTACTGACTTCCAAGTAAACGTCAAGACTCCTTTTGCTTAACACCACCTGACAAGTCAGTTGACATCGGGAGAGTTGCCTCAATATATCAATATATTCTTAAACCTTTTGGAATCTTTTTTTTTTTTCTGCCCCAAATCTCATGAATAAAACATACGGCTCAGTCAGCAACTGAGTGGCAAGGAGGGTGGAGGCAGTGGCTAGGTCTCATCCATCACTGTCAAGATGCAATCTACACACATGTGCGCACACTCACAGGTTTGTCAGCAGCATGTGGGCTGATAGTAGTGTGAATATAAAAGATACATTTGTCTCAAGGAATAGGAAGAGAGGCGTTTAGGGGATCATTTGGGATAGGGGCACCTTATAAGCTACAGGCACCGTCTCTGCAGGGTTGACACAAAGAAAAGCAGACTAAACAACTGAGCCTTTTCCATAAAAACTGCCAAACTGCTGCACTGGAGTTTTGTTGCAATGAGCTGAAAATTATTGAATCTGTCCTGCACAAATTCTTAGATTTATTTATTGTTTTTCTTATATATTTATTACTCTTAAACTTAAACTTCATACATTGTACTCAAGAATATCATTTACGTGTGGCACTGTCCCATAATGAGGATATATGGAAATCACTTGTTTTTGTTTTTGTGCCAAAAATAATTAGACCTTCTAATCAACTTTTAAATTGTCTATAAAACAAAGTTGGCAGTAAATCAGAGTAAAGGATAAAAACCTCATCCAAAGAGGTCTGTTGTTGCTGTGCGTTCAGTATTCTTTCAGTGCATGGATGATCTCAAACCGAGGTCTAAGGACAGAGGGTGTCACTCCTGTACAGCAGGGGCGTCAAATAAGTTTGGACCGGGCTAATTTTTTTCTGACAATTGCAATGCAGGCCATGACCATGCTTTCCTACTGAAAAAAAAAGTTTTCTATTTTTCTATTATATTAAAATAAACGTTATTTAACTTTAAAAATGCATTTAATTTAATTTAAAACATTAATTTGCTTCTATGTGCTGTTATTACGCCCACTGCTGCATCTCCTGATGTCCGTCATGAAACAGGCAACCTGCCCTAGCAACCTGCCGTAACTAATGTATACAGCAGCGCAGATCTGTTTCCCCATGTCGCTGATGTGCATTCACATTTTTAATTAGGCTATTTGATATTTGAACCGACCTTGTTTGGTTTTGTTTTTATTTAATGAAACATTTTTGTTCACGTTGTCCGTGCAAGAGGGACACAGGATGCTTTTATTTTCCACAGGTTACAGTGCAGGCGTATAATTAGCGTTCAACCTGTGCGTCAAGTAAAGAGGCTGCAAGGATGTTCTGGCTGCTGTTTTGTCACGTTACTTATCAGCTACTTTTCAATAAATGTTGTGAAATCTGTGGAATTGTTGTATTTTTGATTGAAAACATGAGGTTTAAAAGATATATTAAAAATATATATATTTTAAAATAAATCAACGTCATCTAGCGGGCCAGATATAATTGATGGCGAGCAGTTGCTAATTGCAGACCCGTTGTTATGGTTCAGTTTATTATGTCTTGGTTGTTGTGTTTTTCTGTTTTGTGCTCTTTCTGTTTCCCCCCCATTTCTGTTTTCCTGCAGAGCTTGTGTGTTGCAGGGCGTGGAGTGAAAGATTGAGAGGGTAAAACAAGCCCTCACCACTCAAGGAGCCCGTGTGGGTCAACATGAGAATGCCCTGAATGAAGTCATGGACAAACTGCTCCACTTGACCTCAGCCTGACCCAGCTGGACAACCGTCTGAACCAGGTCGCCACTCAGCTTTCCACGCTGACAGTTCCTGCTCCGACTCTGGGTCCTCCTGCTCCTTCTCCTGCTCCAGCCGCTTCTCCAGCCATGCCTAGTCACCCTTGTGAGCCCTTCATCCCTACTCCAGACAGGTATTCAGGAGAATTAGGGTCATGCAGTCAGTTCCTCCATCAGTGTTCACTAGTGTTTGACCAGCAGTCATTAACATACTCCTCTGACAAGTCTAAGATAGCCTTTACTTGCAGTTTACTATCCGGCGTCTACATGGGCTGTAGCCATGGCTAATGCAGACTTACCTGCTTGGCAGGCCTACCCTTTGTTCTGTAATGAGTTCCGTAGAGTTTTGACCACCCCGTCAGAGTAAGGAAGCTTAGACTTCTCTCCTTGTGCCAGGATCTCAGTCAGTAGCGGCCTCTATAGACTTTCGCATTCGCAGCTGAGAGTGGGTGGGACGAAAGGGCCTTACAAGGGGTTTTCTGCGTGGGCTTAGTGAGCAGCTTAAGGATGAGCTAGCTGCTCGGGATGAGCAGGTGAGCCTGCTCATCCGGGATAGCGCTGGTGAGCCATACTTCTGTTTGTCCATCCTCCAATCGCATTCAGCTTAAGGGTACTGTTTCCGGTCTGAAATTAAGATCCCTCTCCTGTCTTAATTGACTCTGGCTCTGATGACAATTTCATTGACTCTGGTATTGTCACCCAGTTTGCCCTTCCCTCAGAGCCACTTCCAGAACCCAAGGATGTTTTTGCCCTTGATGGTCGACTCTTGGCCGTGTAACTCTCCCTACTGTCCCAGTGTCCCTGCAACTTTCTGGAAATCATCATGAGACAACCTCCTTTTACCTGATTCCCTCACCGTCGTCACCCCTAGTTTTAGGTCTCCCCTGGCTCAAACTCCACAATCCACACATTGACTGGTCTACGTTATCTATTTCCAATTGGAGTCTATATTGTCACTCCCACTGTCTGCACTTGGCCGTCCCCACCACTAAGTCCACTCCGCCTGCTCTCCCCAGACCGGTAGATCTTGCTTCCGTCCCTCAGGAATATCATGACCTCCGGGAGTGTTTTAACAAGGACCGTGCTCTGTCTCTACCTCCTCACAGGCCGTCGACTGTAGTATTGACCTGCTCCCTCGTGCCCCTATCCAACCAGCAGGCTTTATAAACTCTCCAGGCCTGAAAGAGAAGCCATGGAGACCGATATTTCAGACTCTCTAGCAGCTGGTCTTATTCGTCCTTCCTCCTCGCCCATGGGGCGGATTCTTTTGTCGAGAAGAAGGACAAGACTCTACGTCCCTGCGTTGACTTCAGGGGTTTAAATGACATTACCATTAAGAACAAGTACCCCCTTCCTCTCATTGACTCTGCTTTTGCTCCTCCACCAGGCCACCATCTTCTCCAAGTTAGACCTGCGCAATGCTTACCACTTGGTGAGAATTAAGGAGGGGATGAGTGGAAGACTGGGTTCAACACTCCTCTGGGACATTTTGAATACCTGGTTATGCCATTTGGGTTAACCAATGCGCCTGCCATTTTTTAAGTGTCTCATTAATGATGTTCTGCGTGATATGCTCAACAGGTTTGTTTTTGTTTACCTAGATTACATTTAAATTTTTCTCATACACTTGAAGAACACATCCAACATGTCAGACTTGTTCTCCAGAGACTTCTTGAGAACAGACTCTTTGTGAAAGCAGAGAAGTGTGAATTTCATGTTTCTTCTGTGAGCTTTCTGGGTTTTGTGGTGGAGAAGGGACAGATCAAGTCTGACCCTGCCAAGATTAAGGCGGTGGTCGAATGGCCTACTCCCACCACACGAAAGCAATTACAAAGATTTCTGGGGTTTGCCAATTTTTACTGTCAGTTTATTCGTGACTACAGTCGAGTTGCTGCACCACTTACCAGGTTAACCTCTGCTAAGTCACCCTTTGTTTGGTCACCTTCTGCGAAGCCACTTTTGATAAGTTGAAGAGTCTGTTTTCCTCTGCTCCTGTGTTATGTCATCCTGATCCCACAGCCCAGTTCGTGGTGGAGGTCGATGCCTCAGACTCTGGTGTTGGGGCAGTCCTGTCTCAACGATCCTCCTCCGACCAGAAGCTGCACCCCTGCATTCTTCTCTTGCCATCTCCCACCTGCGGAGAGGAATTACGATGTGGGGATCGTGAGCTGCTGTGGAGACACTGGTTGGAGGGCTCTACTCACCCTTTGTTATTTGGACTGACCACAAGAACTTATCTTACCTCCGTTCTGCCCGCAGACTCAACTCTCGCCAGGCTTGGTGGACTTTGTTCCTGGGCCGTTTCAACTTCATTCTCACCTACCGTCCAGGCTCCAGGAATGTCAAGCCTGATGCCCTCTCGTCAGTTCTCTCCCCTGTTGAGGATCCTGCTGAGGACACCGTCCTGCCATCCTCCTGTGTAGTGGGAGCAGCCAGGTGGGAGATTGAGCAGCTGGTCCAGGAGGCCCTTGAGGACCATCCGGCCCGTGAGGAGTCCCACCCAACTGGCTGTTTGTGCCTCCGCCTGTCCGATCCCCTGTGCTCCAGTGGGGACACTCTTCCAGAGTAGCATGCCACCCTGGTTTCCATCGGACCTTGGCCTTGCCGTTAGCGTTTCTGGTGGCCCTCCATGTCCGCTGATACCAAGAAGTTCATCTCTGCCTGCAGTAAGGCTTCTGTGCCTGCAGTAAGGCTTCTTATCGTGCTCCTGCTGGTCTCCTTCGCCCCCTTCCTATTCGGCCTATCCCATCCCTGGTCTCACATTGCAGTGGACTTTGTCACAGGCCTGCCACCTTCAGAAGGTAACAATACCGTCTTAACTATTGTAGACCGTTTTTCAAGTCTGTGCACTTTATCTCTCTGCCTAAACTCCCTCTGCCCTTGAGACTGCTACTCTACTCACCCAGCATGTTTTTAGGCTGCATGGCATCCCCAGGACATTGTGTCTGACAGAGGCCACAGTTCACCTCCAGAGTTTGGGGGCTTTTTGCCAGGTGTCGGCCAGCTTCTCTTCTGGTTACCATCCTCAGACCAACGGCCAGACTGAGCGGGCAAATCAAAGTTTGGAGGCCGCGCTCCGTTGTGTGGCCTCATCACCCAGCCTCCTGGTCTACCCACCTTCCCTGGATTGAATACGCACACAACTCCCTGGTCTGCTCTGCCACAGGTATGTCCCCCTTTATGGCCGCTAATGGTTTCCAGCCTCCTCTCTTCCCCGCACAGGAGGTTGAGGTGGCAGTTCCCTCAGTGCAGGCACACCTCTGGCGAGCCCATCAAGTCTGGCGTGAAGCCCAGGCAGCTCTCACCCGTTCTGCGGCTCGGAACCAGAGATTGGCAGACCGGCACTGCTGTCAGCCCCAGTATCAGCCTGGCCAGAAAGTCTGGCTGTCCTCCCGTGATCTTCCTCTCAAGACTGAGTCCCGAAAGCTTACTCCCAGGTACATTGGTCCTTATGTCATTGACGGATCATTAACCCCTGTGTGGTGAGGCTAAAGCTGCCTCCATCCCTCAATATACATCCATCTTTTCACGTTTCACTCCTCAAGCCTGTCTCCACCAGGTTCTTGGAATTAAAGTATTTTTCGTTTTCACTCACCTGTGTGTGTGTGTGTGTGTGTGTGTGTGTGTGTGTGTGTCTGCTCTGGGGTCCACATCTCTGAGAACTTAACACCCCTGCTGTACAGATTGTAAAGCCCTCAGAGGCAAATGTATTTTGTGACTTTGGGCTATACAAATACGATTTGATTTGATCTGCTGTTGTGGATCATTTAAACTGCTAATATTGCCAGAAGCAAAATGACATTGTCTCTGAATATAATCCAGGCAGTGATTACCTTCAGCGCAACATAATCATGAAAACAATTTACTAATATTCAAACAGACGAAAAACCACAATGTCAGGCTACAGTTTGCACTGTTGTAATTAATTACACAATTTCATTCTGTGACATCACTAAGGTACAGCTCAAGTTTGCTCCATTTTTCCTCAACTGAGAATTTACATTCCTTAGAGAATATTGTCAAGGAAAGAAATAGTGCGGCGCTTTCTACAGCCAATTTAAATTCAAACTCAACATACCTCACTGACACACTAATATAGAATCTTATCTAAGCTCAGGTGTATCAATAAAAATGGGTGTAGTCACAAACTGGCCTTGTTGGGCATGTTTTATTGTTTGTTTGTTTTTGTTTTTACAGGCAATTGAAAAAATAATTGAAAAATGAGAAAAATGACAGACAAACACAAGACAGACACACAAAACTAGTGTGTTTATGTGACTGTAATAAAGATACAGTATATACATACATATACATATATTGTCCCATTTGACTGAAAGAGATGGTGACCAGTAAGTCTGTTGGATGATCATTAGATTCCACTATTTATTAGTTATTTGAAGCTTAATGTTAGAAATATGGAAACAAATAGAATGTGAGCAAATGCTTTGCTGCTCAGTTTTAGTATACTTAAATCCAGTTAAAACATTTCATGCAAGGTTTTAATTTACTTTTTTTTTCGTTGTAGTTTTATGCTTTTTTTTTTATTATTGTTTTAATTTCTAGTTTTTATGCAACTGCTCTGAACTATTCAGTGTTGTCTATTTCTGTCTTTATTCTGCTCTATGAAGCACTTTGGGCTGCATCTCTGCATGAAAGGTGCTATATAAATAAAGTTGAGTTGCAATGTAATCAAAGCAATGTAATTGTGTAATAGTTTTAGAGCAAGCTATCTCACCACACTGTTCATATAAATGATACATGGACTGTATATAGAGTCTTTTCTGGTCTGGTTGTCTCAAGGCTCTTTAACACTACATGTCTTATTCACACATTCATACACTGATGACATGGCTGCCATGCAAAGTGCCAACTGCTCATCAGTTTTTGGGAGCTAACCACTCACACACTGATGGTGCAGCCTTCGGAGCAATTTGGGGTTCAGTATCTTGTTCACACACAGGGCACGTGCAGACTGGAGGAGCCAGGGATCAAACCATTTGCTCCACCAAGTGGTTCAGGAAGTAGAGCGGATCTGCAGATGATCACCTGATCAGACGACCTGCTCTACCTCCTGAGCCACAGCCATCCCTGACAGAGCAGGTCTAGACTGCACTATTTATAATATTATCTACAGAGACCCAACAATTCCACCATGAGCATGCACTTGGTAACAGTGGCAAGGAAAAACCTTTGAGGCAGAAACCTTGAGCCTGCATTATGGTGGAGAGGGAGGGAGGGAGATGATGAGAGACAAAGATACACAGCAACAATAATAGTAGCAATAACAGCTGTAATGATGATAGTCATACTTGCTTCTTGTCTCTTTCATTGTCATGCCATAAGAATACCTAAACAGCATGAGGTGTTTTGAGTATTGGTGTCACTATCCAACTGGTGTGAGATTGGTTAACTTCAGCCTTAATGCAGACGATTTAGCTATTTAACACCTCCAAACTCCATGTTGCCAGCCAACCTGGAAAATGGATCCCAGAGCTGCATAAGTCTTCCTGTGGCCATCTTGCTGTCATCCTCGAACACAACCTGACCCACGAACCGCCATCTTATACACTCTGCTGTCCACAGTACAATAACAGCATAAATAACTGACACAGAAATATCTAAATAGTTATATATTTACCTAGTGCATTGTAAAAACCTCAGGGTTGGTCCTAGGCTGTTTGCTGTTCCAGGAAGTGAGGGGTGGAGCTGAGAACTTGATGCAGGCTGGGATCAGGAGGCCTCTTCCAGCCTCTTCTCCTGGTCTGCTATGAGCTATGTATGACCTGGGTTATAAAGCTGCCCAGTACTGGTGTTAGGAACCCTCATAGTCAAAAGTTTTGTTGTTGTTGTTTTTTTTTGTTTTTTTTGTTTTTACTTTTGGGTGTGCTTGAGCTCAGGTTGTCTTTTAATATGGACTTTGGCTAGTTTGGTTGAATTTTCTGCATGGTTCATTGCTTTGTTTTGGTTGGTTGTGCATATTGTCAGGGCTACAGCTAAGGCAATAGAGAGTTTTAGTATTTGGCATCATGATGACATGAGTTCATTATTCTTGGCGCACATGTTGGAATTGTCACTTTCCCTAATAGGATGAAGGCACGTTGCTTAGAGCTGTTGTTATACAAATATGTTGTTGCTGAATGAACTCACCTGCTGGTAACTCTGAATGGCTTTCAATTTGTGAGAGTGGAGAGCAAAGGAGAGTGGGGAAAAAGGAGGGTGAAGGGATAGCGATGTTTGTAAATAATATCCTGGACACATTAAGCAGCAGTTCTGCACAACAGACATTGAGCTGTTAGCCGTTGGCATTCTTCCATATTACCTCCCAGATACAAGATTAACTACCCCCAGAAGTCTGATGATACAGCCATTGTGGGATGTATATCAGAAGAAAATGAACAGGAGTACCTGAGAGGTCATCGCAGACTTTTACTGAGGAAACTGAGGTCCTTTGGAGCATGCAGGACTCTATTAAAAGCCTTCTATGACACTGTAGTGGCATCTGCAATATTGTATACAGTGGTCTGCTGGGAAGAGGAAGCATGGAGAGAGACAAGAAAAGACTCAACAAACTGGTCAAGAGACCAGCTCTGTCCTGGACTTCATCGTGAACAACTTCTCCAACCCCCTGCATGAGACTGTGGGGACTGGCTAGAATTCTTCTGAGTTTCCCACAGGAAATAAGGGGATCGGCTTGTCGATCACATTGCTCACAGTGTGAATGCACATTTCCTGCCACTCTTTCTGCCATCTATGCCTGTTTTTCCTTACCCTCCTCATCTTAATTTCACCATCTTTTCAGACATTGTCCCTCCTTCTCCGCATTTTCTTGCTATCACTTA
Organism: Miichthys miiuy; assembly: GCA_036365135.1. NCBI lineage: Eukaryota > Metazoa > Chordata > Actinopteri > Sciaenidae > Miichthys > Miichthys miiuy. The sequence continues at coordinate 2,196,242 of CM071604.1, read as the reverse complement.
GGAATTGCTTATGTCTTTTTGGCAGGAACACAGAGAATGTGAGAGCACTACGGAACAGCTCTCTCGATCAAAGCAGAAGCAGCTACTGTGGCTGCTGACAAGGGTCAGCTGATGGGCTTTGGGACTACATGGATCCCTCGTGGCAAATCAAAGAGAGGACACAAAACAACAGACTAGGAGTGAGGTGTTGTTCTGCTTTTATGCAGGTTCCTGTTCTGCCCTTTGCTTTTATTTATTGTCTTTTGTCTCTTTTATAGGGCACTGCAACTACAGCTATTGTCAGAACAGCTCAGTTGTGTTAGCCATTCACCATATTTAGAATCAGAATCACTTTATTGGCCAGGTGTGTGTACACACACACAAGGAATTTGACTCCGGCTCACTTTGTTCTCAGTTGTACATACACTTATAGACATAAGTACAGTTAAAAAACAAGGGACATTACAGGTAAATGTAAACATAAAAACATTAAAATGTTTTTATATATACATATAATATATGCATATTTAAAAGATCTCTCTCTCTCACTCTCTCTCTTTAGATTTTAAGGGTAATATTTCAGATCTAACAGAGTAATGTCATTTTCACTCTTTGTCCGGTTTTATCTGAAAAACTGTTAATTGTTTAATATTGTTACATTATTATGATATATGATATAATAAATTCTGAAATATCAATGCACATTTTGGACACATTTCTTTAAGCCTGAAAGTAAAACTAAAACTGTCTTGCTGTCTCTTCAGCTGACTTCAGAAATATAGAGTACAAATCAGAGTTATACAGTATACAGTTCACATGTCTTTCGTTATGCCATACACATACACAACACCCATTTTTTCCATTTTGCAACAGAGACATCTTCCTTCAGTCGAAGTTGGTAGGTCATTTTCCATACAGTGTATTTCTCTTACAATCCCTAGCCATTGTTCTATGGTAGGAGATTCAGTCTTGTACCAGTTCCTTGTTATTGTCTTCTTAGTCGCAGTCAGTAGTATCTTGACTATATATCTATCGTTTCCAGTTACACTTTCAGTTACATTTCCAAGGTACATAGTTTTGCTTTGAGTTAGTATTTCATACCCCAATATATCTTTAATTATGGCACTGACATATTCCCAAAGGGGCGCAGCTTGAGGCACATCCAGAAAATATGTGCATGGTTAACGTCTTTGCTCCCACATGCCCATGAACATGGTTGTTCTATAGCACTTTGTCTACTTTTTGTCTTAGGTGTGATGAAGAAAGCGGGTCGGATTTTTCGACCCAAATTCCTCCACATTCGTGAATTTGTAGTAGAGTGTGGTGTTTCATACATTAATGCCACTCCTCAGGTGTGATGTCAATGCCCAGCTCCTCTCCCAGCTAGCCTTAATGTAATCAGTTGAAGCACCCGTACAGTCTGAGATTTTGATATAACACAGATACCACCTTGATTTTTGTCCCATTATACACTCACATTAGTACATCTATCATTCCATTTAATATTTTTGAGCTATAACCCTATTTTCTTTATGAAATAATCCCTTAGATTTAAGTATCTAAAAAAAACACTCAAGTTTGTCTTGAATCATATGCAATCCAGCTCAACAATCTCACTTCCTTTTCTAATCTATGCCGTTTAATTAAATCAGCCCAAATAGCCAGTGTGTATTGAATCTTGTAGTGTTTTTATTAATGTTGCCCAAAAGGGATTGTACTGCACTGATAAAAGGAACATGTTGGATTAACTTAATTCAATAGTGGACATTGGTTGCACACAGATGTTTTGCTTTGGCAGCAACTTAAACAATTGAGTTAAATTAACACAAGTTATTCATGTTCAATAAACCTGTGTATTTTGTGTTGATACAGTGTGATTGAAACAACAGATCAAATCAAATCAAATGAATGAGGAAAAACTTGCCCACAAAAAACCCTTTTAACAGGGAAAAAAAGTGGAAGAAACCTCAGGAAGAGCCACAGAGGAGGGATCCCTCTCCCAGGACGGACAGACGTGCAATAGATGTCATGTGTACAGAACAAATCAACAGAGACATTATGCGGTCTTATTAAACTAACTACATTAATCTAATAACTCCCACCATAAAGGTTGTTCTTAACTGATGAAACAGTGTCACACTCAAGCTCGGACATCCGATTACTGTCTTTCAGGCGTTTATTCTGCATGAGTATTCCTACATCACACATGCTATGCTACTTAGCACGTGAATAGTAACCGTGTCGTTCGCCAGGTAATCAATTGAAACGACACAAATATAAAACAAAATAACAGCATTAATGACACGGACATGTTATCCACTGTATAATCCGCATATATGAACATATTTATGGTATTCAACACAAGTTGTAATCACTTTGTATACATTTATCTTAACCCACCAGCTCAGCTTCACCAGTCAAAACAACGGCATCCATACAAAAGAAGATACAGCAGGTAAATGCATCCGCCCCAAATAAAATATAGATGGGACTGCTTCCACGAGAGGTCGCTAGGAAATCACAACAAATGTGGGCGAACTTCACACAGACATATTGTACAATTACAATGAATGATAAAATGACAATGAATCACAATGAATGATAAAATGATTACAGTAACAGTGGAACTTGTGATAGAGATAGAGAGACACAGATGCACAGCAGCAGCAAATCATTAACTAACTATAAACTGTAATGGAGATATGGTAACAATAATGTTCAAGGTCTCTGTTGTCAAGATAAAATTAAATAACAATTGTAACTGTAAACAATTCGATGTAACTATAGAACTGATTTAAAATGCAAAAACGTTTAGCAATCATTTATTTTAATGTCTAATACCTTTCTATTAACTCTCTTAATCATTAACATTACCCATTTTTACCCCAATTAAAAATAAAACAAAAAAACAATACCTTTATTCAAGAGCCATAGGATAAACAGCAATACAGTGAGTGTCAAAAATTCCAACACTGTGACATCTTGGTTCAAAACAGTATTCTTGAAAGTATTTAAAATTCTTTACTACAACTGAAACATCCCATTTCACACAGCCCTGGTGGGACTATTTAGACTGTGTACAGTTCTCCATCTCTTCACTTGTAAAGAGAAATATAAACTAAAATTGAACTTTTAGCACAGAGGAAGAGGGAGGAAAAATGGCCCCATCCACATGGCAGTTAAGGTTTTATGAATAAAATGTCCTACAACTCCAGCTATGAAATATACAGCAAGTGTACATCAAATATACATTCATTTTGAGACAACTGCCTTTAAAATATGTAACTGAAATCTACAGACCCAAATACAAAAAGTGCAATAAAAAATTACACACTAGCCTAAAACCATCAAACCTAAACACATCTATGGTCCCACAGGTAGGGCCTGTACATGAAGAAAAACGATCCCTACAAGAGCCATGTCTAAGTTGTATTCTTAGAAGTAATATTCTTCTTAGAAGTATTGAAAATTTTTTACTCCAACTGAATTAAACTAAACATCCTGTTTCACATGGCCCTGATGGCGCTATTTAGACTGTGTACAGTTCTCCATCTCTTCACCTGTAAAGAGAGTGTGATTTGTTATGGGTTGCTGATTGTTCACCTGGAAATTCAACCTCAAAAATGCAGGAGAGCAAGTGTGAGCTTTAAATGTCCTCCTACCTGGAGCTAACCACCTCACATGCACAACAACAGTGAGCTGTCCTTACTGGAGCAGTTTTTTCTTTAAGCTTTGGGCTTTCCTCAAGAGTTGTGTCACATTTAACTCCATTACCACCTTTTGAATCACTTCGAAAGTGTAGCAGAGCTGTGATGGATACCTCATGTTCAAAGAGTAAAAAAGTCCAAACAGCAAGGCTGTCGCAGGCCACATTATCCAGATCTTGAAGAACCACCACACCCTCGATGATGGTGCCAACATCAGAAAAGTCATTGCCTGGCATCTCTTTGGTACAGAAGCCTGGAAGGGACATGAAGAAAAAAAAAAATCAGTTGCCATGTAGTTTTGCGTTATCTCACAAAGTTTGTGTTATCTCGCAAAGTTTTGCGAGATCTGCGGATCTCGTGGCGTTTGATATTTCACAAGATCTCATGAGACCTGGTCTGGTTGCCAGTCTGTTTTTAGCAACTGCTAGGTTTTAGCTGCTCAATGATCCCTGGACAGTTCTAAGTAAAATGCAAGAGCCATGGAGGAGGACTTAGTGAATAAGTGAATAAGCACCAGAGATAAAAGTAACAGGGAATGATCAGGACCTAAAAACGCAGCAGTGAATGGACAGGCACCTTAGGTAAAAGCCTGGCTAAAGAGGTATGTCTTAAGTTGTTTTTTAGAAATGTCTGCAGAGGTGCAGTCCCTCAGATCCATAGGCAGGCTGTTCCATAAATGGGGGCCGCAGTAGCTAAAAGCGGCCTCACCAAACTTCTTTGTGGAGGTTCTGGGGACAACTAGGAGTCTCGATGCCGAGGATCTGAGGGACCTGCTTGGTACATACTTTTGTAGCATGTCACAAAGGTAGGTCAGAAGGGCATTACAGTGTCGAGTCTTGAAGTGATAAAAGTGTGAATTAGTTTTTCTGTGTCAGCCTTGTTGATGAATGGTCTGACTTTGGTGATATTTCTAAGGTGATAGAATGATGTTTGGTTATTTTTTTATATGGGACTTTTGTCCTTAGGGCCAGGGACTGAAAATGCTGGGAAAGGTGTTCTCTCTGGTCTTTGGGCCCAAATATTATTATTTATGTCTTTTTCTGATTTAAGTTGTAGAAAGTTATTTCCCATCCAGACATTTATTTCAGCTAGGCATTGTACTAGGTTGTTAATTGGGGTGAGTCGTGTGGGGATACCGCAATGTACAGTTGTGTATCGTCTGCATAGCTATGGAATTCAATGTTATGACTTCTAATAATTTTGCCGAGTGGGAGCATGTAGATGTTGAACAGAAGGGGCCCTAAGATAGAACCTTGAGGGACTCCACATGCAATAATATTTATATCTGATGAAAAATTACCCAGTGTCACAGTGAAGTGCCGCCCAGTCAGATATGACCTGAACCAATTCAAGGCCACACCCAAGAGGCCAACCCAATTTTCAAGTCTGTTTAGTAAAATATTATGATCAGCTGTGTCAAAAGATTAAGTAGTAAGATTAAGTCACTAAGATTAAGTAGGACCAAAACAGACAGTTTGTTTGAGTCATTATTGATTCTAATATCATTTAGTACTTTGACCAGTGCAGTTTCTGTGTTATAGTGCTCTCTAAAACCAGACTGAAAAGTCTCTAACATATTATTAATTGTAATAAAATTATTAGTTTGTTTATTTATTTATTTTTTTCTAAAATCTTACCTAAAAACGGGAGGTTTGAGATTGGCCTGTAGTTGTTAAAGTCTGAGGAATCTAGGTTAGTTTGTTTAAGTTGTGGTTTGACTACTGCCGTCTTTAAAACCTGGGGGAAAGTGCCAGTAAATAATGAGCGATTGACGATGTGTAGGACTTCCTCTAAAAGGGAGCTAAAAACAGATTTAAAAAACGAGGTAGGTATAGGTAGGACTCTGGGATTGCTTTGATTTTTATTTATGATTTCAGAGAAGTGATCCTGTCTGGCATTTCTTAGTGCCTTGTTGTAGTCTGTTAAAAGATTATGTAAAATGTTGTAGTGGTTTAGAAGTTTACTTTTCCTCCATCTATGCTTGGCTTTCCTACAATTTTGTTTGAGTTTGTTGACATATTCATTTTTCCAGGGGCTTGCATTTTTGAGCTACTTTTTAGTTGTAGTGGTGCAACAAGGTCAATTGTTGTGCGTAATCTGAAATAAAATTAATTTGCTAAAAAGTCTGCGGGTGAGGAAGAATTTGTGGGGCAGTGTATTTATATGGGCTATAAAACTTTCTACAGGTGTAAAATGTCTTTTTCTAACAGTGTGTTCAGTTTTAACCTGGGTTGTTGATGCATTGGCAGTAAATGCAATGCAGTAGCGGTCTGATAGGGCGACATATATAATTGAGGATATTTCGACGTCTAAACCTTTGCCAATGACCAGGTCCAGCATGTGGCCGCGATTGTGTGTTGGCCCATTGACATGCTGTCTAAAACTGAGGTCATCAAGAAGATTTAAAAAAATCGGTTGCCTTTTTGTCATTTATGTTGTCTATGTGCAAGTTAAAATCACCAATGATAAGAATTTTGTTATAGTTCGTGTTAAGAATGGATAAAAACTCTGCTAAAAGTTAGGGCAATGATTTGGTGCTCTATATACAATGACTGTTAGTATGGGTGAGTGGCATTTAAAAACAGAAGCAAGATATTCAAAAGAGTTAAAAACATCAAAGGAGACTTGTCTGCAGTCAATAGCATTAGAGGCAATGTTGGCCAGACCACCTTCCCCCTACCTTACCCCTGCCTACAAGAAAAATTAAAAGCATAGTTCAATGGGGCAGTTTCAATAAGAACAGCAGGTGCATCTAAACTCAACCAGGTTTCACACAAAAAGATGCAGTCAAGGCGGCAATCTGTAATAAGGTCATTAACCAGGAATGTTTTATTGGTCAGGGACCGAATGTTCAGGAGGGCCATTTTCAATTTCTGTGGTTTATTTTGCTGTGTACAATGTATTAATGGGATGTTTATATTATTCTGGAGTACCGGTCTAGGTCTAGGCACTCTTACTGTTTTTGGCGTGATGTAGTGATTCTGACTAGTGATGGGAATTCCGGCTCTTTTTAGTGAGCCGGATCATTTGGTTCAGCTCACCAAGAAGAGCTGGCTCTTTCAGCTCCAAAACGGCTCTTCATTTTACCACTTATACCTTTTATAATTCAGGCAAATTTAGCGCTGTTTTGACTTGTGATTTGTATTTGAACACATATCACTTGAATTTCAATAATTTTCTGTAGCCAATTGCATTCACAGCTGTAAAATCCTTGTAACTCCTGAAACCACCCAATGAATGCACTAACTTGCTTGAAGAACCACTCTGCTACACAAAGCAGATAGAAATGCCTATAAAAACTTAAGCATAGAAATTTAAAAAAAGGACAGCTATTGACATATTCATTTTTTTTATTTAAACACACACACCTAACAAAACAAGTAAAGTACTGAAAAAAAGATAAATTAAATAACAGCACTCAAGTAACTGTGCTTTGTTAATGCCCACCACTGACATTTGGACAAATAAAATCAAAATGTTTTTGGTATAGAGTAAAAAAAATAAATCTTTGCACCACACTCCTCTCTTGTCTTCACTCCTCTCTCTCTCCTCTTGTATCTGTCACCGTCTCAGCGCAGCTACCCCCACCCCCTCCTGCTTGGTGGTATGATCCTTGCCAATTTTCACATGATTGGTTGCACAGCATGCACGTGACACCCGTAGCCAATGCAGCGCCTACAGGTACTTTTCCTAAAGAGAAAAGTAAAAAAAAAATAAAATAATAAAGATCGGCTCGCAGCGGAGCCGGCTCAAGCGGAGCCAGCTCCCATCGTTCACTTAAAAGAGCCAGCTCTTTGAACCGGCTCGTTTGTGACCGACACATCACTGATTCTGACTGGAATATATCTGGTGGTTGGGCTGCTAGAGCAAACAGAGGGCTGGTTGTGAGCAGATGAGCAGATGTGGGTGTAAGTGGCAGGAGGGACCTGAAGGGGAGCCCTCATAAAAAAATATTACGTTGTGGTTTGGTTGCCGAGGGAGAGGGGGGATCCGGTGTGGGGGTGGGAGATGTAGAGAGTCAGTCACATGAGAAGGTGTGCTGCAGGTTAGCACACAGCATTAGGCTACCCCTCTTATTTGACTGGATCTCCATGTCCGGCTCCCGGTCCGAGGACAGGCCGCTCTTTTCACATGGACAGTCCTCAGGGTGGGCAGGTAAAGGTAATGTGCCGGTGTGCATCATTGCCTGCCAGGGGAGGGTGGCCGCAGAATCCGAGACCACCGGAGACATGGGTGAAGGAGGTGATGGTGCTGGTGGAGCAGCCAAAGTTGAGGACTGTAAATGTGAGATATGTTTTGACTGGGCAGCGGCAACCGAGACAAAGCCCTCAATCAGCTGGTCCCTTTTTCGGAGCTCAGACTCAAGACGATGGATCTCATTCTTCAACTGTGAGTAAGAAATGGTGCAGTCCATGCACACAGCCATGACAGCTGGTACTGTCCAAGTAAGACTCAAAAGTAACAAAATAAAAATAAAATAAATAAACAAAAAACTTTAAAAACACAGTTAAGTTAAAATAAACCAGTGATCGGTAAAAGCGTTAAAAGCAGGTTTTGTTTGGCCAAGCAGTGGCGTGTGAGTCCGTGTTGATATTGAACTGATCGATCACCAACTAGTGTGACTAGTGGACTAGTGTCCATCAAAGGTGTAACTGTTAGAATCTTCTTTAGCCCATTAAAGTGTCAGTAAAAACAGAGAGGGTAAAACGACATGATAAAACAAAGGCTAAAAACGTGCTTCAAACTAGATAAAAAGTCAGAGCCAGGGTAGGCGCCTCTCAAACCCGGATAATGCCGGAAATGACATAGTATTAAATAAACAGTAGACATATAGGGGGTGGCTTCTTTTATCGATCTTCTATTATCTTGTATAGAAAAGTGAAAATAACATGATCATCAACTCTGCGTTTCTGTCTCCAGATTATTTTTACTGCAGGATAAATGTGATGACTTGCAGAGCTGTTCATAGAAATGGATATAGTGGACTTTTGTGTTAAGCAAGCCAGACTTCTTTTGTATACAGTCACACCATTAACTGAGTTATTAAGGCTTCACCAGGGGATGGCTACCACTTAAAAATAAGCATTGCAGCTTGAAGTAATTCTTTTGATATTTTATGTTTGCAGGTTGACAAGGCAGTGCTATCCATCATGACTGATGAACAAATGGCAAAATACATCACTTCATATGGCGACCGAGTAGCTGTCCTCTCCTTTTGTCAAACCACAAAATGCAGCACAGATAAAGAGACTGTTATACAGAGATTAAGAGAAAAAATAGGATCACGGAAAATGAAATCAAAGACAAAGGACAGCTGTATGGTGCTTCAGGTGTGTTCCAAAGGCATGGTGAAGGAATGGCCAGACATGGTAATAGTGTAGTAGAAGAGACTTCCTGGAAGACTGAAATTGGATGGCTTCATTTTGGAGCGGAGAAATACCAACAAGTAAGGACCAGAAATGGTGGAGGAACAAGACACTTGGACAAAGTGGACAAAACAACAACTGTGGCTCAGATTTAGGAAATGGGAAAGGGCAATTTTTCCCAGATGGACACTCAACAAAGGGGAGGTTTAAGAATTTACCTTCAGTGTGTGTGATTTTAAAAGCAAATTCCTCTAGATTACACTGTAGGTGGCCTTTATGAGCAAACTAAACTGAAGATCCTACGATTTTACATTTGCACAAAAGAACAACAACAAGTACCAACAAATCAACCCTCACCTGTGGAAGAATGCACTGAAGACTCCTTCCATTCATCTGACAGTGACATTAGTGAACAGGTTTGTGACATTAGGATATATTTGTTGTTTTTATTCAGAAACAAAATAATAAGAAAAGTAGATTTAGGAAAATAAATATTGCGCTAGTTGTCCTTTATTGTTAAATGGTATCGATGGAGCTTCCTGAGCTATTAAATGTGGAACATGTATTTATCCCTGCCTTTATTTTTTATTAACTGCTGACAACATTTAAAATATGCATTTTATTTGTTGCAGAATCTGCAGATGTCAACAAGATTTAAAAGCAAAGAGTAACTGTCTCAGAGAGAATAGACAACCTTTAACCATCGGCAACACTATGTGAAAAATGCTGATCAAACTAAAACTGAAAAGATCCTGCGCTTCTGCACAGGTTCTTCTGTGATATGCGATTACGTGGGCGTAGGTTAGACTTTGAAGAGAAGACGAATGCAAACTGACTGGATTAACAGTTTGGTATGATGACACTTTAACTACTATGGAGTCATCTGGCAATTAAGATAGGTAAGAAATGCAGGTCTAATGAAGTGGGTCTATGTGAAGGGTAGAAACTCAAGGACAGAACCAAATAATTATGACCGTGTTGGAGCGACTTGGAGTGTATCGAACGGATGACTTGTACATATAGTGGGTCTGTGGCAAGGATTTCAAGCAGCTCTTGAATAAAAACGCTCTCTGGAAGTGAAGTTAACAGAGAGTGAAGAGAAGTTAATGCTGCTAAGTTAACTAGACTGTGTGCGTGACAGCCAGGGTTAGAGATCAAATGATGGAAGGGTTATGTTGAACTGAAAACAGCAGCTGTTGATGATGACGAGGAGTATGGGTAAGGTTTTATAGTTTGGACCTTAGAAGAGAAACAGTAAGAACCACAGTGATGGAATGATCGGGACATAATATGTGCTGATCGTATTAGTGTGTAACAGAGTGCCATATTAGGGATGGACGACGTGGGCGGATGATGTGGACAGGCGTTGTACTAATTTGTTGATTAGTGTATGAGGACAGACTTGCTAAAGCGTTCGTGGCAGAATAGCTGGAATACGGAATAGCTGTGGCTATTATGGTGTAGATTTTGAAAGCTGGGAAGCAACATGGCTTTTACTTGTGAATTGTTAGGAACCCCCAAAATTGACAGAAGGAGCAGCATCTTCATGGGTGAATGCTACGTGAGTAAGACATGTTGGGCACTAGCATCTCAGTGCTGGAAACAATGTTAGAGGAATCATTGAACAGCATAGGGTGCTGACATCCCGGGGACAAGAGCCCAGGTAACTACTATGGTTGAAAGACGGATTAACATTTACATTTAGTCATTTGGCTAACGCTTTTATCTCAAGCGACTTTCAGGGAAGGAAACAATCAAGGTATAGTGCGATAAGGAAGTGTTGGTGCTGGAATAATTGCTGTGGCAATTAAAGGGTTGGATTTAGCATGTATAGTTGTATATGTAGAGAGGGACACCCATTCTGGTAGGAACTGGTAGGACATTCTACCAACATAGAACGACAGATGAGAAAAGTTTGGAGTACCTTGAATAAACAGGTGGGCTGATGAATGGCTGTGGGCCCTGGTGCCAGACACCCTCGCTGCAGTCAGCTGCTGTGGTTGCTGCAGGTGGTGCTGGCATCCTGGTGCCAGACGCCCCCGCCGCTGTCAGCTGCTGTGGTTGCTGCAAGTGGGCAGCAGGTGGTGCTGGCATGCCTGTGCCAGACGCCCCACCGCTGTCAGCTGCTGTGGTTGTTGCAAGTGGCCTGAGTTGTCTCCGGAGGCAGTGTGTTGGAGAACTGAAATGATGGACTATCGTTGGATGTCTCATCTCTCGTTCTGAAGACGGAGGTGAAATGGGAGTCGATCTTCACAATAAAGTGAGTGAATGAATGAAAGTTACTCGTGAGCGGGTGATAGCGCGCTTTCCTGAGTGCGCTCGAGGTGGTGTGGCGTGTTTCAGTCGCGTGGAATACTGCGCAAAGGGAACCAGAGGGTTAGGAGGGTATTTATAGGACTGTTGGAAGTGGTGCAGTTGAGATGTGGTCTGGCTCCCGAAATTACGCTTTAAGCTCCAATCTAATTTTGGTTAGTGCAATAGTATGTCACTATAGTTTTGCAAAGAAATGTTAGCTTTTAAATATCCTTAACTGCAGCTTTCACTTCTGTCAGTTTGACCCCAGACCAGTTTCGAGGCAAGAGTTAATATTGTTGCAAATATACAGAGTTGTCCATCACTGGTAGAATTGCTGATGTTAAGGTTTTAGTCATACCTTTATTCAGGAAAATACATTGTTTGAATGTTAATGTTGAAAACACCTATATGTAATGCTGTTCACAAAAAAACAAATGTATGTTGTGTGTAATATGCCCTGAAAAGACCTGCCTCCAACTATGCAATAATGTGCTCTATTGGCCTTGAGAATGTGTTAAGAATATTTCCAATATTTCACATTGATTCAGTATTGACTTAACACTGCACCAAATTGTAATTTCACATCTTTGCAAATTTCACTTTTTAGGAAACAAGTTCTTGGTTGGTCTTACTTAATTGGCAAATTTTGGATTGGCACATTCAGGGATGCAGGCCAGGATTTTACACTAAAAACAACAATACAGAATAATCCTTAACCCTTTGGGGTCTGACTACGCTGGCGTGATCAGATCGCATGACGTCTTCTAAGCGCTGTAGAAAAAATAGATCACCTGGGCGCTGCCGTCAACTTTCCTGAAAGTGCGGACTTGAAACTATCTCCTAGTTTTTGTTTTTTTACTTTGATACACCACGTAAAACCGGATATATGATGATGTTTTAATTTGGTAGTAAAAAAATAAATTATCCGATGGGAGGGCCAGGCGAAGACAGAGTTTTGAGACGGAAATGAAGCGGCCATTGGATGTCCATCAAGCCCTTAGGCTGTTTTTGCCGAGGACAGCGAAGTTGACATTATTTCATCTTCATTGTCTGAGGAGGAGGAGGAGCGGCGATGAGGATGATGAGGTGCCCAATCCGTCTTTTGTCACCAGCGACATCGTTTGAGAGGTAAGTCAAACTAATCATGAATATTTGTAGCTTTTGTTTTGTTTACTGCTGTACTGTAAACGTTGTGAAACCGTCTGATATGTATATAACGTGATATATACATATCATATTTCCTAGTGTTTATTTTATCCATCATGTGCATATGGACAATAACCTGAACAATCGCTAATTTTTTATTTGTTGTTGTCATGTGTATACAGATATGAGGATAGTGGACCCTCAACATGGAGGCCTACCCAGAGAGGGCATGGTAGGAGAAGTCAGATAAGGTCCAGATCTCCACAGGCTGGGCCACTCCATTGCTTGGAGCACTGGAGAACTGGAGCGACCTGACACTGCTCCACAAATAAGCCGCTTCATGCCACAGAGAACACCAAGAGCCCAGGTGGACACTCAGGCAGCCTATACACCTCTGGACCAGTTTCAGCTGTACTTCTCCCCAACCACAGTGCGAACACTCTGCACCAACACTAACAAGCATGCAGCAAAGAGCAAAGAAATGGGGAAGAAGTACAAATGGGCTGATGTTGAGGTTAAAGAGCTCTACAAGTTTCTTGGGCTCCTTACTTATACATCTCTGGTGCCACTGCCAAGCATCACAGATTACTGGAAACAGAACACCATTACATCCATGCCGTTTCCAGCTACAGTGATGGCGAGGACCGTTCAGGGCTCTGCTTTGGAACATCCACCCCAGTGACCCAGAGAGGACAAAAAAATGATGAGAAGAAGGGAACACCAGAGTCGACAAGCTGTTCAGGATCAAGCCCCTCATCGATGACATCCTCATTGCCTGCCAGGCACATTATCACCCAAGAAGGGAATTGGCTGTGGATGAGAGAATCGTGGCCACCAAGGCAAAAACTGGCATGACCCAGTACATAAAGGACAAACCAACCAGGTGGGGATCAAATAATTTGTGTTGGCTGACTCAAGCAATGGCTACACAGTGAATTTTGACATTTACACAGGAAAAACACACACACAGTGAACAGAGAGGATGTCCAAAAGGGAGAGAAAATGCTCTCAACAAAAAGAGAGAGGCGCTGTGAGATGGATCAGGAGCGGTCCCTGGTCTTTGCCAAATGGATGGACACACGGGAGGTGTCGCTGTGCTCTACAATCCATCCAGCAGTTTCTGGAGAGGTGGTCAAGAGGAGGGTGAAGGAGAAAGATGGCGCCAGGCAGTGAAAAACATCCCCTGCCCCACCCCAGTCATCGCCTACAACAGGAACATGGGTGGTGTTGACCTGTCCGACCAGCTGCTGCAGTACTACTCCACCCACCACAGAGCCGCGTGCTGGTACCGCACCTACCTTCTGCATTGTAACATAGCGCCTCAAACCAAGTGAGGCATATGTCCCACAAGGACTTTCAAACAGAACTGCTGTCCCAGCTGTATGGGGAGGACAGGATTGGCGTGTCCACCAAGAGAAATACGGACCACATCCCTGTTCCCATTGCCGTGGTAACAGATGCCAGCCTGAAAGCCACACAAGGCCGAGTTGCCTACGCTGCCACCAGGTGGACAAAGAAGAAACCTCACTCCTGGAAGTGCCAATCCTGTGATGTGGCGCTGTGTCTCGTTAGATAAAATTTTTAAACAAAACTAAAAAAACTTTGCCCCATTGTATATAGTTTGAAATATTATATTTGTATATAGTTTTATTACACCTCAATTTGTATATAATAATTAAAATGTAATTTTACCTCTTATATTACATTTGCACTATTTGAGACTTTGAGGAATACAAAGCACTGGTGTAGCTCTCTGTATAATTTTGCACTTACTTTGTTTTGAAGACTTGCAGGTGACAAGGTAAAAACACCTATAAATATGCATGCTTTTTATGGTAAATATTTGTATAAAGTATTACTTTATTTCAATTTTACATTTATTTGTTCATATTTACAACCTATGTTTACTTTTTCAAGTCCTAAAACAGTTAATTTAGCATGTTTGTGTTTTTATTGTAATAAATAGTATATTTTTCAATTCGGATTTGTTAATTTCTGTGTATTTTTGGGCCCAGTGTGTTTATAAAGTAGGTCAAAGTGGAAAAAATAATCATCAGATCATATAGATGAAGTTGCACTAAAAAACATACCAAGCATGGGTATGGCAAACGTTTTTATGTGGTATGTAAAGGCAAAATCAAAAGTATTCAAAAACAGCCAAAATGCGCTCAGACCCCAAAGGGTTAATGTTTCCACATTCTTAAAAACATCATGGACATTACATTGTAGGGGTTGTTGATGCACTTTTTCATGCAGAGATCTTTTCTGTTTATGCATCACAGAATGTTTGCACTACTTGATTTTGGTAGTAAAGTTCTACAAATTGTCTTACAGACTAATTTTGTCTTCTGGTTCTTAAGCACACACCATCACTAAAACATGTGGTCACAAAGGCGTGACATCAACCAGGTAGAGTCTTTTAATAGTAAGCATATAAAGCATATTTTTGTGATAAATTCTTCCAGAGGCAAGACGGTTACAAATCAAGTATACATACATTCAGATTCAGGGTAAAATGCGGCAGTGAGATATTGCAGACATTCGTGTAATTGTGCAACTCCATGGAAAAAACATACATACATTGTTTAAATAAACATAACATATCTTAATGAGACTGGTGCTTACAGAAGGAGTGGAACTGCATTGCAGTATATTGTAATATTGTATTTAAGAAAACTTTCAAATGAGAAATGTCAATGAGGGACAAATGAGGAAATATTTGTGGAACCAGCTGCTGTCACTGAACACAACTAAACACAGTGCTTACTGGACACTGTACATCTGATTTACAGAGACACACTGATGGCCTCCCTTAGTTGGATGTACAAGTTGAGGCAATGCATACATCACATTGAGCCGACCAGTGGGGACATTTACGTTTCTTGATGGCCTGATTGTGTGTGCATCCCAAACCTGTGCAGTGTCATCCAATTCATCCTGTGAAAAATATAAATATATATAAATTTAGGAGGAACTAAATATATACATATCAAGGCATGCTAAAATATAATTAATTAACTCACCTGGATGAGTCCTTGCAGCAAAACTGAAGGAGGTTTTTGTCCAGAAATCCACCATCAAAGAGTCCGTTGTCTCTGAAGTCAGCAAACAGGGATATCCAGAACTCCATGCATTGTCTTGAAGAAAACCCACCAACATTCAATTCTTTGATTAGCACTGCTGGCTCCTCCAAATAACTATCAAGGGTGTCGTCTTGGTGAGTGGAGACAAGGAAACGTTGAAAGCCTCGAATATGGCCATTTCTAGTTCCAAGATCACTTCTCACAACTCTAGGGCAGCCCTTTAAACACTTTACTGCTTCCATGTAATATCCTCCAATCAACTTTGGGTCACTGCTTGTTATGTAGGCATTGAGCCAGACTTTTCCTTGAAAAGCCATCAATACATCCATTGATACATATGCCATATGGCTTTAACTTGTCGTTGAGTCCAGGTGCCAGATAAAGTTCGGCCTCTTGAGAAGTACCTCCTCGGTTTGAGACGTCCTGCTTGCCACTCCGGGATCCAGGTCTTTTAACACCAGCCGCACATCCTCTTTTCTCACATGCAGACTGTTTTCTCTACATTTCGTGTACATCAAATCAAATCAAATCAAATCAAATTTTATTTGTATAGCCCAAAGTCACAAAATACATTTGCCTCGGAGGGCTTTACAATCTGTACAGGAGTGACACCCTCTGTCCTTAGACCCTCGGTTCAGTGAGGAAAAACTTGCCCACAAAAAACCCTTTTAACAGGGAAAAAAGGTGGAAGAAACCTCAGGAAGAGCCACAGAGGAGGGATCCCTCTCCCAGGACGGACAGACGTGCAATAGATGTCACGTGTACAGAACAAGTCAACACAAACATATTGTACAATTACAATGAATGATAAAATGACCACAGTAGCAGATATGGTAGCAATAATGACAGTAATAATATATGTAGTGGACGTTGCGCATCACAGCAGCAGCCACGATCCACGAGAACCTGCTGGATGACAGAGCACAAAAACTCGGGAAGTTCGGTTAGTAGCATGCATTAATGAGACATGTATGTCCACTGATGGTGAGAGAGAAGAGGGAGAGAGAGAGAGAGAGAGAGGGAGAGAGAGAGAGAGAGGGGAGTCCCGCAGTCTAGTCCTATGGCAGCATAACTAAGGGATGACCTGAGCCAGCCCTAACTATAAGCTTTATCAAAAGGAAAGTCTTAAGTCTACTCTTAAAAGTGTTGACCGTGTCTGCCTCCCGAACCTGGAATGGTAGTTTGTTCCACAGAAGAGGAGCCTGATAGCTGAAAGCTCTGGCTCCCAATCTACTTTGGAAACTATAGGAACCACAAGGAACCCAGCATCCTGAGAGCGCAGTGTTCTAGAGGGGTAGTAAGGTACTATGAGCTCTTTTAGATATGATGGTGCCTGACCATGAAGAGCTTTGTAAGTAAGGAGAAGAATTTTAAATTCTATTCTAGATTACATACGTACATCCACTGATATCCATGAAGCTGCCCAGAGAACAGCAGTTCGTTTGAATAAATTCAACCACCACTGCTAATTTGGGGTAGTCTTTCCGAGGAGCGTGTCCCCTTGTGCTTAGTACTCTTTTCAGATGCCTCTCGCTATCTGATGTCTTCTGTCTACATATATGTTTGTATTTGAGGCCAATCTCAAAATAAAAATCAATCTTCCCACTGGCACTGGGATACAGCTCCATTGAAGGCTCCATTGTTTTGATTTCAATTTTGCCTGTCTGAAGCACATGACATAAATAACACGAGACCACACAAAAACCGTGAGATCACACTGACTTTGCAAGATCTTGCAAAACTTTGCAAGATAACGCAAAACTACGCCGTTACTGATTTTTTTTTTCTCCATGTCCCTTCCAGGCTTCTGTACGTTGGTGATATAGATTCACACTTTCCCACTGTCGTTTTCTCAACAGGCAGTGCAGTGGCCTCAGTCATGTCCTGGTTAAAGATAAAACATTTCTTGAAGCTTTAAAAAAAGAAAAAAAGATCGCTTTTGAATGCAGCAATTCTAATGCTATAGTTTATTTAAACCCATGTAAGCAGCATAGCAGATTACTACAGTTGTTGTTTTCATGTTCCTGGATGATTTTTATCATTAATCTGGATTTACTCCAGGGCTGTATCCCAGTACCAATTCTGCCCTTGTCAGATGAGGGTCAGTGCAGCGTAGGGAGATGGTGAAATTTTTCTTCTTTCACGATTCACAAATTTGAAGTGTTTTCACACTGGTGTAATCCCTAATGTAAGAGAAACAATATTTTTTCACTCTGTGGCAGAGGGGTCAAAATAGGTGGTTTTTTACTTTCAATGGGGACTATGGAGAAAAAGTGGACTGTTTGGACCATGTGTTATAATCTCAGCACTGGAATCACTTTGCCAAGATGATAAAGAGAGCAAATGGACCTAAACAGTTCAAGTAGGACCACAGGGTTAACCGAATACATTTTGAAATGTAGCAAAGCCACAATCTACTCACAAAACACTCACCATGTACTCCTGCACCAAGACGCCGGGATTCTCTTTCAGATACTGTAGATGCAAAGTCCTTTAATGAGGGACTCCCTTCTGACATCAATGTCATCTTTAAGAATTATAACAAAGAAAATAGAGATAGAGATATTTGAACTCAAATTTTCAGTAGCACAGAATAAAGTGATCAACGACAAAAACTATCTATCTACAAAACAACATTAGAACTACCTGTTTGGACCTGACCTTTATGGACTGGACTTTATGTCATCTCCATAGATGATATAAAAGATAAATTTCTCACAGTGGGACAGTGAATGCATGATAAACATGACTGGGTCCTTTCAGTGGAATCAGTACTCACAGGTAAAGGGAGTTGAGCTTTGCAGTGGATGCATATAAATCTTTTACTGACCCAATGCAATGCATAGACACTTTATAGTTAAACAATTTAGAGTTAAAAGTTCTTACTGTCATCATGGCAGCTATATCTTTCAGCTTTTTGCCCTGCTTCCCTGATCGCTTTGCAAACACTCACGGCAGACTTTCAAAGAAAAGGTCAAGCTGCGACAGAAACCTTGATTGTAGAGGCATTTCTAACATCAAAACTTTACCTGCCCGCCATATCATGCCATGCACTGTGCATGGTTAATCATCTGGGCTCTGCTATGGAATATTTGGAAACACATCCTAATGAAGTCGAGCATTACTTTTACACATGAACACATTATCTATGACACAACTAGTCAGGGCATCATTTTTTTAAATTACCTCTGCATCAAAAGAGGTGGCCATCTCTCTTGTACATTGCTGATCATGGGAGCATCACAAATGACTTCTTGTCTTCTTAATGCAAATGTTCTGTGCATTTTTGCCCTAATTGTCTCTCTGTTGTTGCGCTTCTTGACATCTGAAAGGAGTTCGACCCTCATCTTCTCCAGGGACTGGGCACATTCTACAAGTGGAAAAGAGGGCAATATTCCACTTCACCGCTCTTTGGTTTCTTAACGTCAAAAGCAGTGGAACGTTTCTCAGCTGGTTTATATTTCAAAGAATTCACACATACTTCAGGACATCCTACTTTCCAGAGATGTGTGCGGTAGTTTGACAACTTGTATTTGAGGCTCATCTTCCATCCTTCGTAGCCAGTGGGTGAGCCTTTTTCTTTTAAACATGGATGCTTCAGGATGAGTGCCTCTGCAACTTCGTCAAACTTACTGTCTGTGAGATAGACTGTGTACTTGACTACCTCCTGGATCTACCTCTCTAATATGTCGGACTTCATCTTTGGATCAGGGATCAGTAGCATCCCATTTTCTTTGAAAGCTTTGTGGGCCTTCTCAAGCCTAATTTCGGCATCATATGTGAAACGGGGAACACAGAACAAATCTAGCCATGAAGCCTGTGATGATGTAGACTCTGGAGATAAAAGAATCACAGTGTTCCGTCACCAGAACAGGATGAGATGTCATCAGGAGCACTGGTTGATGAAAAGGAAAAACTGTGTTCACCTTGGTCTTGAGGTTGGCAGGATGTGTATACAACTTTGAGTGTCGCTTTGTCTTGTATTTCTTCCATTGAAGTTAAGTTCATAAACTCGTTGCCAAAAAGTGTGTCCATGAACTGCAGTTGGAAGGGTTCCATTATTTTACACTGAGTCTTTATCTTATTCTCTAGTTCAGCCACAGTTGAAGGCAGACCAGCAGAAAACATGACCCTCTGACTACTGTCTGGTCCAAGGATAACTCTGAGAATAGCATGCATATCTGGGGATATGCAAAACAACAATAAACTTTAAATATGCAAAGTGAAAAGGAAAATACAAGACATTCATCAACTGTTGTGAAAAAAATACTAAAGTTATGGTTCAGCTTATTTGACATATGGCTGCATGAGGTGTTATCAAGTCTTGTTTTAGCCACCTGAAATGGAGCCACCAAAGAAAAATATATATCCATCTAACTGTATGCTACATTTTAAAAGTTTTTTGCACTTTACATATTTACATTGCCATCAAATAGCCATGCCATTTGGGACTACATTCCCTCAGCCATATAATCTATATATTCCTACACAGAAGTGCAGCTGTGATGATAGCAATGTGAATCAAGTGCAAAAAATAGTCACTAAGAAATTTCTTAGATCCCTTTTAAACTGGGTCTCCTTACTAGTAAAATTCAGGCGAAGTAAGGTGCTCTCTGACAGGATTCTAGTCAATTTGATCAAAGAGGATGCTCTTTGATCAAATTGACTGTTTCCTCTGGGACACCTCTACCTCCCAAGAAAGTTGCAATCTCTGAAAATTTCTCTGCCATCATGGATCTGTAGATTAAACAACAGTGTAGTTTAAATTGAGAATTAATTGCAAAAATGACCCACTCGCCTGGTATGTGTGGCATAAAAACAGTGTGTGTGTGTGCAGTGAGGCAGAGAGCCCCACAGCCCTGACATTTACATGAGCTTCACAGACATTTCTTTCACGTTACCTACAGTAAACACGAGTTCTCTTTCAACACAGGTCCATTTAAATCAAATCAAATCAAATCAAATTTTATTTGTTTAGCCCAAATTCACAAAACACATGTTGCCTCTGAGGGCTTTACAATCTGTACAGGAGTGACACCCTCTGTCCTTAGACCCTCGGTTCGAGTGAGGATAAACTTGCCCACAAAAACCCTTTTAACAGGGAAAAAGGTGGAAGAAACGTCAGGAAGAGCCACAGAGGAGGGATCCCTCTCCCAGGAT
This sequence comes from Miichthys miiuy, assembly GCA_036365135.1. NCBI lineage: Eukaryota > Metazoa > Chordata > Actinopteri > Sciaenidae > Miichthys > Miichthys miiuy. The sequence goes on along the minus strand of CM071604.1, from coordinate 2,175,506 downwards.
GGACAGATGTGCAATAGATGTCACGTGTACAGAACAAGTCAACACAAACATATTGTACAATTACAATGAATGATAAAATGACAATGAATTACAAGGAATGATGAAATGATTACAGTAGCAGTGGAACCTGTGATAGAGAGACACATGCACAGCAGCAGCAAGTCATTAATTAACTATAAACTAATTATAAAGTGTAATGGAGAACCCTGAGAGAGACAGACAGACAGACAGAGAGACAGAGAGAAAGAGAGGGGGGTTCCCTCGGCAGTCTAGTCCTATAGCAGCATAACTAAGGGATGACCTGAGCCAGCCCTAACTATAAGCTTTATCAAAAGAAAAGTCTTAAGTCTACTCTTAAAAGTGTTGACCATGTCTGCCTGCCAAACCCAGAATGGTAGTTTGTTCCACAGAAGAGGAGCCTGATAGCTGAAAGCTCTGGCTCCCAATCTACTTTGGAAACTATAGGAACCACAAGGAACCCAGCATCCTGAGAGCGCAGTGTTCTAGAGGGTAGTAAGGTACTATGAGCTCTTTTAGATATGATGGTGCCTGACCATGAAGAGCTTTGTAAGTAAGGAGAAGAATTTTAAAAATTTTCTATTCTAGATTTAACAGGTAGCCAATGCAAGGAAGCCAAAATGGGAGAGATGTGATCTCTGATCTTCGTTCCTGTCAAAACACGTGCAGCAGCATTCTGAATTAGCTGCAATAGCCTAGAAGTAACAAATGCATGAACTACTTTTTCTGCATCCACTTGAGATACGATGCGTCTGATTTTGGCGATGTTACGTAAGTGGAAGAATGCAGTCCTCAAAATTTGTTTTATGTGGACATTAAAGGACAAATCCTGATCAAAAACAACTCCAAGATTCTTTATGGTGGAGCTGGAGGCCAGGGTGATCCCGTCTAGAGTAACTAAGTCTCTAGAAAGAGAGTTTCTGAGGTGTTTCGGTCCAATTACAAGAACTTCAGTTTTGTCTGAAGTTAACATCAGAAAAATGTAGGTCATCCAACTTTTTATATCCTTAATGTTCCCTAAAGGAAGCATATATAAACTGAATAGAAGTGGTCTTAGTACAGAACCTTGTGGAACTCTGTGACAAACTTTGGTATGCATGGAGAATTCATCATTGACGTGAACAAACTGAGATCGATCTAAAATATGCATCTTAAACCAGCTTAGGCAGCTCCTTTGGTTGTCAATTTGATGTAAAAGAATTTGATGGTCAATGGTGTCAAATGCGCACTAAGATCTAACAGGACAAGTTCAGAGATGAGTTCCTTGTCTGATGCCATTAGGAGGTGGAGGTTACAGTTATCTCCATTACAGTTTATAGTTTGTTTTGCTGCTGCTGTGCATCTGTGTCTCTCTATCTCTCTCTATTTATCTATCTAACCCCCCCCCAACTCTATCTGCCCCTCTCTATCTTTAACTCAACCGGTCGCGGTGGATGACCGTCTACCAATGAGGTTGTGTCTGCCCAAGATTTCTGCATGTTAAAAGGAAGTTTTTCCTCGCCACCATCGCCAAGTGCTTGCTCATGGTGGAACTGCTGGGTCTCTGTAAGAGATTTGTTGCCAAGAAGCATTACACAAAATAATCTACCAAACACAAAAGTCCTTACTTTTTGTGCATAGTTGATATATTATCAGCCATAATACAACTAAAAGAACAGGTAAAGGGAAAGAAAAAAGGGGAGGAAAAAATGGCACAGGCCTGGGTCCTGGTCACAGGTGGTGGGCACAGTGCAACAAATGGATTGAGTGTGCTCTAGACCCACAACCCACAATAGCAAAACTCACTTAAAGGAGAGATTTGCAGGGTGAACTGGCCTCCTCATAATTGCCTGGGGACTGCCCACCTGCACAACAACCTTTGGGAAAATTAATATAAAATATAAAAATATAAATAATTATAATAAATAAATCTAATAGAATATTTAAAATATAGAATAAAGATAAATAAATATAATTAAACAAAATAAAATACTGATTATTGGGCCCACCCTGATAGTGGCCGGATCTGCGTCCCGTTCCCTGCCCCTCCACACACAGTAATTGTATTCCAATTCTGTGACTGATAATATAACAACATTTCCACACACAGACACATACAAACAAGAACCCAGACAAAATGAATGAACATGCAACAACTGAAGACAGCTGCAATAAAGGCCTGGCAAAGCATCACAGAGGAGGAAACCCTGTATTTGGTGATGCCCATGGGGTCTAGATCAGACAAGCAACCATTGTCTACAAAGGATTCTCGACAAAGTATTAAAAATAAACATGTTAATTTGTTCAATTACTCTTGAGCCACTGAAATAAGAGAACTGTGTATAAAAATGGTTGCAATTTCTAATCTGCAATTTTTTTTTTTTTGTTTAAGCTGAAATTCTGCGTTTCAATTGTATCTCAGTTATTTAATTCCATATCCATTGTGCAAATTATGAAAATTCTATCGCTGTTTAAATATTTTTGGACCTAACTGTGTTAGTATTAGCAATATAGTAGCAATATTGAAAAGTCTGAAACAATCACCATCACTAACTGGTACTGACAGTGGCAGAGGACAAAAATCTCAGTATAAGAACTGGGTTGTTTATCTTAGTGATAGTCTTGGATCTAAAAAGGAAACATAGTGATGTAAATGAAAGCTCAGGTTTTAACTGTGACTTCCTCTCAACATGTAATTGTATCAACTGGTGCAAGGAGAGCAATGTGTGCAGGAAATTGCATTTTTCTGCATGAGAGAGATTCTTAGCGAGATGGATGATCTGCTGTAGTAGAATTTGTAATTCATTGTGTAGGTAGGAAATGACAAACTGCAAGTGATGCTAGTTATCCTGAGCAAGGGTGTTTATTCTCTCAAAGATGCATAAAACCAGTGGGTGACAGATTTAATCTCCAGCCATAGACTGTTTCTTCTTTTTCTGAGGTTCTTTATGGGTGGAAAATGAGACAAGAATTAATGCTCCTGGGAGCTGAGTGTGATTAATATCTCTTGGGAGCTATACTTAAAATTGGTAAACTTTGCATTTGCATTGTAGATCAAGATCCCTGCTTTAAACAGTAGATTTCTGTCTTGCAGACACCTTCACAGTTCATTACCAGCTAAATCAAATGCAAAAGACATCCATCTCAGTTGAGACACAGTGACATTACTAAACTCTACTCTACTAAAAGGTACCAACTCAATGCTTTCACTTTCCTTTTGGAACTGTGGTATTATTCATGCCAACTTGAAAAGCTTTTTTTACACATTGAAAAATGATTTGTCTTAATTTCTGGTGGCTGCCACTTTCAGAACCTGGTTTTGTGTTAGCACTGTTACAGAAGAAAGAGGCAGGAAGATGACACCACGTAAAATCTAGATTAATGACAGGGATCAAGCAAAAGTTCCATCTGCAGGAGGCCACATCAATCACCCCGAGTTAGCCAAGACTAATGACAGCTTAGGAAAACATCTTGATAATGAATTTTATAATGATGAATGATGTCAAAGATTGGCAAAAAAAACAAAGTGTGAATTCACACAGGATCAGGCATTGCGGCAACTTGTAGCAGGGTTGTCCGGTGGTGGGGGGGTAAGGGGAGCTGAGGTGGGTTGCTGTGGGTGTGTCTATACGTACTGTACGAATGTAACTGTGAAACAATTAGAAATAACTTTTTATTTCTTTGATTAACAGCTTTATCGAGGCTGGCGCTCACTCAACGTTATCGTTACTCTAAGCCTCTCAACCAAAGTGCTCTCTCTCTGTCTCTCTCTCTAATTATCGGACACAAATCAAATTAAACTTCTTTGTGTCACTATTTTGTGGCGTAAATTGCAAGTCGGACTCATATTTAGAAGCTGGTACATGAAATAAACAAAATGAGAACACACACAGGTAGATTATCAGAGTTTAGTCCGTGAATCCACCTGGATTGTCTCTGCTTCAGAGACATTTCAGGCTGTCTGTGGAGGTTTGACCGATTTGAGTGTCTGATTGCCTTGCAGAGTGTGACGTGAGGCTCCGTTTTTTCCACAGTTTGATCTGGCTCAACTTCTCTCCCGCACGCCAGTGCGATTTTTTGCGGCAATCCCTGCGTTGCGGACTGCCGGTGCGGAAACGCACGACTCCCACTGAAATGAATGGAGAAACCTACGTTTTTGCCGCAGAATCCACACTTAGTTCCTTTACATGGGCATCGGAACTAAGCCATGGAAGGAGGAGAATGTGTGCAGAGGTGGTGGTTGGCAGAAATATAGACTGACCTCAACTGTTGATCTCACAGTGTCTGAACAGTTGCTGTACTTCAGGGCAGAAGGATATTCTTGGTTCTGCCAGTTTGTAAAAGTGTGCTGAGGTAGTTTCACATGATAATCTTCTCATATCTCCATTATGCCTGACACGTGTAAGTGTAAAAAAAAAGTACCAAACACAGCTTTGCATCACATTACATTCACATCTGCATTGTAAAGCCCTGTGGTAACCTACAGAAGAAGAGATCATTGTTTTTTCACAAAGCTCTGCAGTGACCATGTTGATATACATAAACAATGTGTTTCATATTTTAATGATCATATTTTAAAACTAAATTGTAGACACTGAGAAACAACATTTGAATTAAATTAAAGATGATGTTAAACAGTCAGTCTGGAAACATAGGCTACTGAAGATACTGTAGTAGGAAATCAGTAACAGGTTATTTCACACACTGATGCTTGGTATGATTACCTGGAGCAGTGTGCTGCAACTTTGACAAAATGCCAGTTAGCATAAGCTAATTCTGAAACAGATAGCACTGTTGAACAGGGATGATTGTTTACTCATTTTGATGACCGAGGGGAGGACATGTCAATTGTCACTCACTGTATTTATGACTTTTTTTTTCTCTTTGCTTTGGTGATGGATTGTAGGGATTCTGTTACCATCTGCTGAGTGTATGTTACTACTTTTAGGAATGTGAACAACTGAGCAGGGGCAGTACTTTTAGAAAATGATGGCACTAGATGTTATGACCCTGAGTTATAATGTGTTATTTTAGCGACTGCCTCAAGGTGGTGTTGTCACCCTGTTCTGTTCCTGTGCGTGAGTGACCCTGTCTCCTCCTTGATTTCCCACCAGACCATCCTGTGCTGTACCAGAATGTGCTATGCTGCCAAGTGATCTCTGCTGTACAAAACAACTGTCCTAGTAGGTGCACTGATATTGCATAAGTAAATTTCATGGCCCACAGCATTCATTACAAAATGAAAGCCAAAATGTTCACAAGTGTGGGACATGGACAGTTTTGAAAGCACCATAGAGGACTGGACAACTTATGTGGAATGAGTTGAACAGTATTGTGTGGCCAACAAAATAGATGCTGAGAGGAAAGTTGCTGTCCTGCTCAGTGTTATGAGTGCTAAAACATACAACTTGCTGCGCAGCCTCATCGCACCTGCAAAACCAGCTGACAAAACATTCACAGAGATACGTGAACTAAAGCATTTAAACCCAAAGCTGCTGGTAATAGCGGAGCACTTCAGATTTCATAAAATAAGTCATTTAAAGACTGAATCTGCGTCAGAGTATATGGCAGAGCTCTGAAGAATGGCAGAGCATTGTTAGTTTGGGGAGGAGCTGTCAGACACACTCAGAGACAGGCTCGTGTGTGGGCTGCACAACAAGGGCACTCAGGGGCGGCTTCTAACAGAGGAAAATCTTTAAGTCGTGCGCTGGAGATCGCCATATCGGTGGAAACTGCAGCAAAGGATGTAGGTGAGTTACAAGTTAAAAACACTGCAACGTGCTCGGTACCAGTGTTGTGGGTAACGCGTTACAAAGTAGCGTGTTAGAGTACTCTAATTACTTTTTTCGTGTAATGTAACGCGTTAGTTTCGTGCGTTAAGCAATCAGTAACTTCGTTATTTTATTTAAAAGTAATCTGTTGCTTTAAGAATTTCTCCGGATAAGGAAAGAAAAATTCCGACTGCAGCCTGCTTTTTGTCAGACAGTACTGTGCCACCTGCGGATGTGTCAGCGGAGGCAATGTGTTTTCTAACCACCGGCAAGATGGCAGAGAGGACAGCTTTTGAATCGTGGAAGTACGCACATTATTTTCAATTCACCAGCGAAACGGACAAGAACAATATAACGGTTAAATGCACACTCTGCGTTGGTGAAAAGCTTCTGTCGACTTAAGCGCACTTAAATGCACTTTCATAACTGCATTCGGGTTAAAAAAAAAAATTCAGGAGTTACCTAATCTTGTTTGCTGCTCATATAAAGGCTACCTGGGCTGGGTAGGTATATATGAGTACCAAACAAGATTAGGTAACTCCTGAATTTTGATCATATGTTCTGACTGATCAAAAAAAAAAAAAAAAATTAATAAATGATATGTGGCATATTGCTGACTGTCTTTCCTGTTATTGTTATCCTGCAGAGTTAATTTGGTTGGATGACTGACATTATTCATTGTCAGGACTTCTCGGTGCATTTAAAGGAGGCTGTGAGTCTGTGTCAGTTAAGTTGCAGCATGTGCGAGGCGCTGCAAAAGCTTTTTTTTGGTAACGCATGAGTACTCTAACACGTTACTTTTATTCATAGGTGACGCTGTGATGTAACAGATTACTTTTAATTGATGGTAATGTCGGGCAGTCGCCTATTAACGTCAGTAGATGGCGCTACCGTATTGTTCTTTGCCCTCAGCGGTTTGGCGAATATGGTCATTTGTCCTAAAAAGGCCACCGTATTTTCAGATTTGTTACACGCACAATCGACATTTTGGTCAAATGTTTATTTTCCTGTGATAAGGTACGCCGCATAAACCGTGCTCTCCCGAAATGTGAATAATTATCCAAAAATATTAACTTTTGTTCATGTATCCTGTCTACTGTGTTTAAAAGATATGATGCAGGGTTAGGTAAAATGTTTAAAAAATGTTTATTTTCCTGTGATAAGGGCATAAGGAGTTGCCAGCCCCCATGACCTGACACATGTGAAATAAACAACGGCGTGGTCCGAGTTGCAAATACAACAACCGTGTCTGACTTGTCCTTCCTCTACACCCCCCAAACACAACACAACACAACGCAGAGTCCCTGGGTGGAGTGGCTACATCTGCCATCTACATCATGCCGTGACCTGAATCGGTGGCGCTTCGAGACCGAAGACGAAGCGACACTGGCCGCAGCCCCGCAACTACGCCACCGTATTGAACTGTGTGTGTGACGAACTGCGTTATTCCGGTGAAAGATGCGCTGCCAGGATATTCATCCTATCCAGCATATCCTTTGAAAGTTGAAGTGCATCTTATTTCTGTTGTGTTTTTCATTAAAGATATCTCTGTGACATTCCAAAGAAAAAAAAGAAAAAAAAAGTTACTTGAACAGTAAATGAATATATTCTGTATGAAACATTTCTATAAGGATAATTTGTGATTGATATCAACCAAGTGTTGCTTTTTTCTCATTCATATTCTCTGTGCAGGACATAGAGTAGTGTAATGACGTTTTGAGTTGAATTTAAATTTAGTGTGGTGTTTTGGGGTTATTAAGTGATAATTGTGCCACACATTTTGTTCTCATACATAGCTAAACATAACATGTAATTCACACACACATACATACATATTCTGCTGCTTAAATCTGAAATAGAGAACATTGAAGTGATTCTCCACTGAAGCAGGGTCCTCTGCAGCAACAGCAGGCCCCACCCACCCCTGTGCCTGCAACAACCCACAGCAATGACACCCCAAGGAGGACGATACTCACCTCTCTAGTGAAAGAGCTTCCACCAGTAACCAACAGCCATCTGTGAGGTCAAAGCTAACCACCCAGTTCCCCAGATCCCCTACTCAGCAGCTGCAGTTCCACACTCCAATCCGGCAGCCCATAGACCCTGGGCCGGCCGCACAGTTCGCCCCAGCACCCCCAATGCTGTCACCCTACACTGATCCCCGTACAGCTCCAGCTCAAGTGTCCATATCCCCAGCCCCTGTAACCCCAAGTGCAACTCTCCCAATGTTCCAGCCGACTGTGCAGACCACCATGGCCCCTGCCCTCCTGCCCCAGACCAGCATGCACAGACCCCCCACAGTCACCCTGCCACCTCAAAGTCTCCCATATCCCAACTTCCCAGAGACACAAGTCACACAGCATCCCACCATGAATCAGCCAGCTGTCTCCCCTTACCCAATGCAGGTTTATCAGCCAAGCCCCCAGGTTCCCACCATCAATACTGATTCCTTACTTGCACCCCAGGCCCCCATGTTGAGTTCCCCAGCACCACATATGATGAACACTATGAATAACCCCTCTACAACTGAGCAGACCCCCCAAGGCACAGACTATGGACAAATCCCCCAGTTGCACATGTCACAAGCAGCTGCACACTACTCTCAGATCCCCCTGCACTCATCTGCCACCAGTGCATGGGGCCCTACTTCAGCTGCACCCACCTCACTGAAGTTGCCCATGCAGCTATCGACTACACACCTTCTCCCCACACTAGCTCATCAGGTGAAGAATGTCCAAGTCTTCTCTGGTAATGCTGATAGCAAGATGCTCATAGAGGACTGGGTTTACGACACCTCCGCTTCTCCACTGTGGTACGTCACCTGAGTGATGAGGCCAGAAAGCTAATCCTGAATCTACCTCCCCATGACCAAACCCTGAGAAGGCATTTGAGCAACTGAGGGCAGAGTACGGTGATACACAGGGCTCCTTGGACCCACTAGCCGACTTCTATGAGCGTGGCCAGAGGTCAGGGGAGTCTGCCTGCTCTTATGCTATAGCACTGGAGGCAACATTGCGAGCTGTAGAAGACATCCAAAGAGGTGGCAAGCCTTTCCCTGACCGTGACAGTAAACTCACCCGGCAGTTCTTGCGAGGACTAAATGATGAGGAGGTGTACATGAGGATTGCCCCAATGAAACCTCAACTTCTGAGCTTCCGGAAGCTGCAAAATGAGCTCAGAAATCTGGCAAAAGAAACCAAAAACTTCCAGTCATCAAACAAGTCAAAGACAATCTATGCACAGGTCCAGGTTGCATCAGAGTGTACTTTAAATATGAAAGCAGAGAAAGCTAAACATACATCAGAGTGGTCAGAGCTAAGAGAGCTGGTCAAGAAATTAGTCCTTTGTCAAGAGGAGCAGATGGCTAAGCTGACGCACCTCGAATCAAGAATTGCTGCTCCCTTCTCTGCCCCTGTTCCTCCACCAAGAGTCCGACCACCCCCCGGACCCACAACCCAGACTTCAGCCCGGGTTTGCAGAGTGGTGTTCCCAGATCCCAATCAGACATGGATTGCAGAAGGGACCCCACCTTCCTCATCTCGGCCTTTAAACGGCTAGAGCCCATGGTCACCGGGTCACCGGGGCGACTATGGGCAAGCAGCAAGACACCCCACCGCAGGTGAACAAGACTGGTGATGGAGAAGAGGGCACCCCTTTAGTGTGACCCAGGAATGGGGGGGAGGTGGAAGTCAATGGAATGAAGTGCAGAGCGCTCATTGACTCTGGCTCTCAGATAACCAGTATTACACACAAATACTGGTGCAACCACCCCATTCTCCAGAAACAAGAGCTTCAGCCCTCTAAAATTCCCATTGAAGGTACAGCAGAGTGTAACTTACCATGGTGTCCTGCATATCAACTTGAATGTGTTGGGTAAAGAGTTCCAGAATGTGCCAGCTTTTGTTGTAACTGACTCAGAGTATCGCTCCTCTGTCCCCCTGCTTGTGGGAACCAATGTCCTCCGTGCCTGCAGAATCCATCTCCAAGCAACTTATGGCCAGCAGTTTCTCCATCAGGTCAAGCAGAGCCATCCAGAGTGGTACACGTCTCTATTGGAGATTTGGAGCACAGAACAAAATGATGTGGATGACATAGTGGGCCCTGCTGTGTACACTGGCCGTAAAGTACACATTCCTGGAGGAAAGGAAATAAATTTAATGTGTAAGATAAAGGCTGGCCCACAAAAAAAGACTTACACTGTAATGATTGAAAGCCACCGCTCCCTGCAGCTCCACCAAGACCTCTTAGTTGCCTGAGTCCTTGCTGATGTAAAAAGAGGATGTGCTCCTGTCAGAGTAATGAACCTGTCCCAACACGCTATTACCATCAAGCCTCACACTCATCTGGCCAAAGTTTCCCTGGTGAACAGCGTGGTGGACTTTTCAGACAAAAAGCAGAGCCAATGTCACAAGAGTGAGAACAACGAGACGTGCATGAGTCTGAACCAGGTGGTGGCAACTTGCGAAGTGGACCTGAGTGAAGCAGCAGTTGAGAATGAGCACCAGTGCTCCCTCCTTAAAGATCTTGTGGAGAGGAATGTAGGTGTGTTCTCCCAGCATCCCATGGATTATGGTCACACAAAGGCAGTGCAGCATGAAATCCCTCTGGTTGATTCTAAGCCCTTTCGGCTCCCTTATCGCAAGATTCTGATAAAGTAATTATTGCAGGTGATTTTAATATTCATGTGGACAACCACAATGATAGTCTTAGTACTGTGTTTATCTCTCTATTAGATCAATTGGCTTCGGTCAGAGTGTAAATAAACCGACTCATTGTCTGAACCACACTCTTGATCTTGTTCTCTCATATGGCATTGAAATTGATCATCTAATAGTCTTTCCACAGAATCCTCTTCTGTCTGACCATTTTTTAATAACCTTTGAGTTCATACTACTGGACTATAAGCCTTTTTGCAGAAATTCTTACAGCAGATGTTTATCTGATAGTGCTGTAGCCAAATTTAAGGAAGTGATTCCTTCAGCACTGAATTCAATGCCATGTCTCAATGTAACAGAGGACCTGTCTGCTTCCTTTAGCCCCTCACAAATAGATCATCTTGTTGATAGTACTACAGGCTCTTTACAGACAACTCTAGACTCTATTGCACCTCTGAAAAAGAAGACAATTAAACAAAGGAGGTTAGCACCATGGTATAGCCAGCAGACTCGTAAATTAAAGCAAGAGACGCGTAAATCTGAATGCAAATGGCGTGCCACTAAACTGGAAGAATCTCGTCTAGTCTGGCAAGATAATCTCAAAACATACAGGAAGGCTCTCCGTAATGCCAGAGCAGCCTATTACTCTTCATTAATAGAGGAGAATAAGAACAACCCCAGGTTTCTCTTCAGCACATGAGATTCTTTAATGATAAAATTATAACTATTAGAGACAAAATCCATCATCTCTTGCCCTCAACAGGCTTTGATCTGCTTTCTGATACAGCAACTTTGGAAACAGCTGTAAAACCTGATATGTATTTAGACTCTTTTTCTCCCATCGACCTTCATCAAATAACTTCAATAATTTCTGCATCTAAGCCGTCAACCTGTCTCTTAGACCCCATCCCAACCAGGCTGCTCAAGGATGTTTTACTTCTAGTTAGTCCTTCTTTATTGGATATGATTAATCTGTCTTTATTATCAGGATATGTACCACCGTCCTTTAAGGTAGCTGTAATTAAACCTCTTCTTAAAAAGCCCACTCTAGATCCAGAGGTCTTAGCCAACTAAAGACCTCAAAAGATATCAAACCTTCCCTTTCTCTCTGAGATACTTGAGAAAGCTGTAGCTAATCAGCTATGTGACTTTCTCCATAACAAGAGTCTATTTGAGGATTTTCAGTCAGGATTTAGAGTGCATCATAGCACAGAGACCGCATTAGTCAAAGTGACAAATGACCTCCTAATGGCATCAGACAAAGGACTCATCTCTGTACTTGTACTGTTAGATCTTAGTGCCACATTTGACACCATTGACCATCAAATTCTCTTACAGAGACTCGAACATCAAATTGGCATCAAAGGAACCGCCCTAAGCTGCTTTAAGTCGTATTTCTTAGATCGATCTCAGTTTGTTCACATCAATGATGAATTTTGTCATGGAGTCCCACAAGGTTCTGTACTAGGACCACTTCTATTTAGTTTATATATGCTTCCTTTAGGGAACATTATTAGGAATCATTCTATCAAATTTCATTGTTATGCTGACGACACCCAATTATATTTATTGATCAAGCCTGATGAAATAAATCAATTAACTAAACTCCAAGCATGCCTTAAGGATATAAAAAGTTGGATGACCTACAATTTTCTAATGTTAAATTCAGACAAAACTGAAGTTCTTGCAATTGGACCGAAACTCCTCAGAAACTCTCTTTCTAGAGACTTAGTTACTCTAGACGGGATCACCCTGGCCTCCAGCTCCACCGTAAAGAATCTTGGAGTTGTTTTTGATCAGGATTTGTCCTTTAATGTCCACATAAAACAGATTTCAAGGACTGCATTCTTCCACTTACGTAACATCGCCAAAATCAGACGCATCGTATCTCAAGTGGATGCAGAAAAACTAGTCCACGCATTTGTTACTTCTAGGCTGGACTATTGTAACTCTTTGCTATCAGGTTGCTCCAATAAGTCTCTTAGGACTTTGCAGTTAATTCAGAATGTTGCTGCACATGTTCTGACAGGAACCAAGATCAGAGATCACATCTCTCCCAGTTTGGCTTCCTTGCATTGGCTACCTATCAAATCTAGAATAGAATTTAAAATTCTTCTCCTTACTTACAAAGCTCTTCATGGTCAGGCACCATCATATCTAAAAGAGCTCATAGTACCCTACTACCCCTCTAGAACACTGCGCTCTCAGGATGCTGGGTTCCTTGTGGTTCCTATAGTCTCCAAAAGTAGATTGGGAGCCAGAGCTTTCAGCTATCAGGCTCCTCTTCTGTGGAACAAACTACCATTCTGGGTTCGGGAGGCAGACACGGTCAACACTTTTAAGACTTTTTTCCCTGTTAAAGGGGTTTTTTGTGGGCAAGTTTTTCCTCACTCGAACCGAGGGTCTAAGGACAGAGGGTGTCACTCCCTGTACAGATTGTAAAGCCCTCCAAGGCAAATGTATTTTGTGACTTTGGGCTATACAAATAAAATGTGTATAGCCCAGTTGTGACCAAGAAAGACGGCTCTTTAAGGTTGTGTATTGACTACCGTAAACTAAACTCCTGCAGCATGAGCGACGCCTTCCCCTTCCCAGAATAGAGGAGACCCTGGAAGCTCTGGGGCAGGCAAAGTTCTTCTCTACACTTGACCTCATGTCGGGTTATTGGCAGGTGAAGGTGGCCGAGCATGACAAACACAAGACAGCCAACAGAATGCCCTTTGGACTACAAAACGCCCCTCCACCTTCCAGAGACTGATGACCTGCTGTTTCGAGATCTGAACTTCACTCACCTGTTGATTTATCTGGATGACCTCATCATATTCTCCAAAACTTTTGTTGAGCATCTGGAGAGGCTGCAGCTGGTGTTCGATCAGCTTAAGGAGCATGGCTTGAAGTTGAAATCCTCCAAATGTCAGCTGATGAGGCAGGAAGTACAGTATCTGGGTCACTTGGTGTCTGCTGAGGGAGTCCGGACAGACCCAGAGAAGATCAGCAGGGTTAAGGACTGGGTGAGACCCACGAACCGCAAGGAGGTGTTGCAATTCCTGGGGTTTGCTGGTTATTATAGGCGGCCTGACCCACCCTTTTTGTGGAACGGTGATTGTGAGGAAGCTTTCCAGACCCTGAAAGAAAGGCTGACGACCGTGCCTGTGCTGGGCTATCCTGATTACAGCCTGCCTTTTGTCCTTCAGACGGACGCCTCAGGGAGGGCTGGGCGCAGTCTTGGTTCAGGTTCAGGGTGGTGCAGAGAGGGTCATAGCCTTCACCAGCAGGGGTTTGAGTCCAGCTGAGATGAGGTATCCTGCACACAAACATGAATTCCTTGCTTTAAAATGGGAGGTGACAGACAAATTCTATGACCACCTCTACGGGCATAGGTTCTCAGTCCTGACAGATAATAACCCTCTCAAGTATGTCATGTCCTCTGCAAAGCTGGATGCTATGGGCCAGCGGTGGGTGTCTCGGCTGGCTGCTTTCGATTTCGATGTCCAATACAGGAGGGGCCAGAGCAACGCCAACGCTGATGCCCTCTCCCGTATGTCCAACCAGGAGGTCAGTGAGGTCCTGCAAACGTGTCCCCAGCAGGTGAGGTCCAGTAAGCCCAGGTGTGGTGTGAGACAGCCCACACAGGATCCAGTAAACCCCACAGCCCAGGGTACCTCTGCCTCAGAGGAGCCCCAGTCTGAAAGCCCCAGACCTAATGAGCCCTACAGAGACGTGGGGGTGGAGTCACTGCCTGCCATGACGAAACAGGAGATCCGTGCGGGGCAGAAGGACTATCCTGTTATCGGCCCTGTCTTGCACTACAGGAGTCTGAACCACAAACCAAGCCGCAGCAAGAGGATCAGTGGTGGTGGGCAGGTACAGTAGTAGCAACTCAAAAGTTCCCGTTCAAGCTGAAAGCCAGCTGAATGGCAGCTGTCTTAAAGCTGACTTCCAGCCAACTGCCTGCCAAGTTCCGTGGCTGGAGTGACCCCCCTCCTTCTCCTGGGCGTGTCTATTTTTTACTGTAACTCCACCTATTCATTTAATTACAGCGTATGACCAAGAGATGGCGCATGTCTCACAGAACTTTTTTAGAGTTGTTCTACCTGGAGATGACTAGCTTACACACCTCATTAGCATTCTCATTGCTCAACCTTCTGTTTGTACTTACAGTAATGGGCTTTTTGTCTCCCAGTGTCTCAGATCACAGAGCGGAAAATGCAGCTGGTTTGACTACTGCATACTATACAGTAGCCTTATGATTTGAGCGTGTTCATGAATTAAATTTAAGGTGTTTATCTAATGTCACCATTTACCAAATCAACAATATCTAGGCTGTTCTTGTCTTTACTAGTGGTGGGCCGTTATCGGCATTAACGTGCTGCGTTCACGTGAGACTTTTATCGGGCGATAAAAAAAATATTGCCGTTAATCTATTCTCAAAGCTGCTCCAGCCTTTGAGGTTGCTTTTTGACTTTTTTCTCTTTTGTTCGTTTTTGTTTTCTTCACTGTAACTCTGTGGAGTCCTGATCTCTCTAGCAATGTTGTTTTTAGAGAGTTTTTGTGCTTTTGTCGTGTTTTTCTCATGTTTTTTCTTCGTGTTGTTTTTTAAATGCACCTGGACAGCTGCCTTTGTTTACTTCGGGGAACAGCTGATCGGGCTAATGCCGCCGGCACTGGTGCGATTAATCTATGCCAGGGGTCGGGAACCTTTTTGGCTGAGAGAGCCATGAAAGCCACATATTTTAAAATGTATTTCCGTGAGAGCCATATAATATTTTTTAAACACTGAATACAAATAAATCCATTTTTAAGTAAGACCAACAATTTTAGAGTATAATAAGTCTCAAAATGTATTCTTTTTAATAATGTTGTTATACTGACGCTAACCAATAATAAATAAAATACTTCATAACATTAATGTGACTTCTGCTGCTGCATGGTCCCGATCATACACCGATCCCCATAGGAACTGCTGTGTTTCGGATGTAGACGCGCATGCGCACTCATGTACTGCTAAGTGAACATAGGTTCTCAGTCCTGACAGATAATAACCCTCTCAAGTATGTCATGTCCTCTGCAAAGCTGGATGCTATGGGCCAGCGGTGGGTGTCTCGGCTGGCTGCTTTCGATTTCGATGTCCAATACAGGAGGGGCCAGAGCAACGCCAACGCTGATGCCCTCTCCCGTATGTCCAACCAGGAGGTCAGTGAGGTCCTGCAAACGTGTCCCCAGCAGGTGAGGTCCAGTAAGCCCAGGTGTGGTGTGAGACAGCCCACACAGGATCCAGTAAACCCCACAGCCCAGGGTACCTCTGCCTCAGAGGAGCCCCAGTCTGAACGCCCAGACCTAATGAGCCCTACAGAGACGTGGGGTGGAGTCACTGCCTGCCATGACGAACAGGAGATCCGTGCGGGCAGAAGGACTATCCTGTTATCGGCCCTGTCTTGCACTACAGGAGTCTGAACCACAAACCAAGCCGCAGCAAGAGGATCAGTGGTGGTGGGCAGGTACAGTAGTAGCAACTCAAAGTTCCGTTCAAGCTGAAAGCCAGCTGAATGGCAGCCGTCTTAAAGCTGACTTCCAGCCAACTGCCTGCCAAGTTCCGTGGCTGGAGTGACCCCTCCTTCTCCTGGGCGTGTCTATTTTTACTGTAACTCCACCTATTCATTTAATTACAGCGTATGACCAAGAGATGGCGCATGTCTCACAGAACTTTTTAGAGTTGTTCTACCTGGAGATGACTAGCTTACACACCTCATTAGCATTCTCATTGCTCAACCTTCTGTTTGTACTTACAGTAATGGGCTTTTTGTCTCCCAGTGTCTCAGATCACAGAGCGGAAAATGCAGCTGGTTTGACTACTGCATACTATACAGTAGCCTTATGATTTGAGCGTGTTCATGAATTAAATTTAAGGTGTTTATCTAATGTCACCATTTACCAAATCAACAACATCTAGGCTGTTCTGTCTTTACTAGTGGTGGGCGTTATCGGCATTAACGTGCTGCGTTCACGTGAGACTTTTATCGGGCGATAAAAAAAATATTGCCGTTAATCTATTCTCAAAGCTGCTCCAGCCTTTGAGGTTGCTTTTTGACTTTTTTCTCTTTTGTTCGTTTTGTTTTCTTCACTGTAACTCAGTCCTGATCTCTCTAGCAATGTTGTTTTTAGAGAGTTTTTGTGCTTTTGTCGTGTTTATCTCATGTTTTTCTTCGTGTTGTTTTTTAAATGCACCTGGACAGCTGCCTTTGTTTACTTCGGGGAACAGCTGATCGGGCTAATGCCGGCCAGCACTGGTGCGATTAATCTATGCCAGGGGTCGGGAACCTTTTTGGCTGAGAGAGCCATGAAAGCCACATATTTTAAAATGTATTTCCGTGAGAGCCATATAATATTTTTTAAACACTGAATACAAATAAATCCATTTTTAAGTAAGACCAACAATTTTAGAGTATAATAAGTCTCAAAATGTATTCTTTTAATAATGTTGTTATACTGACGCTAACCAATAATAAATAAAATACTTCATAACATTAATGTGACTTCTGCTGCTGCATGGTCCCGATCATACACCGATCCCCATAGGAACTGCTGTGTTTCGGATGTAGACGCATGCGCACTCATGTACTGCTAAGTGAACTCTCCGTCGTTAGCTCATCAGCAGTTTCTTTTCGAACTGTTCTGTATCGTTAAATTGAACTAAATAACACGAAACACAACTGCTTACTCTGCTACTGATTTTAATTTTGCAACCAATGTAAAGACTTTAAATGTGTGGTACACGTGAAGGCTGGCGTGAGACCACGGGCTCTCTCCGAGGAGGGAGGGAGATGCCGGCCAAGGCTCCGTCCAGCATGGACTAAAACACAGCACGGACAGTTCAGAAACTATTCGAATGAGTTAAAATGAATTTTTAAACTAGTTTTCAAGACTGCATATTGCTAGCGGATCTATTTTCTGACCCAGAGTGCATCCGTGACTGGTTCTGAATGAGGGATGTTTTAGTGGTACGCAGTACTGGACCGCAGCGTACTTTCACCCTGTCTGCGAGCCCGATGCAGTGATCAAAAGAGCCACATCTGGCTCGCGAGCTATAGGTTCCCGACCCTGATCTATGCCCACCACTAGTCTTTACATAATTACTGAAGCATCTCTTCTCTGGTGCTCGCACTCTCTCGCTCATCTGCATGTAAACAACAAACTAACCCTTAAAAAAGTTACAAAAAAAACGGTTCATCAGACGTCACAGGGCTGCCAGGCCTGTGTGTCAGACCTGCCAATACAAGTGAGATTTTTTTTTTTTTTTTTTACAGGCTACCCCTGTCAACTCCGTGGCAGGAAGCTACGCCAGTTCAGTCCAGGGGTTACTTGAGGCCGAGATCTGGGCCCTCAAAAGCCGGGTAGCGCAGTGGAAGCTACGAGGTCCCTGATGGCATCCCCGACAGCATCACCGAGAGACTGGTCCGAGTCGAAGAGGCAGTGAAGGACATAAAGGAGTGTCTGCAACGGTTGGCGCGTCCCCCACCACCAACACCAGGCAGCCCAGGTGTCAAACGTTGGCTGACGTTTGGAGACACACCAGGGGACCCCACTCTCCCGGCTCCAGATCCCGTGGCTGCAGCTCCATGTGCTGTCACGCTGGACGTGGCAGTCAGAGCCCTACCTGCCGAATGGGAGGAGGAATTTTTCAGACTGTGCCAGACTCGACCGGACACATACGCTGCCAGTGTGTTCATGGTGCTAACTCCATTTGAAGTTTATAAGTGTTGCGGGAAGACCGTGAACTGGAGCGGCACCAACGGCAAACGACCACTGCCGGACAATTTGAAAGACCGCGTACACGAGCACGTTGCCCAGCGCTTCCCGAACCTGTCTGGGGACCAGTGGCAAAAGGTCCGGAACCGGATTAATGAAAGACTAAGGAGTCCCCGAAAGGCTGATTCTGAGACGCAGCGCGCTGGCTTCAGTCGCCGAAGGACATCTGCCCCAAAGTTGTTGTGTATTGTGTGTCATTTGCATGCGTGCCTTTGCACTTAAATACATAACAATTGCAAAAAAAGATTCTTGCTTCATGGAGTTTTCTTTACGCCTATGGGATTAACAGAACTGAAAATACAGTAAATGAGTCGTCCTCCTATTCATGAACACACTCAAATCACAAGGTCGGTAGTCAAACTGTAGTAACAAAAAAAATGTTGAGCAAAGTGCACTAAATACCTGCATAACAAAGGCCTTCCAAAGAGCTGTTAAGAGAATGACCGTTTGGGTTTTTGTTTTGTAAATAACTTTGCTTGCATTAAAACCACAGGTCCCTCAGTCCGTGACTTTTCCTAAATATATGTGTTTGATGGTTTCGTAAGCTTATACTGCAAACTTTATTAAAACCAAACATACTTGACTTATTTCATACTTGATTCAGCCGTAATTCTTCCTATTTAAATGTCGATTTCCATTTACGCTTTACGCCATTTAGCCTATTGAATGGACGAAAACAAAAGGAGTCATCCTCCTGTTCATGAGCACACTCAAATCATAAGGCTACTGTATAGTATACAGTACTCAAACCAGCTGCATTTTCCGCTCTGTGATTTGTGACACTGGGAGACCAAAAGCCCATTATGTGCAAACAAAAGGTTGAGCAATGAGAATGCTAATGAGGTGTTTGTGGGGTTTACCTGGCCTAAAGCGTGCACTGAATCGGCGATTGTACCGACTGGAAAGTTTAGAGATTGGTGAAAGGTGAGTATTTATGGTGTTTATATCTAACATGTCACTGTTTACCAAATCAACAACATATAGGCTATTCTGTCCTTACATAATTACTGAAGCGTCTCTTCTCTCTCGCTCGCTCCTAATTGCAGCTGGACATCAGTATCCATCACACTGTATACTGTACCATCAATATGGCCACTATGGAATTCAGAGGAATAAATACTCAGAAATCGAATGTGTTTCATACCGCAGGCTTCAGAAAGCATCAAACAGATATAACTCTTAAAAAAACGTTACAAAAAATGGACGTTACGAGCGGAGTTTTCTTTAATGAGAAGTTTATGTTGGCATGTTGTTGTTGTGCGTGACATAGAGTTGCAGATAGGAGCGGCTGCAGCGGTGCCTCAGTGTTGTCTTATCACAACTTTTTTTTCCATCAACCGATCCGTGGAACACTTAGTGCCGGTCTGTGGGGAGCGATATGAACGGATCATGACGATCCGTTGCACCACTAGCCACATCCATAATTGTGCTCTGTCTTAGCTAATCGGCTCACCCGCTCACACCAGCGTATCTGTTCAGATGTGTCTTTATACAGTCTACTGTGAGAGCGGAACATTAAAATCACTGCTCCTCCCAGTGGACAAATGAGGCATTGCAGCTGGTTTTCACCCAGACTGCTTAGGTGTGTTTCCAGTCGGGGTCTCACTGACTACGTCATCGCGGGGGATTACGTTACCGTCACGGACCTGTCAAAGACCAGTCAAAGACCAGTCAAGGACCAGCCAAGGACCAGCCAAGGACAAGTCACGGAAACAACTTTTGAGTTGCTACATCTGTATCACACTTATTCATTCTTCACATATTTATTTTGGACTGTTCTCTTTGTTTATGTTTAGTGGGTGGTCCTTGTTTTATTTAATTTGTACTGATGACTGAGACACCATCAATTAAAGAAGGGGTGGATGTAGGGCAGTTGCGTATTAACGTCAGTAGATGGCGCTACCATATTGTTTTGTATTGCCCTCAGCGGTTTGGCAAATATGGCCTTTTGTCCTAAAAGGTCACGTATTTTCAGGTTTGTTACACGACAATTGCCATTTTGGTCAAATGTTTATTTTCCTGTGATAAGGTACGCCGCATAAACCGTGCTCTCCTGAAATGTGAATAATTATCCAAAAATATTAACTTTTGTTCATGTATCCTGTTTACTGTGTTTAAAAGATATGATGCAGGGTTAGGTAAAATGTTTAAAAAAATGTTATTTTCCTGTGATAAGTGCATAAGGAGTTGCCAGCCCCCGTGACTGGACACATGTGAAATAAACAACGGCGTGGTCCGAGCCGCAAATACAACAACCGTGTCCGACTTGTCCCTCCTCTACACCCCCCAAACACAACACAACACAATGCAGAGTCCCTGGATGGAGTGGCCGGGTTACAGTAACGTTGTAACCTAATTAACTACTTTCCAAAGTAACTATACCCAACACTGCTTGGTACACAAGTTACACACAAAACAAAAGGATAAAACACACACTGGAGTTATACAGCAGAGTGATATGGCTGAAACCTAAAGTAAATGGAGTGGCATTAACAATGGAACTAGACACTCTCAGCACTGTCTATCATATCCTTCAAAGACAAATAACATTTCCCAAAACTGAAATGCACAAATGTGAAACTGAAAACATACACAGGTCAGAGGATTACTCCACTGGGAAAACTGAAAATATAAAATATGAAAATCAAAGATGCAACTTGGAGCTGTGTGTAATAAAGGCGTGTCTCTATTTGGATGACTAGTGGCTGAGACACATCTGTCTCAACTGGTTTGATAAAGGTCATGGAAATTGCTAAGAAACAGGACAAACAGTGTATAATTGACCCACATTATGGAAAAACACGTACAATTGTTCAAAGAGGGTATCGGCATCCTGAAACACATAAAAGCACGGATTGAGCTTGAGGACAATGCAAAGCCAAGATTTCACAAAGCATGTCCAGTTCTCTATTCCTTGCGCCAAAGTGGATGCAGAGCTCCAACACCTAATGGACCAGGAAATATTGCTCAAGGTGGATTGGTCTGAGTGCGTACTCTGTCAATGTCCTTTTTGCCTACAGGAACTATAGGTGTTACCCAATGTGGAGATTTCAAGGTGTAAGTGAACCCTGTTTTAAGAGTAGACTTAAGACTTTCCTTTTTGATAAAGCTTATAGTTAGGGCTGGCTCAGGTCATCCCTTAGTTATGCTGCCATAGGACTAGACTGCCGGGGGACAAGTTTTTCCTCACTCAAACCGAGGGTCTAAGGACAGAGGGTGTCACTCCCTGTACAGATTGTAAAGCTCTCAGAGGCAAATGTATTTTGTGACTTTGGGCTATACAAATAAAATTTGATTTGATTTGATTTGATTTGTCATACATCTAGACCAATATCCACTTCCATGTATAGATGACATCTTTGCATCCTTAACACATGGTGAGCGTTTCTCAAAGACTGATCTTGCTCAGGCCTACCTGCAGATGGAAATAGAGCAATCATCAAATAAATGTCTGACCATAAACACGCACAGGGCAGTACAGTAGAGTTGGCTTGTGTTTGCAATCACCAACACCCCAGCGATCTGGCAACATGCCATGGAGCAGATGGTAGAAGGGATACCAGGCACACAAACTTAAATGACATTATTGTTACTGGGTCAGATGATGCCACTCATGGCAAACCTGGATGCAGTCCTGACAAGATAGGAGCAGTAAGAGACAGGGAGCTAAGATGAGCAAATGCAAGTTTTTCAAAGACTCCATTTAGTGCTGTGGACACAAGATCGACAGACACAGATTGCATAAGACCTAGGAGAAGATTGATGACATCCTGAGGCACCACCACCAGAAAATGTGAGCCAGTTATGCTCATTCTTGGGCCATGTCAATTATTACTACAAATTTATGCCAAATCCTTAAACTATTAAAGTAAATTTACACTTGAACAGTAAATAAGTGGTTCACTGTAACTCGTGATTTAAGAAACATTCAGTCATGGTGACAAAGTAATTGACTTTCATGTATGCAATACTCCTGACTGATACAACAACCTAAGGCATAACAAAATTAATAATATTAGTTGTTCAAAGTTCAGTCTTTTGCAAAAATGGCTAAAGGGGATTAAAGTAATCAGTGTCAGGCAGTAGGCTGACCAGTTTCATGTCTCTTGTGACTGCGTTTGGTACAACCTTTTCTCAAAGAAATGACAGTATCACTGAGTAAATCCTTTATTTTAATTTACAGACCTGCTTCTTGCCACATCTTATACAAGAGTTGGTGTTTCAATTTACACTTTCACTGTCTCCTCCTGCCAACACATGAATGTTGATGCCCCAGCACTAACGCAGATGCTAGTCTCCATTTATTTTGTTGCTGTCTATTAACAACTTCCTGTAACTTACTATTAATAAATGTATTCTCTGTATTTAATCTAAAATGTGGTTCCAGACTCTATCTACTTAACCTGTTTCACAGATTATGTGTAACACCCCAGCAGTTATTCTTTTAGTCTGAGCAGGAATTATGCTTGAGATTTATCTTTAACTAACCTGCAGAGCTGCTGTAAATCATCCTTGTATCTCCCACTTTGAGTGACCACAGCTCCTCACTAATGGCCAGTCATTCCTGCAGGCTGTTCTTCATTTTTATCACCCTATTCCATTGTATTATTTTGTTCTGTCAAGACACTGGCCATGTTATTATTCATGATAATGAGGATGTTACTCTCACTGCTGAGATACAGGCACTTGTTAACTGTAGAGTACTTAATCTTGTTTCAGAATGATTTTCTCTTTGAATTAATTAAATTGCTTTGCAACCCCTCTGTGTTTTTTCCTTCATTGGACCGTTCACAAATTAAATGTTGAGGACTGCAAAGTGTATGCATTTCAAATAGCTTTGTCCCATGTACTGAACAAAATTTTAACTGCTAGAAACATAAATTCCAAAGTACAGAGTTACAAGCCTATCCCAGAGAAATTGCTTCACAAGACCTGGTCAGATTAGGCATGCAGAAAAAAGAATGAATGTGAGTGGCATATTCAGTCTTTTTGGAAGCACAAATGCAGACATAGAGGTAAGGACACCAGGTATGCGTACGTAAAGAAACTTTAATCACCCACTTGGTCAGGGATGAACACTAATGATAAAACACAAAACAAGCTAAAAAAGACAAAATTAAACAAAAATATATAACAAAATAAATATAATTCAGGATTAAGAACAAAACAGGGAACAGAGGCAGGAAAACAGGTAAGCTTCAGACATAATAGACAGACAAATCAAATCAAATCAAATCAAATTTTATTTGTATAGCCCAAAGTCACAAAATACATTTTGCCTCTGAGGGCTTTACAATCTGTACAGGGAGTGACACCCTCTGTCCTTAGACCCTCGGTTCGAGTGAGGAAAAACTTGCCCACAAAAAACCCTTTTAACAGGGAAAAAAGGTGGAAGAAACCTCAGGAAGAGCCACAGAGGAGGGATCCCTCTCCCAGGACGGACAGACGTGCAATAGATGTCACGTGTACAGAACAAATCAACAGAGACATATTGTACAATTACAATGAATAATAAAATGACAATGAATGATAAAATGACAATGAATTACAATGAATGATAAAACGATTACAGTAGCAGAGGAACCTGTGATAGAGATAGAGAGACACAGATGCACAGCAGCAGCAAATCATAAACTAACTATAAACTGTAATGGAGATATGGAGACATGCATGTTTACAGATTGTGGTGGTGATGGGAGAGAGATAGAGAGAGAGAGAGACCTTGGGCCTCATGTACAAAGGTTGCGTACACACAAAAAAGTGGCGTACGTCCTTTTCCACGCTCATGTTCAGATGTATCAAGCATGAAATGATTGTTGAAATGTGCGTGCCCCACGCCAACTTCATAGCTGTCGTACGCACGTTTCTACAGCTATTGTTCCTTTGGCGACACTTAGAGGTGATGCTGGGAAACTGTTAATAATGTAAAAACAAGTAGTCATCAGAGTGATGTACACATCAGAGACACACTTATGAACAATTAACACATCCAGGTGTTTGCAATTATATGGGTGGATATAAAAGCATGCGCAATGTGATGAAGAAAATGTTATTAACAATGGCAGTGTTAGCGTTGTTAGAGGACCTTGCAAATGGTGCAATCCGACGTGAGCGAGTATTTAGGGAACGCGAGGATTTACTTGCAAACAATGATAATTGGCTCATAAGCCGATTTCGGTTACCAAGGCCAGTGTTACTGGAGTTGTGCGCAGAGCTGCGAGGAGCCAGGGGTTGTCCATGTCCACAGAGGTGCTGACCACGCTGGGGTTCCTGGCAACAGGGGCATTCCAGCGGGAGCTGGCCGATCGGTCAGGAGTGTGCCAGTCAACCCTGAGCCGAGCCATGCCAGCTGTGTGGGACGGAATCATCCGAATGTCATCCAGGTACATCAAATTCCCATACAATGCTGTTGAACAGGCCGACATTAAAGCACAATTTGCAGTGAGAGCCAGTTCCCCTAATGTAATCGGAGCTATTGACTGCACACATGCTATAAAAGCGCCATCACAGGATGAATTTGTTTATGTTAACAGGAAACATTTTCATTCCATCAATGATGCGCAAATGCAGCTAACGTGGCAAGGTGGCCTGGTTCAACGCATGACTCATTCATTCTGACTAACAGCATGGTTGGGAACAGGCTGGAGGCTGGCACGATGCGCGATGGGTGGTTTCTGGGTAAGTAAAGAGTTTATTTGTTTAATTGTCCCGTATGTAAACCAGCGCAATGCACATTTGGGCATGTGCACATTCAAATATCATGTGTTTGGTTCTCATTATTTTCTGCTGGTGAAATTAGAGCTACAGAGCTTTCTAACAAGCCCCTGATTGTCTCCCTGTATTCAGTAATTATGTCAGTAAGCGGGCGTAAAGTTGGAAATGTCAGCAGCGCACTTCTGCATTCATTAATTGTGTGGTTCATTTAAGTGGTGCATTGTATTCTGCCTTCATCTGACCCCAGGGGACCGTGGTTACCCCCTAAGAACGTGGCTGATGACCCCTCTTACAGACCCCAACACCGACCAAGAGAGGAGGTATAATGACCTCCATTCCCGCACTCGAGAAGTCGTGCAGAGGGCAATTTGCCTGCTGAAGGGACGGTGGCGCTGCCTGGACAGGTCGGGAGGGTTCTGCTGTACTGACCTGAGAAGGTGTGCCGCATTGTGATGGCCTGTGGCATCCTCCACAAAGTGGCACACCGCCATGCATACCACTGCCAGAGCACAGCATCCCCACCAGAGGAACCGGATGCCGGACCCGTCAACTTCAACCCATTTCAAGCATGTAAAGAGGCAAAGACAGAATTTACTTGTACACATTATTGCTTTAATCATATCGCTCAGTACATTAATTGATCCAGACGATCATTGATGCCACCGATGGCCTTAATCATTTCCTCCTGTGACTCCAGCACAGCTTGGGTGAGACACGACCAGTGGGACGGACGTCAGCAGCTGGCGTGAGACGCGGGGCGAGTGGAGCCGGTGGAGACGTTGGGGTCGGTGGAGCCTGTGGAGACGCCGGGGCCGCCGGAGGAGTCCTCTCCTGACTCATCGTCTATTGTGAAATAAAAAGAATTAAACATACAGTACAGGAGTCAAAGTGTTTAATATCCTGGCATCTTTACGCACGAGCTATGTGTATTGTGAGCAGCCAATACTGGTTATACACAGTATAATTACAACATGAGTTCAGCATATTTAGCTTGGGGATGATCAGTGTCACCTTCATGGGCTCCCACCACTCCGGTGAGAGCTGTGTCACCAACCAAAGAGGCCACTCTCCTGTCGAAGGGGGAGAGTTCCTCCACTCCCATCCCCCCGCCTGTTGCGGTCACGCTTCGGCGTTGGGCAGAAACCCTCCGCTTTACCTCCATCTTCAGATCTGACCACTTCTTTTTAATCTGTGTGTGTGCGCTGCTCAGATCCTACAGTATGTACAGCCTCACACACACATTCCCACTCACGTCTCTTTTTTTCATATTTATTCCTGTTGACAGTGTACCAAAGAGAATCTCCCTGCGCGTCTCCACTTCATTTACAAGAATCTCTAGCTCAGACTCTGTAAAAGTCCTCTTCTTACCTTTGTTCATCGTGTTGTTTGATCGGACAGAGAAGTGAATCTCAGGTCCAGGGCCTATTTAAATTGATTTGCATATTTAAATGGGGACGTGGACAGGGAGGAGTTTGACATATCTGCATGTGTGCTCAATTCCACATTGATTGGGATGTACAAAAGAAACGTGCTTGGATCCATGCGTCACTTTTAATACATCTGAATTTTTTGTGCGTACAACAGTTTCTGGGTTTTGGTCTTGTTCATTCTGAGCACTGCAGGAAGGTTAGACATGTACTTTTTTTATTAAAGACTCACTGTGTCTTGGCATGTTCTTGCTAAAATAAGCAGGAATGTCCCTGACACATTTTTGGCAATAAAATAAGAGTTGACTAATCTTTAACACACTATCGTCATTTGTATAACTTAAAATCTAATATTGCATGATATGATTGCAACAGTAGTATATTATGAAAGCTATAATTGAGTTTTGAATTTGAGTTTTGCGGCAACAATTGAAAAAGGGCAGTGAAATATAATTGATTTAATTCATATTGTGTATACAAATACAGTAAGTCTATTCATTCGTTTTCCTAAAAATGTTTTATGTAGTCATTTGCAGTTATGATATTTGTCATTAACATCCTCCGATCATGGTCAGTGTTTTGTTTATCTTGTTGCATTTAATAATTAATTGTTACTGCTGCAACTCCCTGCCCAATCCAAACCACTTTCTGATCTTCTCCTTAATCATCAGTATTGTCTGGCTTATGCAATCATTTGTGGTATTATCGTAGTTATGAATGTTGATGATCTTCTCTGTTTACTGTACCTCAGGCGATTTTAGTGCTCCTAGCAGAATCTTACATGCTGCTTGGTTCTTTATGGAACACCCTCAGGGCTGAAGTCATTTTGTAGACCAGTATAGTATAACTGGCATGAAGTCTGCAAAAGATATCATAATTTTCCATATCCTTTGTCCAGCGGTTTCAAGCATCTGTAGGTATTAATGGAGATTTTCCCCTGCAGCAGAGATGTTCCATGCTGTGTGTGGTGGTTGATGTATGATAATGGCTTGCAATGTTTCTGTTATTCATACAGCACTTCCATGATGGGTTAATGATGTGTAAATGTTAATGACTCTTCCCATGGGTCTGGATAGAGTAATGCTTTTGCTCCCATTTCACGAGTTAAAGTACACAACATAAGATCTTTTCTATACACACAAAATGTTTATTTCTCTCAAGCACTTCTCTGACAAAATAATCCATCCACATGATAGATGTGATATATTAAGATGCTGATTAAACAGTATGATTATTGCACAGGTGTGTCTTAGACTGGTCGCAATAAAAGAACACTCTAAAATGTGAAGTTTTATCACATAACACAAGACCACAGATTTCACAGGTTTTGAGTGAGCATGCATGTGGCATGGTGACTGTAGAAATGTCCACCAGACCTGTTGTCTATAAACTGAATGCTCATTTCAAAACCATAAGACTCTTCCAACATCATTTCTGAGAATTTGGCAGTACACCAAACCATCCTCATAACCCCAGACCACATGTAACCACACCAGCCCTGGACCTCCACATCCAGCTTTTTACCAGCCACTTAGCAACTGAAGCTCAATGATGGATTGATACTGGCTGTCCACGACCCAACTTCCAAGCTCCATCTTAAGTAAATTGTAAGTTTTGCCACTTTAGATGTTCTTTTACTATTTATTTTACAGGTTTGCCTGTTGAATTTTGCATTTGTTTTACTTAAAAACTGGATAAAAAGTCAGAGCTGGGATAGAGCTCTGTCAAACGCGGATAACGCCGATACAGCAAAATGTTAATTAATAGTAAAATAATGTTATGGTACGGTTCATAATTCATTCATTACAATTCTTTTGTCTTTGTGTCAAGTCATTTATATAATACATTTAATGCTTTCACATTATACTTTTGTAATTAAGACGATTCATTTAGGAGTAATAATGTGGAGTATCACATCAGAGGACCAGCTTTAGCCCTCCAACAAATAATCCAGCAGGTTCTCATGGATCGTGGCTGCTGCTGTGGTCCTGCACGGCATCTGCTGCATGTATTGCTGCTGTTTTTATTGCTACCATATCTCCATTACAGTTTATAGTTAGTTAATGATTTGCTGCTGCTGTGCATCTGTGTCTCTCTCTATCACAAGTTCCATTGCTACTGTAATCATTTTATCATTCATTGTAATTCATTGTCATTTTATCAGTCATTGTAATTGTACAATATGTCTCTGTTGATTTGTTCTGTACAAGTGACACCTATTGCACGTCTGTCCGTCATGGGAGAGGGATCCCTCCTCTGTGGCTCTTCCTGAGGTTTCTTCCACCTTTTTTCCCTGTTAAAAGGGTTTTTTGTGGGCAAGTTTTTCCTCACTCGAACCGAGGGTCTAAGGACAGAGGGTGTCACTCCCTGTACAGATTGTAAAACCCTCAGAGGAAAATGTATTTTGTGAATTTGGGCTATACAAATAAAATTTGATTTGATTTGATTTGATTTGACTGCAACACTTCTTACTCACAGTTAAAGAATGAGATCCACTGACTTGAGTCTGAGCTCCGAAAAAGGGACCAGATGATTAAGGGCTTTGTCTCTGTTGCCGCTGCCCAGTCAAAACATATCTCATATATCAAATCAAATCAAATTAAATTTTATTTGTATAGCCCAAAGTCAAAAAATACATTTTGCCTCGGAGGGCTTTACAATCTGTACAGGGAGTGACACCCTCTGTCCTTAGACCCTCGGTTCGAGTGAGGAAAAACTTGCCCACAAAAAACCTTTTAACAGGGAAAAAAGGTGGAAGAAACCTCAGGAAGAGCCACAGAGGAGGGATCCCTCTCCCAGGACGGACAGACGTGCAATAGATGTCATGTGTACAGAACAAATCAACACAAACACATTGTACAATTACAATGAATGATAAAATGACCACAGTAGCAGATATGGTAACAATAATGACAGTAATAATATATGTAGTGGACGTTGCGCAGGATCACAGCAGCAGCCACGATCCACGAGAACCTGCTGGACGACAGAGCACAGAAACTCCGGGAAGTTTGGTTAGTGAGATGAGACATGTATGTCCACTGATAGAGAGAGAGAGAGAGAGAGAGAGGAGAGGGGAGAGGGAGAGGGAGGGAGAGAGGGGGCGGGGGCTCAGCAGAACCACAAGAAACCCAGCATCCTGAGAGCGCAGTGTTCTAGAGGGTAGTAAGGTACTATGAGCTCTTTTAGATATGATGGTGCCTGACCATGAAGAGCTTTGTATGTAAGGAGAAGAATTTTAAATTCTATTCTAGATTTAATAGGTAGCCAATGCAAGGAAGCCAAAATGGGAGAGATGTGATCTCTGATCTTGGTTCCTGTCAGAACACGTGCAGCATTCTGAATTAACTGCAAAGTCTTAAGAGACTTATTGGAGCAACCTGATAACAAAGAGTTACAATAGTCCAGCCTAGAAGTAACAAATGCGTGGACTGCATCCACTTGAGATACGATGCGTCTGATTTTGATGATGTTACGTAAGTGGAAGAATGCAGTCCTCGAAATTTGTTTTATGTGGACATTAAAGGACAAATCCTGATCAAAAACAACTCCAAGATTCTTTACGGTGGAGCTGGAGGCCAGGGTGATCTCATCTAGAGCAACTAAGTCTCTAGAAAGAGAATTTCTGAGGTGTTTCAGTCCAATTACAAGAACTTCATTTTGTCTGAATTTAACATCAGAAAATTGTAGGTCATCCAACTTTTTAAATCCTTAAGGCATACTTGGAGTTTAGTTAATTGATTTGTTTCATCAGGCTTGATCGATAAATATAATTGGGTGTTGTCAGCATAACAATTAAAATTGATAGAGTGATTCCTATTAATGTTCCCTACAGGAAGTATATATAAACTAAACAGAAGTGGTCCTAGTACAGAACCTTGTGACAAACTTTGGTACGCATGGAGAATTCATCATTTACGTGAACAAACTGAGATCGATCTAGGAAATACGACTTAAACCAGCTTAGGGCGGTTCCTTTGATGCCAATTTGATGTTCCAGTCTGTAAAAGAATTTGATGGTCAATGGTGTCAAATGCAGCACTAAGATCTAACAGTACAAGTACAGAGATGAGTCCTTTGTCTGATGCCATTAGGAGGTCATTTGTCACTTTGACTAATGCGGTCTCTGTGCTATGATGCACTCTAAATCCTGACTGAAAATCCTCAAATAGACTATTGTTATGGAGAAAGTCACACAGCTGATTAGCTACAGCTTTCTCAGGTATCTTAGAGAGAAAGGGAAGGTTTGATATCAATCTGTAGTTGGCTAAGACCTCTGGGTCTAGAGAGGGCTTTTTAAGAAGAGGTTTAATTACAGCTACCTTAAAGGACTGTGGTACATATCCTGATAATAAAGACAGATTAATCATATCCAATAAAGAAGGACTAACTAGAGGTAAAACATCCTTGAGCAGCCTGGTTGGGATGGGGTCTAAGAGACAGGTTGACGGCTTAGATGCAGAAATTATTGAAGTTATTTGATGAAGGTCGATGGGAGAAAAAGAGTCTAAATACATATCAGGTTTTACAGCTGTTTCCAAAGTTGCTGTATCAGAAAGCAGATCAATGCCTGTTGAGGGCAAGAGATGATGGATTTTGTCTCTAATAGTTATAATTTTATCATTAAAGAAGCTCATAGTCATTACTACATAGACCTAAAGGAATAGATGGTTCAATAGAGCTGTGATTCTCTGTTAGCCTGGCTACAGTTCTGAAGAAAAACCTGGAGTTGTTCTTATTCTCCTCTATTAATGAAGAGTAATAGGCTGCTCTGGCATTACGAAGAGCCTTCCTGTATGTTTTGAGATTATACAAGACTAGACAAGATTCTTCCAGTTTAGTGGCACGCCATTTGCATTCAGATTTACGCATCTCTTGCTTTAATTTACTGTCTGCTGGCTATACCATGGTGCTAACCTCCTTTGTTTAATTATCCTCTTTTTCAGAGGTGCAATAGAATCTAGAGTTGTCCATAAAGAGCCTGTAGTACTATCAACAAGATGATCTATTTGGGAGGGGCTAAAGGAAGCAGAAAAGTCCTCTGTTACATTGACATGGCATTGAATTAAATGCTGAACGAATCACTTCCTTAAATTTGGCTACAGCACTATCAGATAAACATCTGCTGTAAGAGTTTCTGCAAAAAGGCTTGTAGTCCAGTAGTATGAACTCAAAGGTTATTAAAAAATGGTCAGACAGAAGAGGATTCTGTGGAAAGACTATTAGATGATCAATTTCGATGC
Source organism: Miichthys miiuy (assembly GCA_036365135.1). NCBI lineage: Eukaryota > Metazoa > Chordata > Actinopteri > Sciaenidae > Miichthys > Miichthys miiuy. Next base: position 2,143,893 of record CM071604.1, on the reverse strand, counting down.
CATATGAGAGAACAAGATCAAGAGTGTGGTTCAGACAATGAGTCGGTTTATTTACACTCTGACAGAAGCCGATTGAATCTAATAGAGAGATAAACGCAGTACTAAGACTATCATCGTGGTTGTCCACATGAATATTAAAATCACCTACAATAATTACTTTATCTGTTTTAAGGATCAAGCCTGACGCAAATTCTGTAAATTCAGATAAAAATTCAGAGTAAGGACCTGGAGCTCGATATACTGTAACAAATAAAATTGGCTGCAATGTTTTCCAGGTTGGGTGAGTGAGGCTAAGAACAAGACTTTCAAATGAATTATAATTTAGTTTAGGTTTATGATTCATAAATAGACTTCAGTCAAATATGGCTCCAACTCCACCACCTCGACTGGTACTCCGAGGAATATGAGTATTACAATGACTGGGAGGAGTGGATTAATTTAAGCTAACATATTCATCCTCCTGCAGCCAGGTTTCAGTGAGACAAAACAAATCAATATCATAATCAGATATTAATTCATTGACTAAGACAGCTTTAGATGACAAGGACCTGATATTCAGGAGTCCATATTTAATTCTCTTATTTTGGACTGTTAGAGATGTTGATTTAATTTTAATTAAGTTTTCATAAGCCACCTTGATTATTATTTCAAGGGATTAATATTACTGGCCAAGTGGACATTCAGGAATTTGTATTTATTGCGGAGGTTGTCTGTAAAAATCCCAGCGCAAATTGCGTGATTTCATAGCGCTGTCCATGGTGATGAAATGAGCCTCGGTGTCCGTGTCAGCAGCGTCACGGGATGACATTCTGGGTGACCTCTTTTTATATTTTCAGATTTTGTCTTTAGAGTATGTTTATTTAATTTCAACTATGTAGCCTAAATGGTCTTCAGTTTTCTGAAGTTAATGTTGAGAATGTTTCTTGTTCCGGAGAATGTTATTGATGTTATGGTCTATTTGTTTACATCCTTATTATCGTTAATTAAAGGATTGCAGTTGTTAAACCCTTTCAATTCATCGTACTGTTGCTTTTTCCGTGATGATTTCTTTTCTCAGCGGTGAAGGCCCAGCTGTAGTGCCAGTTCGCCACTGGAGCTCGATATACTGTAACAAATAAAATTGGCTGTAAAGTTTTCCAGGTTGGGTGAGTAAGGCTATGAACAAGACTTTCAAATGAATTATAATTTAGTTTAGGTTTAGGATTTATTAATAGACTTGAGTCAAATATGGCTCCAACTCCACCACCTCGACCGGTACTTCGAGGAATATGAGTATTACAATGACTGGGAGGAGTGGATTCATTTAAGCTAACATATTCATCCTCCTCCAGCCAGGTTTCAGTAAGACAAAAGAAAATCAATATCATAATCAGATATTAATTCATTGACTAAAACAGTTTTAGAGAACAAGGACCTGATATTCAAGAGTCCACATTTAATTCTCTTATTTTGGACTGTTGGAGATGTTGATTAAATTTTTCTTAAGTTTTTTTATGATGAACTCCTCTTCTGTTTGTTCTATCTTTAAATATTGTAGGTGGACGGGGACAGACACAGTCTCTATACTAAAGGACTGGGTGGGCAGCTGCTCTAATGGAGGCGCAGAGCGTGTAAGACTGCAGCTCTGCTTCCTGGTCTGAACTCTGGGTTGTCACGGTTTTGGTCGACTAATAAACTTGGCCATGTTTCTAGATATGAGAGCTGCTCCATCCAAAGTGGAATGGATGCCGTCTCTCCTAATCAGACCAGGTTTTCCCAGAAAGGTGTCCAATTATCTATGAAGCCCACATCGTTTGCTGGACACCACCTCGACAGCCAGCGGTGAAATGACGACATGCGGCTATACATGTCACATTGGGGAGGGTAAGAGGACTGCTGACCTGGACTGAGAGCATTGCTGGGCAATGGAATGACCACTATGAGGATAAACACACCCTCTGTGAAGGAGGCTGAGTTGGAGGACTAGGGGAAGCCTCACCCATACCTCTGGCAGAGGTTACCAAGGTAGTCAAAAAGCTCCTTGGTCGCAAGGTGCCAGGTGTGGATGAGATTTGTCCTGAGATGCTGAAGGCTCTGGACATTGTTTGGTTGGCACACCTTTTCTGTGTCACATGGAAGATGGAAACAGTAATTGTGTAGTGGCAGACCAGGGTGATGGTTCCTATTTTCAGAAAGGGGGACTAGAGGGTGTGCTTCAGTTATCGGTCTATCACACTGAGAATACAGAAGTTATCTGCCAGAGCAGACTTTCTCTCTGGGCATATGGCACTTGCTGAATTAATGCTGATGCAGTCTTACTGATGCTGCAAGATTGTACCATGGACATGATTCTTTTTGTTGTTTGTTTGCATGTACCCCCAATCCTAGACAAGACCAAAGTCTGTTTTATTAATCTATACTGGTGACAATCTAGACAATGGTGTAAAACCATACCTTTTAGGGTCTGTAAAAAACAGCAAATTATCTCCAAACCTCCAGCAAACTTTGATCTGGAGAAGAAAGTAACTTGGACTACAGTCTGTTATATTTCAAAAGAAGAGTCAACAGAAAAGTTTGTGTGTATACAGTACAATGTATACTCAGAGTACATCAGGAGTGCCTGAGTCGGTCTCACATTCTGCTGAACTCATGCTGGTGGTCAGACTTGTATACAAATACTATACACCCAGAATTAGTCAAAGAGAATGTATTTACCCATGTCTGTTACTGTCTTTATGTGGAACTATCTAAAACCAACCAAAATTGTTTTACATTCTTGCATTCTTGAGAAAAAATGGTCCTGTCTTCACATCTGTATTTGACCTGCAGGCCACATAACTCTAGATTAGAGTCTTTATTGTCATTGCACGGTAGTACAGAATATGTTAGCACAATGAAATTGGGGCACAGCTTTCCCGTCTGTGCAAAAGATCAGATAAATAATAAATAACTAAACAAGACATGCACTTATCAAACAAAAAAAAGAACACTATATACAAATGATAAAGTAAGAGACTATAGACAGGACTGTAAACAGAGACATTAAGTTATAAATGATTGTGAACACTGTACATATATATTGCGTATAAAATTATTGCACTTCTGCAAAAGAAAGGTTATTGCACATGTCTTTTGTGTGGTCAAGTATTGCAAGCGTCTTAATTGCAACTGGCCGTGGCTGAAGCGACACGATTGTGTCAACTGTTTTCATTTAACAGGACTATGGCCCTGTTGTAGAAACTGTCCTCAGTCTGTTAGTTCCAATCTGTCTGGATTACTAGTGATGGCAGACAGCCCATGTAAACAAGAAGTCAAGATCATTTATTCTGTTTTTCATTTCATTCTTCATTCGGTACAACACACAACAAAGTGAAATCTAAGTTGTAGCCCCTTGATGCTACACATATACAACGTGTACAAATAAAAGAAGAGAAATTAGATAAATTAAATAAAACAATATGAATATCCTCATCACAGTAATTTATATATAAATAAATGTCCTCATAAACCTCATGGTGGGGCTGGATACAACTCTAACCCTATCCTTGCTGGCTTAGTGTAATAGGCGGGTACACACTGGACAAGTTGCCAGTTCATCACAGGGCACCACAGATTTCATTCACACTCACATTCACGCCATACTGCTTCTGCTGTCATTGTCATTGCTAGTCTGGGAATCAGCTTTGCTTGTAAAGACTCAAAACTCAGAATTAAAGTTCCAGGGTATTAGCCGCATGTCATCGTTTCACCGTGGCCGTTGGGGTGGTGTCCAGTAAACGATGTGGGCTTCATAGATAATTGGACACCTTTCTGGGGAAAACCTGGTCTGATTAGGAGAGACGGCATCCATCCCACTTTGGATGGAGCAGGTCTCATATCTAGCAATATGGCCAAGTTTATTAGTCGACCAAAAGCGTGACAACCCAGAGTTGAGACCAGGAAGCAGAGCTGCAGTCTTACACGCTTCTCTGCGCCTCCATTAGAGCAGCTGCCCACCCAGTCCTTTAGTATAGAGACTGTGTCTGTCCCCGTCCACCTACATTATTTAAAGATAAAACAGACAGAAGAGGAGTTCATCATACAAACTTAATAAAAATTAAATTAACATCTCCAACAGTCCAAAATAAGAGAATTAAATGTGGACTCCTGAATATCAGGTCCTTGTCCTCTAAAACTGTTTTAGTCAATGAATTAATATCTGATTATGATATTGATTTTCTTTTGTCTTACTGAAACCTGGCTGGAGGAGGATGAATATGTTAGCTTAAATGAATCCACTCCTCCCAGTCACTGTAATACTCATATTCCTCAAGTACCGGTCGAGGTGGTGGAGTTGGAGCCATATTTGACTCAAGTCTATTAATAAATCCTAAACCTAAACTAAATTATAATTCATTTGAAAGTCTTGTTCGTAGCCTTATTCATCCAACCTGGAAAACATTACAGCCAATTCTATTTGTTACAGTATATCGAGCTCCAGTGGCGAACTGGCACTACAGCTGGGCCTTCACCGCCAAGAAAAGAAATCATCACGGAAAAAGCAACAGTACAATGAATTGAAAGGGTTTAACAACTGCAATCCTTTAATTAACGATAATAAGGATGTAAACAAATAGACCATAACATCAATAACATTCTCCGAACAAGAAACATTCTCAACATTAACTTCAGAAAACTGATGACCATTTAGGCTACATAGTTGAAATTAAATAAACATACTCTAAAGACAAAATCTGAAAATATAAAAGAGGTCACCCAGAATGTCATCCCGTGACGCTGCTGACACGGACACCGAGGCTCATTTCATCACCATGGACAGCGCTATGAAATCACGCAATTTGCGCTGGGATTTTTACAGACAACCTCCGCAATAAATACAAATTCCTGAATGTCCACTTGGCCAGTAATATTAATCCCTTGAAATAATAATCAAGGTGGCTTATAACATAGGCCTACCTTACATGAAAACGAAGTCCATTTGTCGGTCTTTCTTTATGAAGTGTGCGATGGAAGCATCATAAAGTTTGTCTTTTGATTTGAGCTCCAAAAGAAGTCCTTTCCCTATCGACATCAGTGCCAAAGCTCCCAGGCGATCCTGTCCAGTACTGTTCCTGGCGTGCATCTTGATGCGATTCAGAGCCGAGAAAGACCGCTCCACGGAGGAGGTGGACATGGGGATGGTCAGCACCAGGCAGGTGAGGCCACAGCTGTATTAACAGCTGTGGCATGCTCTCAGTCAGCCCTTTAAGTATCAGAAAGTGCAGCAGGTCTGAGGGGAACATGAGTTTTTCATGATCCTTGAACCTGTTCCTCAGCTGAGTGAGAATGTTGTCCAGGATTTCACTGTGCAGCTGCTGGTACACTGCACGCACATCTCCAACTCTCTGTGCCCTGCGCCCACTAGGACCCCCAACTTCGCGCACAGTGTCCTCATAGATGGAGTCAAATTTGGCCTTTTCTCTCTCTCTCTCTGTGGTGCTGCAAAGAGCATGTCGGAGTAGGTTAACACTGAGTTGAATGTGGCAAGGAGAAAGCAGAACTCAAGCCCGTCAGCAGTGCCATGTATCCATCAGCGCTGTGTACAGCATCATCATCAAAATCATTGTGGTTGTCAACAATGAATTCAAAGAGCTCCAAGAGTTCTTGTCTCTGCTCATACACAGTGCAAACCAAACGTGATAAAAAGTTCCACCGTGTTGGAGTCACTCAGGGCAGTCTTGAAAAGGTGATGCTATCAAGCTAGCCACAACGTCACTCTTGTCTTCCGCCATTTAACTCTGTCTCTCGAGCGGCTGAGTCTCAACCGGTCTCACCACTCTGCCGAGATTCCGATGTTCGGACTTCACGAAGGCCTACGATGTTTTGTTTTTGTCCCGCCCACTTGAAATCAAACCGTGATTGGCACCCCACATCCTTATGACTCCTTCACCTTGCTTCTTGGTGGGAACCACACATAGAGAAAGTGAACAGATGGTATCTGTATGTTTCACAAAGACACAGTGTTTCTGTGTTTCTTGGTCAAAGCAGTTCTCTTCTTGTTGTTGTTCTCCCGCAGTTATGTGGCAATTTGACCACACTCAATTTTTTCGAGTGCATGAAGACCGGTTTCACACAGTCTCATCTGAACATTTGATGTAGAGATGTGTAACTTCTTGACATTTTCTGGACTCACTGACCTTCATGCCTTAAAGTAATGATGTACTGTGTTTCTCTTTTTCAACTGAGCAGTTCTTTACTTTACTTGGATTACTACAGTAGTCAAATAGCACAATTTACTGAATCCATACTGAAGCCATCATTACCTCAAAACAACTGATGTATCAAACACATTAAGAAGACAAGAAATTCTTGACAAGGCCTGGTAATTGAAAATCATTCAAGCTGACCATCTCATGCAAGAGAATGCCAAGAGTGTGCAAAGCTGTCATCAAAACAGAAAGACACCTTTTCGTTTACTGCATAATTCCATGTATTCCTCATAGGTTTGGTGTCTAAAAGTAATAAAAACAAAAAAAGAGAACTATTGAATTAAACTTTTGACTGATACTGTATATGATATATACTTACTAAATGTAATATGATGAGTAAATGACACTTTATGTAAGGATAGACTTGTAACATCATGTAGTGATTTGTACTTTCATACATCTTGGTTTTAAAATGTTTTAAAATCATACATTTTTATGTATGAAAAACAAACGTGTGACACCACCCAGGTTACAAAGGGGGCAGATAGAAGAGAGCTATATCAGCCTTAAACACCGACCATCTGAGTGTGGACACAAGTTTTAAAGGGTTCAAAAAAGCGGAGACGTGCATTCAGTTCAAGGAATATTTATTTTAAAAACAGAGCTATATTGGCAATGGACCTAAAAGAACAAGAGAAGAAACTGCCAAATTAGTCCAAATTATTTTATTGCACAATACTAAATGAATTAAAACTACTAATATATAAATAGCAAATGGCTTAACATGAAATACAGGAGAATAAAATGGCTACAGCAATAGACAGGACAGGGTACTTACTGCGGGAGATTCTATCACAGACCCCAATAGGAACCACCATTTGTGCACATAACTCACTGCAACCACTACAAAGACAAACCAACCTACAATCCAGCGAGGTGACCACTACACTTCACACCTACCACACTGCATGCAAGGAAGGGTGCATATCCCACGACTACTCCCGCAGGTCACCCCTCTGACTTTGCCTAGAAAGGAGAAACTCCAAAAGACATGAGTACACTGAAATTCAGTTGGTTCAGGTTCACAAATGTCAGTACAGTGCAATCAAATATATATATAGAAAAAGACAATCTTAAGCCATCTACATAGTAATTCGACTGTATATCTCAAACACATTTGCCAACAGCCTTGGTGAGCTGGCTCAGGCAAAGCAGCAGTCTGGCCTCAAATCCCAGTCAATGTGGGCTCAGCTAAAAACACCAATAGTTGCCGGCCTCCACTCTGGTTTAAAAACAAGGAAGAGCTGAGTCTTTTCCTAAAGAAATGATCATATTTTATTAGTGATATATTTACAGTTTAATGAAACTCCAAAGCTCACTAACACATACCTCTTCAGCACAGGACCACAGAGCTCAATCTGGATCACCTCAGGACAGTCACACCACAACTAAATATACAAAAGCCTCATTAGTTTTCCCATAAGGCAATATACACATCTTTCTTATTCAATCTCCCTTCCCGCCACAGCAACCCTGCCACACAACCAGGCCTCAGACAAAGAAGTACTAATTACCCTCACCTGTCCCTATAAAGGCGGGAGCTACCTCTGGCCCCACCTGACAGGGCGGTGCTTTAAATGTAGATGCCAGCCCTCACAAACGCATGCAATTACATGACTTTGTTTTGTTTTGATAATAACTTTTTTATAACCATCAGCATTTAACCTTTCTGGTTAAAGAGCTCCATCTGGACCCCAAGCTGCTCACTGGCACCATCTCCAAGAGTTATTAACACCTTTTAGACAACTCCTACCATGAAGATAGGAGGAAAGAAGAATCCCATATCAACTTGATCCCATCTGCCTTGTGCTGCATCAGATGCTGTCAAACTTAAAGTTGTATGGAGAGTGAAATGTAACACCTCAGTCATAGCTGAGCATAGTTCTTGTTGTAGCTGTGCTCTACGGAACCCCCACAGTCCTGTCTGTGATTCTTTATTTGTTGACATTAAACAGTGCCTTCGTTTGTGAAGTTCTTTTGAAAAGAGAGTGCATAATCAACAACAATTTTACATTTCTGTGTACTAGGCCATGACGCCTCCCTGGTCGAGTATGTTACCATAATATATAACATTTACACTTCAAAATATGTAAAAACAACAAGGCCTATGTTATATATTTTAGTACAGAAGGAGAAATTAGTTCCCATGGACCCACATGTAACATGATTTTTTGGGAACCAAACAATGTCCAGTTAAGGATTTTTGATGTGCCAAGTAAAAGTTCTAATACTACACAGGGGAGTGTCTAAATGTGAGATTGACTGATGTGAGAGGATGGTGCAAGTCTGTGTAATACCTTATTTGTCTTGAAGTCAGATTTAGCTTGTACAGACACTGCAAATGGATATTGGACATCCTCACAAACAGACCACAGACAGTTTGGATTGTCTGTCACACCTCCCCCACTCTAGTGTTCACCTAGTGAACATCGGAGACCCTCCAGAGCTGTGTGCACAGGTCCCCTTGTTCACTCTGTTCACCCAGGACTGAAGTCTCTGACATGGATAGAAGCTGTGAAGTTTGTGGATGATTACAAAAAATACCAACAAGATGCTTCCTTTGCCAAGTTCTTGTCAACTTTTACCAAGGAGAAATAGAAAGCATGCGGACTGGAAACATTACAAATTGACATAGTTTGTACATGCCACAGGACATGAGTGTTCTGCTGTGGGTGATTAAAACCATGCAGAACTTCACTGGTACCTATCTATAGATCATCAGTGATATCTATGAGGTAAGGTGCCTGTGCAGAGCCCAAAGGCTACTAAAGAAGAATACCCATCCCAGCAACAGCCTGTTCACCCTGCTGCTGTCTGGCAAACAATACAGAAGTATGTGCTGCCATATTACCAGACTACAGAGCAGCTTCTTTCCCAGGCTCAGAAAACTCCATTATGTGAAAAAGTCTTTTCTTGTGTAGCATAATGAAAGTGTCATTTGCAACTCTGTGTTGGAAAATGGAAAATCTTTAAACTTTGAAAATCCTAGTATGTAGAACACAACAGCAGCAGATTTAATTAATTATATAGTGTCTGCCCAGAGGTGTGTACAGATCATAACTTACTATAACTAATTATTTGAGAAATATTTTTTCCACATACAGCTTGCTGTGGTTTGAAGTCAGTGACAGGTCATCATTAAAAACAAATTGAATAATTCTGTTTGCCTGCTGCTAGTTGAGGTGTTTTTTTGTTTTGTTTGTTTTTGTTTTTACTATAGGTCATAGCAATGACTAAAACTGATCCAATGCACAAGCAAATGTGACATTTAGTTGTACATTATATACTACATTCATGCAAGAATTTAAGAAATAACCCCAATGGTTACATTCTTTCTCTCTTTCTTCCACTCTCCACCAGATACACTCCCATAAAGAGAGGAATAAAAAGAAGTCATTGCCAGAGGGCAGCATAAAGCAAAAGCACCCCCACCCCAACTGGTTGTCAGAATCAATATTGGCATGTATGACAAAGACGAGGGTCTCTTAAGGAAACTGCTAGATTGAATATGGCACTGGAAATGACAAGTGACAAGCGAGCTGCTGTCTGGGGCTGACAGATGAGCTAACGACCAGAGACCTCCATGACAGATGCTCTCCAACACGTCAAGGAAAGAGAGAACACTGGAGACTGAGATGACAGCACCCACAACCACATTAATTCTCCTAAAAAGCAAAGGACTGGCCTCTGAGAAAAGGAAACTCTGCTCACCCTCTGGTTCTGAATTTAAAGAACAAAGAGCTCTGATGCTTTCATCTTAGTTGAACCACTTTCTTATTTTTCTTTTATTCTCACTTTATATATATCTTTGGAGGACCACAATGTCTACACCACATTCTGAAGGCTGATATACATGAAGTAATACATACTGATATGTTACATATATACATGTTTTCATTTTTCTAAGTAATTGTTATGCTTATATTTACATATCTTGTTTTTGAGAAAAGAAAGAAGTGTCAAATTTATTTTTGTAAAAGAACAAAACAAAACATTTGCTTTCTAAAAATGTTTTACTATCTATAAACAAATTGTATGTTTAAAATTCATGACATGGAGCTCAAATTGCACAGAATTAAAAGACCTGATGAAAAATCATTATATTGAGAGCAGCCATCTCTCTCATGACCAACATAGCTGAGATGTGCCCAGCTGAGACATCTATAGTAAGTTAGTGGGGCATTATAATGCATTCTGATGCTCTATCAGCCATCAGTCAACGGCCATAAAACATTATAGATGTGACTTATAATAAATTAGAACTTCAAGTGTCTGGTGGATGCTCTTGACTTGTTATAGACATTAACCCATGGAGCTTATAATGCACCTATATGCACACAATCAAGTGTAGTAAGAACTCATACAGTAGTATGCTATAACAGTCCATGCAGTGTCATAAGTTATCATTGTATGCATGCTAAGTAAAGTGTAAAAGTAAATATTGATGCATCTATAATAATGTAAACTTGCAGAAATGTTATTTTCTTCAGTATTTTCCTAAACACAAATGACACCTGCACACCTCCTAAATTCGATTTTCCCTCATTCACCAAACTATGACTAATGTAATTGCCTTGAAAACTTCTCATAAAATGCACTTTATCAAACACAACAGAAACAAAATAAAAGTCACTAAAATCATCTTGGTTAGTATTTCTCTTTTCAACAATCACCATTATTTCTAAGACATGTTCCATGTTCATGTTGTTTATAAAATATTATATTAAGACTTCCAAAAGTCAAAAACATATTAGTCAATCTGTCTGAGAAATGAAAATGGGTGGGATGTTGATTTCTTTGTCATTTCAGGTATGTTCATAAACTAAACATCTTCCTTTTAGAGATGACCTTTAGCACCAAATAGTATTATTACAGTTTAGAGGATGTGTTACATTAAAAGTGACACTGGACAGAGCAGATTCCCAGCTGCTGTGAAACTCTCCCAGAACTGTGTCATACCTTCCACATGAAAAGAAGAAAGGTATTCTGTGCATGGTGTGTGACAACTTTTCATTTTCTCCTCTCATCCCATTTTAGATGTGAGTGCTGGTAAACCTCTGAAATGAAATGTCTGCACTCAGTGTGGAGTGGCAATCACATTCAACTTGTTAAATAGTCTTCAACCTCAGAAAAGCTTGATTTCCATCCAATTTCCAATTGGCAGCACAGCAATTTCAGCTTAAGGGGACTTTTTATTTGGAAAGGGCACGTTAGAGGAAAAACAACCAGTGCTCGACAGATGTTTGGGTGAATATTTTATATCTTACGAAAAATGAAATGTCCTGTTTCTTACTGTTAATACATTTAAAAAGTAGGAGGATGGGAGTGCACTCAGTGTGTACTACAATACTACAATTATTTGTATTTATAGAGCTGAGTATGGTGTGGTGAGTCAGACTTGCTGTTAATTTACCCCAGAAGCCAACACTAATACTGCAAAGTATATGTGATACAGGATTAATATCCATTTTGGGATATCAGCAATAATCAATTTATATAAGGGTCCAGTGTGTCACATTTATGGGGCTCTATTTACAGAATATGACAGACATGTGATATAATGTTCATCCATATTCAACTATGTTTTCATTAGTGTATAAACAGTTCAAAATAAGAATCATTCCACAGACACTGCAGGTCCACCATGGTGACCCTATATGTTTCTACAGTAGCCCAGAACAGACAAACCAAACACTGGCTTCAGTTAGGGCCTTTCACATTTTTTGCAAGTGTTTTGCGACCAGCTAATGATTAAATTAATAACTAACAACAGCTAGTAGGGGTTGGCGGCATTCACTTTTGGGAACGCATTTGGGGACGCATGCATGTGTAATTGACTGCACAACTGAGAAGCAATTTCATACATTGTCGGTGCATGCAGTCATGTTGTCTCAAAATCCAGTTTTCCATGCTTTAGTTTGGTGTTAATTATTATTATCATCAATCTATCTCAGAGTGGTGAGTGTCAGCTGGTCAGTCCAACACTGTGTTCTAGAGCAGCAGTCTTGTCAGTGACATTTATGTTCCAGTATTCCTAGTGCACACACACACACACACACACACATAGATATATATATATATATATATATATATATATATATATATATATATATATATATATATATATATATATATATATATATATTCCATCAGTGTATGAATGTGTGTGAATGGATGAATGAGTTATGTAGTGTGAAACTGCCTTGAGTTGTCAGAAGGCTAGAAAGGCTATATATTTATCATTCTCCATTAGCCATGTGACACCATCTCTGATACATAATACAAAATTTAATGTAAAAAATAAACATTGTTCTATAGGCGTTTCAGAAGCAAGCGCCAGACTTTTTTACTTGCTCAGGTTTGGCAATTTTCCGGTGTATGTTCTTCTAAACATGCTTCTACATTTGTAAATATGCTACGTAGTTAATTAGTTTCGCTTTTGTCTGTTTTTACGACCGCAGTTTGCACGGGTATTTTATTTTGAAAATCCACGGATTCTCTTTGCTTTTTCTGTGTCTGACTTCCGCCCGCTCGAGGTGCTCTGTGGAAATTGACGCGCACTGCTCGGTCAGGCGTCAAAAATAATGGGGACAGCCTTCACGTGCGTGTGCGTGCACGCAGGTTCATTTGTGGGGCGTAGAAGGCGGAGGTGCAGCGCAGCAGAGAGGAAGGAGGAGGGACCTGGAGGCTGTACGCATTCAAATTTTCTGGTGTCCACTTTTTTCTCAAAACTACATCTATTTCACTGGACGCGTGAGCGTGGTTTCTATGGGAACCCACTGCTGTGAATTATTTGCACTAAAACATGTTTAAAAAGTTGTAAAATATTTCCATTCAGGGTCACATTAAGATAAATTGTCAAATTTCTATCTAAAAAGAAAAGTTTTAATGTTTTTATTTTATTGTTATGTACAAAAAATGGGTCATATTAGACCCTGAATAGTATGTAAGGGTTAATGAGTAATGAAATGTTAGGATAATTTTTATATGTACTTAAGTTTCATTTTATTGTAATTATTTTAATTGGATATACATTCCCAACTTCATTGTAAGATTAATTTAAAGCTTTAGTTAATAAAATGATCAAATTAATTCAGTTGCTCTCATAATCAGTCTTTTTTGCACAGGAAAAAATGTGGCTAGTGGAAATTCTTAGTATGCTGATTTGTCTGCATCCTTTCAGGCAGGGCTTCAAACAGCTTTTGTCTCCCCATAAAGGAATTCAATTGCTGGGCAGAGAGGCACTGGGGGCTGGCAATAATCACACTGCTTCAGAAGCCCTTAAGCTCGTGTTATGATGAAGGCAAACTGTCAAGTGGTAAATAGAAAAACACTATGTGCTCTCTTTTGGGAAATGCATCTGTCATTCCATATCGGCTGCATGCATATCCTGGAACAGACTGGGAACATTATCTGTCACTTTTACTCTCCCAGCACATATCTCTTAAAAGGTGGAGAAATAAAGCAGGGCATTGAATGCTGTACGGGTCACAGCACCCCACAAGCATTGACTGTGTTCCCGTCACCTCACCTCCTACCTAAAGAAAAGCAGGAAGAACATTTTTGGCATGGCATAGGAAGGATTTCATTGTGAACGTAGCCAAGTCAACTGTGAATAATATTTGGAACAGCAGGATACACAGTGTTTGGAGGACAGCCGAGAGCCCTGAAACACAAGCCCTGCACTGGCAGTCCCTGATGAACTTTAAAAAAAACACACACTGTGATAGTCAATGGTGCATTTCAGCCCATAATTAGGGCAAAGCACATTCCTTTAATTAAACAAATTTATCCATTAATTTGAGAGGATCATTACGGCTCTTCCGAGAATCTTCATCAAAAAGCTGAAATGCCTTCCACAGTGTGAGTCCCGAATGGTGACAAATGATTTCACTATTTTTTATTCATTAGATCTGGGTCTCCACTGTTTCTGCATGCAGCATTCTTTATAATTCAGCCTTAGGCAAGTCAGATATATCCCACCGTATTGAACAGAGCTGAAGCAGGTTCTTTGTCACATACTGTATGTTGTCCCTAAGTTTGATTCACATACACACAATACAAGACAGCACTTGAGAGAGACAGAGCAGTCATCATGTTTTTTTCAGATCTTTCCTGGAGTTGGAATGACTCTGCCCACATAGTGATTTCTCAGTGTGGCAAATCAGGCTCATTAGTAGAGCTCACCTGTCTTCAGCATAATGCCAGAACAAATTACATACTGGAGGAAGCCAGGCACTGGTTTTAAGTGTCTGACTGCCTTACTCACATCCAGAGAGAGGCTTTTTTTAACATTGAAAACTAAATAAATAAATAAATAATGAGGATAAATTATTATTATTATTATTTTGTATTCAAACAGGAAATGCAGGGGGAAATTAGAAATCGTAATAGTGTTTATTTCTGGTAATGGAGTTGAGCTCATCTTGGCCAAGGGTGGAGCCTCCTGATGGCAATAATGGTTGTGTCATTGGTTATGCTTCTCGACATTCTCTACCTGTCCACCGGACTTTTTCCTCACGCACACATCCGGCCACTCCCTTCTACCCAGCACTTCCTGACTGACCTGCCTCCTGTTTATCTGTTTCCACTTTCCTCATCAGCCTTGCAGTATTCAACCAGATTGTCAATATGGCTTTATTATTTCATTGTATTCAAGCCAATGATTATTTAGACTTTGGTTTCACACCTACTCCTGTTGTTGGACTCGTCATTGTCTGTTTGTTGAATGGTCTAGCTCGGGTGTCGAGATAGGTTGTAGGTAGGCATCCCAGAGATTAATTTTTATTGTTATTTTTTTATGTTATTTTTATTGTTATTTTATTTTGTATGTTTCTTCAACTTTATTTTGCACAAACATTTCACAATCAGGTCTGGAGGATGGAATCAGGTTGGTCATTGGAGAGTGTATAGAAGATGGCATATTTTGGCAGTTTAACAGTTACTGTGATTACGATCACTCACATAATCATTAGACTGAGGACCGAATTTGTTTTTTCTTTTCACTACAGGTTAAGAAACACTACCTGTAACTCTATTAGGCACCTTTGGTTTAGCTTTGGCTACATTGAGTGAATTTATGGAAGAAAATTGACCAATATATAGAAAACTATCGTCCTTATCAGTTTCACCATAGTACAGATCTTACCGCTCTGCGTCTCCCCTGGAACATCTTGGTAATTAACACCCCACAGTTTATAATCAGGATAACTTTTCAGGTTCAGTCAAAGGTACAGCAGCTGTGAATGTTACCTTCATTACCTGGGTGCACTCAGCACCGTCTTAATCAGAGCTTTATCATGCGTTGTCCACGACCATTTACCTCGAGAGAAAGTCAGGGGGTGAGCAATGTAACGGTCATCACATCTGTCAATTGGACAGTCAAACATAACAGGGTTAACAGTTTGGTTAGTTTGGTTAATAGGCAGTTTGGTTAGAGCGCAGGAAATACAAGTCCTCGTTGTCACCAACACCTGGTTCCATCTGAGGGACAAACACATTTTTTTTAGACATTTAATTAATACAAAATTTCCTTCATTAAAAGGATGAATTGGTTCCTCCCTCCGATGGTTTCGTGAGCTGTTCAGACACCTGTAATGATAAAATTCAAAATGTCAGTTAATCTTTTTACATATTCAGTCATAAACTCACCCGTCCAAAGCAGATAAATTTCGTTTGGTGTCAGAGGTTGACTTGTCCCTATGGACATTAGTCTCCCCATTAACATCTCATGAGGACTCAGTCCTGTTGTTACACTTAGTGCACTTTGGATGGAGTACAGCACAATAGGCAGTGCATCAGGCCATTTCAGACCTTTTGTTAGTGTTAGTTACTGTTTTGGTCAACCATTCTTTGATAGTTGCGTTCATTCTTTTAACCTGTCCAGAATTTTGTGGGTGATACGGAACATGCAACTGCAACTTGAACCCTAAAATTTCGGACAGATCCTGCATGATTTTTTATACAAAAACTGGATTTGTTGTCACTGTTATATTCTGTGGCACCCCAAACCTGGGGATCACCTCTTTTAGCACACTTAAGAACGGTTCTAGTGTCTTCTTTTCTTGTCACGAAACCCTTTGACTCACTTTGAGAATCGATCAGTTATGACTAACAAATATGTATTGCCTTAACAATTTTGCAGATGTACAGTCTATTTGCAAATTTACTAAAACCTGATAGAGGTTCCAGATGGTCATGCTTCACTGTGCTCTTCTTCTCTCACACCATACAACTATCTACAAAAGTTTGTCAAACTAGTGTAATGCACAAACCATTTTGAGCAAATAACATCATTTATCACCCCTCTTCCAACATGTGTTGGTCCATGTGCAACATGTGCTGGCACATGTAGGAGAGCTCGTGGGCAAACTGCATGGCACAAAATACATGGATTAAAGTTCTCCGTTGTTACGATGGATTTCCATCTTTCAGAGTTTACTAAGGCCACTTGTGAGATCAATGTAGATCAGAGGAGAAAAAGTGTTGGCTGAAAGCTGATTTTTTTAATTGACAGATTGTCACGCTCTACACAGCCAATAGTACTATTTACAGCGTGCGCATGACCAATAACAGTGTAATGACCCACCTGGCGTGGGATCAAAACATGGAGCATCTGCGCTAACGTTTAGCTGCTTAGCTAGCATGGACTCGCCCAATGTGACATTATTAATATGTTTTTACTGTGTCACCAAGCTGTGTTTTCATTTTGAGCCTTGCTTTGTAAAGTTTAACATGTGAGAACTCATCTGACACAGAGTCTCTCCTTTCGTGTGCTACAGTACATGTGTAAATTAACAACTATAGTCTGAAGTAGCCTGTATCTGTGTAAACGGCTTTATTTAGCGTCTCTCCCTCCCCTGTAGCACCGTGTGTTACTATAGTTAGTTGTAATGATAATCAATACTTTTTGTTTGTTAGTTTGTTTTGACTGTACAAAATCATGAATGTAGCGTGATTGTACCTTAATGCTGAAATCTCATAAAATAAGAGTATGTGACAAATCTAAAGCCTCAAAGCTTCATTTTGATTATTCACTCTATATGATTATTATTTGATTATTGTTAGTCCTGGTGCTGTTTGTATGAAGTATTTTTCTGTTAAATGATAAGAGGCTCACCTTAAACAATATCAATAATAATAATTACTGATAATGATAAAAATAAGAAGGAGTAGAAAAATAATGTACTGAAAAGTTCTGTATATGGTTGATATTTGAAAGAGTAAAACATGAAACAAACTTAGCAAAAGTATCAGTTTGATTTACTAGACAGAGAATTATATTGAAAAGACAAAAACTAGCAATAGAACAGCTGTTTAAAGGATCCTCCTGTAAAACAGTGTTGTCAAATATTTGATAGAGTCATTAGAAGACATGATTATAAGTGGAGCTGAAATCTTATCTTATTATTATTTTTATGTTTAGCAGGTGTCAAGTAATGTAACCTGTAACATGTTTTACAAATTGCAATTGGGGAATATGACTTGGCTACAGCTCTGAAAAATTAAAACATTTTAATTTACTACTGCATAACCAGCCAGGTGTATGTTGTCATATAGTCAGCTAGCTGAACCACCAGTATTGAGAACCATATCGGAATTTGGTATCGGTGTTTGCAGTAGATGTACATGTCGATAATGGCAATGCAATCATGCTCCTCATCAGTGTCAACCAATGGAGGTGAGTGCTTTAGAGTTACGTTGGGCTGGAAAGAAATATTGCCTCATAACCTGAACGACGTGCTACCGTCATGTTTTGAGGTGTGGATGTCCAAAATGTAATACTGCAGCGGCCACTGCTCTTAGACAACTTGGCATACCAACAGCCACAGGGGTCAGTCAAGAGGAGTAGTACACAACAGGATGCAATGAGAACCATGTTTCTGTACCAGAATGCCAGTGGTGAAGCCATCTCTCTCATGCACATGTAGATGGAACGGCTGATGATAGTCAGGCAAATCCAATACTGGAGCCATGGTGAGCATGTTTCAGATCTTGAAAGGCTTTGTGCATTTCCTCAGTCCACTGTACCACCAATGGAGCTGATTGCAGTGTGGTGCTCACAAAATAGGGTCCATAGTTGCATATTCAAAAATACACTGTCTGAAGTTATTAGCCATCCCCAGAAAAGAGAGCATCCGTTTCTTGGTTGTGGGGAGGCATGTTAACTAGCAGTTTCACCCTCTCCGTGACAGGGACTCTGTGACCACACTCGGTCAGTCTCTGTAGCAGCAAGATAGAGTCTGTGTGGCTAGCTTCTTTTGATGGAGAAGCTATTAGGAGGTCATCTGCGTACTGCAAGAGAGTGGAGCCCCCTGGCAGGGGGTTTACCACCGCTACATACACCGTGGAACTCTCGACACAACCCTGCAACAAACATCACCTAGTGTACTGTTTACCATTGAATGTGTATGCAAACAGATACTGGCTATCTGGATGCAATGGTATTAAGAAAAATGCAGAACTTCAGTCAATGACTGTGTAGTGTGCAGAGTTAGATGTAGGCAAATTGTATTGGTTAATCATTGGTAGCTTAGCATTAGGCTTGAGTGTGACTTTATGTGACGGAGCCAGGTTTACAAAACACACATGAAATTCATGTTTAACTCACAAAATGGACGGAACCTCAGACAGCTCAGAAGGAGGTCCATACTGTGTGGAAAGAGGCGGCAAATGTAGACTGTGATAACTGAATGTGTTCACTTAAGTGTGCTACTCTTTAGTGTTGAGAAGCTGGTACAGCTTCTCTCAAGGCCTGGCACTGAGCCACCATGTCCAAGGTGTTACAGCTCACAGCCACGAGTAACGGCCACAGTGATGTGTGGATATGAATCTTTAGCATTGAACAATCCCTGCTGTGTGTCGGATAGCTGGACTGGTATGGCACATCTCTGGTGAACAAACAAACATTGTTCACACTTCAACCCCTCTTGTGTAACTAAAAACTCTGTTGCACATGCTGGGGAAGTTTTAGTTTTAGTTTAATTTTCTGAATATTTGAAAGTGAAACTGGAAAGCAAGTTGAAACCTGGACATAATCAAGAGTACAAACAATCTGTAGTGGTTAGACTGAAAAGCTTTTTTATTGTTTGTATTTTTCTAGATAGATAGATAGATAGATAGATAGATAGATAGATAGATAGATAGATAGATAGATAGATAGATAGATAGATAGATAGATTAATTTATTAATCAATAATCAATATTAATCAATATTTGAATACAATAAAAATACAATAGAATAAACATAAAAACACAGAAAGGGGCAGGGTTCCCATTAGTGGGACAAAGATCAGGTATCAGGTTTAAACAGGTATCAGAAAAGAATGCATCACATCAGAGCCTTCAAAGTTTTATTTTTTTATTGTTTTTATTTATTTATAAATGAATAAATATGTTTTCTGTGATCATGGCTCTTCTATGGGAATTCTGGAAATGACTCAGGTAATAAAATTGGATGTAGGTGTGCACACATGCTCTGTAGTTTTTACAGTAGAGATAGTTGCTGTACTGTAACAGTACTTCCATTAACCTGAACGTGCATTACTGGATCTTCGGTGGCATTATTAGAAAATTAATTTGTTGTAGCTTGAATATAAAATGGCTCCTCTGGTCCCACCCCTCCATGTCTTCCCTATGCTTGGTCATAATATATGGGCTGCATGACAGCAGCTAGTGAAGGTGGAGCTGGAAGAGCAGGAAGAGACGTAGCTATTCGTTCCTGGCTTTGGTTATTGGGTCTGTTCCGACGACGACCATTCCTATTGACAACTACCGTGTTTTGGTCTGTCTTTGTTTCTGTTATTGTGTTGACCACCTTCCTGTGGCGCATACTGCATCATCTGTTTTAGGCTGGAGGCAGGTTTATTGAGAGCGGAAACCTCATTCCTGTGCAAAACCATTGCTTTGTTAATAGTTGCCTTCCAGTCTTGGGTGTGTCAGTCAGTGACTGACAGTTTATAAGCAGCTGCCACATTTGGTTTTAGATTCTACAAAAATCTCCACAGCGAAAATTCATGTTCATCTTGTTGTATTCCAGCATTAATATCCCACTTTTGTGTAAATCACAGTATGAATTCAGGCGTAGACTATTTTGCTTCCTGGACGCAGCAAACTACTTTTGAGAAGTCAGTACGTTTTATACGCATTTGGTTATTGCTTTTTTTACATCAATGTTTAACAAACTCATCTTAACACAAGATCCACTCAGTTTTGCGAATGAACTGGATTAGGTGTTTTTTTTCTGGTATTCTTCCATGAATTCAGAAGAGTTTGAAGGTTTTCAAACTGCTGTGTTGTCAATCATTATTTTTATGAGCATTCACACAAAAGAGAAGTGAACGGAAACACGAAATTCCATCCTTTCAGTCTACCGACGATTCCAGCTGGTATCTGTGGAGAAAACATCGCCTTAAATTGTGATGCCTGGTCAGATGTATGTGTGTTTGTTTTAGCATACTGCTTATCAATGACAGGTTGACCATCTAATTTCACATTGGTTGTTAGATTTTTTTACAGAAAAATATTTTGTCTTTGACTTAGCTTTTGCTGAGTCTGTTTGCATATTTTCAGATTTGTCTACTGTTTTGGACAGATTGTTACCTATGCTCGCTTGCACATTAAGACATTACACATACAGACAAACAGATTTCAATCCACAGTACAGCAGCATCAAAGGTCTGTCTCCACACCTTTCTAACTATAGCAGTGGTGGTCTGAGGTGAAAGGATGAAAACTCAGTTCTTTTTCCCCAGTGTATACACTTTTAAAATCAACATTTCCCACAGGACACAGAGTAGATGGTCCCCGATCTTGATTTAAATGAAGGAGTACTTTTAAACTCCCCCGAAAATGTCTTTTCTATAGTTTAAACCTCAGGTGGGTTTCTTTGTGCCGAGTGCAGCCTGAAACTGCCCCGGAAACCAACAGCCACATAGTGGCCACGCGGGGGGTCATAAACCCAACCTGCCCCCCTTCAGATCCACACACTGTACACTGCTCTGTAATCAATTTTTGTTACAGCTCTTTTTATTTTTAAATTGTTTTTTTTTCACACCATTGTCAGCTTTCTTGATTTCTCACTTTAAATCAATATGCCAATTGAACATCTCACTGGGATGTTTGTATGACACATGCGTTCCAAACAATGCCAGAGGTTTCAGCCAGGACATTGTCCCCAAAACACTGAAGCTCCTGACCCCCCTGGTGGGTCTTAGATGTTTCTATGTTCCAGGCAAATTAAATGAGCACATTTTTTATGTGTATGTATTTGTTTATGATTTCGTCAAACACAGACATGTCAAGGCATAGTAATAAAACTGCACTTACCACGTCTTTGTTCTGTTGAAATCCTGTTCGTGACGCCAATTGTTGTGGAGAAATTGCTGAAGTCAAAGGTCAATGGTGAGGTCAGGAGTGAAGAAAGTGTTCAGGAGCCTCTGATGTCTTATGCTGTATTATTTATTGACGCTTGATCAAGGAGAATTAGAGACACTCTCAAAGTTCATCAGAAGTGCCTGAGTCGGTCTCACATTCTGCCCAACTCATCCTGGTGGATAGATTTTAAACTCCAAGATAACACCACAAATACTATACGCCCAGAATTATCCAAAGAGAATGCTTTTACTCATGCAGGTGTTATTGTCAACATATTCTAGTCTGGAGACACTGTTGTCTGTTTATGCAGATTGGAACGTCAACAGCAAGCTATCTATTATGTCTAGGAAGGCAGCAATAGGTCTCTTCGACCCTGGCCACCACAGTGTTGAGATAGACTGGCACCTACTGTTCTCAACCAAAGCCAAACAACTAATACTGCCGAGGACCTCAAGGCCCACACGTAACCTTGTGTAACCTAAGGATAGAAAATTCCGCAACACTCCTGGGTAGCAGAAACTCTACTGACTTTATCAGGTGGTCAGTTCAGATCTAGACTGACTCAGCCAGTATACCATGAGGTCATTTACATTACCAAAGGTAACTGATGTTAACATGATACTTTGGAATGTATCAACAAATAAAAATAAGCTTTCCTACAAAAAGGAAATACCTCTACTTGGTTAGTCCAGTGGTGTCATCTTTGACATAATATATACCATGAAAAAACAGGAAATGCTGGATAGCCCAAACAATAGTGTTTAAGACTACAATATATTAAAGCTAACTGAAAGTAACCTGTATGTTTGCTTTAACATACTCACATGCTGATCTGTCAGATTTGTCATCTGGTGTCTCATCTAATCAGTTTTTATTGAATGTCTACTAGTAGACTAGTAGTAGCAGGGAAACAAGATAATGATATTCAGTATAAAGTAAAAAGAGTCAAACTCAAACCCTTTAAGTGCAGAGATTGTTCCCTACATGGTTTCAAATACATCACTCTATATGTTTACAGTTTTAGTCTGTGTGGTAATTTGGTGATGGGAGGTTTATTTAAATAAGGCAGCACAAAGCAAGCTGTTGGTGATTTGGTGGATGTGGGTGTTTGTGTGTGTGTGTGTGTGTGTGTGTGTGTGTGTGTGTGTGTGCAGAAAGAATATACTCCCCAGCCAACATTTTTATGTGGGTAGAAAGTGAGCTAAATAATGGGCCCCATATGGGATTCTCAGATCACACCCATATGGGATTGTCTACGGGTTCCGTGTTGGTCCCAAGCCAATTGCCCATGTGGGTAGACCCATCTTGGTCCCAGCTTTAAGATCCCTAGTCTATGCTACTCCACTGACCATGATGAAAGGATTTGAAAAAAATTAAAATAAAATGATACATGCATCCCACTTTCACAAACCTCTTACCTTTTACAGATGTGCACATACAAATATTGCCTTAAAACATCCTAATTGAGTACTGAGTACAATTTGAATAAACATCCAACCTAGAGCTGCAACAATTAATCAAAAAATAAATTATTAATGACCAACCAGTTTTAAAAAATGGCCACATTCTCTGATTTCATCTTTTTATTTATGAATATTTTCTGGTTTTCTGGTTTCCCTTTTCCAACTAACGGAAATCCATCAGGGCAACGGAGAACTTTAATCCCTGCAGATGGAATGTTAACTTCTCTAACTTACTTACCATACACAATGTTGAAAAGATGCAAGTCCTTAAACTTCTTTTTCCCCTGACGGCCAAACACGTTATAGTCCAATGCCAGCTTGTTTGACAGAATGTATTTCATCATTCGCCTCGTTGCATCATCTACACTTGTGCCTCCTATATCTGCCACCATGGCAACCTAGGGATGAGAGCCAAAAGGAGAAAAAAAGGCTTACATTAACTGCTAAGACAATAAGCTTCAAAGATTTAAAAATTCAGCTAAACATTTGTTTAGAAGTTGTAGCCTTTATGTAATTTACTGTAATGTAACACATTTTTATTTTGTAGGCTAATGAAAATCAATTTGAAAAAAAAAAAAAAAAAAAAAAACTTACAACAGCAGACATTAGACTGCGGTCCCCCAGTTTCTCCTCAAAAGCCTCAACATCTGCTTGACTTTGCAGCGGGAAGACCACTCCATCAGGAACCTCCATCATTGATGCATCTTGCTTCTTCAGCAGGACATTTAGCATCTTACCATGAACCTTCTGGGTCTCCTTAATTTCTTCTACAATTGTAAGAAGTTTAGAGAACATGGCTTCACAACTGGGGCTTGCAACCCTCTGGACAGTGGAACTGGCGACTCGCTGGGCAGTGGGGCTGGTGACCTGCTGGACAGTAGAACCGGCGATTCGCTGGGCAGTGGGGCTGGTGACCTGCTGGACAGTAGAACCGGCGATTCGCTGGGCAGTGGGGCTGGTGACCTGCTGGACAGTGGAACTGGCGACCTGCTGGGCAGTGGAACCGCGACTCGCTGGGCAGTGGGGCTGGTGATCCGGCTGGTCATTTTCTTTACTGCTGGCCCAAGGAGTTTTTCTGGGGATTGGGTGGAAGTTCCTCCGCTGAATCAGACTGCTCACTTGATTCTAGTTGCTTGCACTGACTCTGGAAGAGTTTTGACCTTGCCCTAGAGAGGTTAATATGAAGATATATAAGTTGAACCATACCTACTGCATCTATATTATGGAAATGACCTTTAATCTGTATTCCCCCACAAACACCTACTTTCTCTTTATCGAGCAATCTTAGGTGTCTGTCAGGTCTGATGTATACTCAGCTTGATGTAGCTTTACCCTGGCCTCTGCATAAGTGGCTGTAAAATACAATGACACAAAATAGAAGGAGTGAAGCAGATATTAAAATAGAACTAGATTTCCATTGGAATTTAAAATAGGTGTCGTGGATCACAAAATTCACAATTTCGATGATATTACAGTTTTGAGTCACGATTCAGCTCATTTTTCGGATCAGCAAATGAGGAAAAAAGGATAGATTAGAGTTGACTGTCTGTAATTATTACTATGGTAAATATAATATGATTGTTTGAAAAAATGATTGTTTAGAAGTCACGAGTAATAGCCAATCAACACAGAAAGACATGCACATACAGTATACATAATATGAAGCAGATGTCTAATCTGCAGAGGGACAGTGTGGTTGCAGGTATCCAACCAAACAGGAGCACACCCACAACTATCACTTGTGTGAGGACTGAAATCAACTGAATTGAATGAATCAAGTTTGGTGTGATCCTGCTTGTTTGGAATGACGATCTCTGCTACACCAGCCCTTGACAAATTAGCTCGGAGAACCCTGTAGAGAAAAATTAACACAAAAAAGAATATGTTGGGGATCACAGGGGCTTTAAAGTAAGTAAAGGAAATAGAGCAATAGTTGAGGAAAATCAAAGTTACCTGCATTTCCCATCACATGCACATTACACAGCATCCAGTTTTCAGCTGGTGGCGTGCCCTCTTTCACAGCCTTGATCACATTTAGCAATGTGGCTGGTGGCCAACAGCATAATTTTCCATCAGTGCCCTTGAACCACTCTGATGGAATGATGTCCACCTGCTTTGCAGCCATCATGGTCAATGGGGGCACTGGCACTGAATGAGGGCATCCTGCAAAGTTCATCATATTATGTGTTGTGTAGCTGAGGCAAAGCCACAAACATTTTCCGAAGTGGCAATAGCAGCAGTGGTTTTGTGAAGTCTGTTACTGGAGAACTGGCAAGCTGACCAGACAGTTTTGATAGTAAACAAACTACAAGACATGCCGACTCCATGGGGTACTTGAAAAAACATGCCCCCGTCTCAAAAAGTTCATACACTACATGTGTTTCTGCAGTGGAATGCACAATGTTCCTCACAAATGCAACTCTGCCCCCGAGTTCAAAACAATTGGAACCACTGGAGTTTGAGATTATTTTGTCTTTGAGTTTATACATCTTATATTGAACACCCTGTTGCGTGGAAACATCTGTTGGCAGTGGTCCGGATACATGGGGCTGTTTCAGTTCAACACCTTCAGGCATGTCTTTCGACATGTGAGGAAATAATTGCCTTTCATAGACACGTCTGACAATTTGTTGGACAGGACCCTGTGGTCTTCTCACCATTTTTTTCAACTGTCCCAAATAATTCTCAAAAGGAAAACATGAAACTGAATCCAGAGGGCCACATTTTTCAGCATCATCTGCTAAATGTATAAGACTGTGTGTACTGTTAACCAGAAATTTAGTCCCATATATCTTAACAAAGTTAGTAACAAAGAATCTTAACAATTTTCTGGCAAAATCACAGAACTCTCTACAAAGAGGAGACAGAAGTATTCTCATAGCACATGACAAAACCAGGAAGTTTATGTAATGGTGATTGGGCAATCTTTTAAAAAGCACAACTGGCCCTGTATATAATAAGAATTGCCTGAATTCTGTAGCCTTCCACTGGCTGTACTCAGACAAAGATCTTGGCTTTCTGGAAAAGCTCCGGGGTGAGCTTTGTCTACACAGTTTCAAGTGATCAGAGATGGCGGAAAGGGCAGAAGATGGAACCCAACATTGCAATGGCCCCTTAAACCACAGAGCAATCAATTTACGCACAATGCCCAAGAAAACTAAATGCATGTAGTCCAAAGGAAAAGCAGAAACCACACCAATGCCTAGCCCTTGGAGAAGTGATTTAGAATGATGGTGGCCTTCATCAGACATTTGTTCAAACTGAGCGTCTGTCCTCAGGCTGGAATCCATCTCTGGAAACACAACTCTACCATCAACATAAATGCCATACTGTGTGCAGCGCTCACAAGAACTATAGTCACCATGACCTTTGATACATTTTAAAAAAGCTCTTGCTGGAGTGTCACAAATAAAAGCATCTGGAAGTGCGACATTGTACTGTTTCCCCCTTACCATTACACCAGTAATAAGTAAGTAAGTACATCAGTAAAATCATGCATGTAGTCGTTCACAGATTCAGGTTTACAGGGACCTGCATATACACCTATGATAAACACTTTTGCTTTTTGGTACTTCAACTATTTGACCTAAAATAGGCCACAGCTGCATATTAGAGCTCCTTGAAAGAGGCAGCCCATCAACATTCAAACGAATAGTCAATGTGTCTGTTGTCAGTTCATGCTCATTTGTCATTTTCAGTTCTGACAGTATTGCACTTGTAAGCCCAAAGTGGTAGTAACTTCCCTGTCCCATCTCTTTGACCTCACAATCTTTCAATGTACCGAGGAGAGTTCTGGGATCCTTGGGTACATCCAGACCTAGCTCCAAGAGTATTGCCAGTAACTCTGACAGTGCAGAATGAGACACCTGACGGTTAGCTGCCCATTCAGCTAGTTTCCTCTTTGCATCAGAGTGAGGTTCCTCTTCAGTAAAATCACAGGCAGGATCTTCTTCACAGTCACTACACATGTACAAGTCATCAACATCACTGTCAAAGTAAAACTGCAGATTTACAGCCTCATCAGCATTGTTCTCCATATATTCCTCAAGCTGCACATCCGGATCCACTGCCTGCATTTCTTGGTCCACCGCCTGTACTTCTTTATCCACTGGCTGCACTGCCTGGTCCACAGGCTGATCTGCCTGATCCACAGCCTCCATGGCAAGGGTCATTAAATGCTGCTGCACTCTACTTTTGATTCTCCTCCTCCTTGTCCTTGAATTGCCATGGAAGTAATCAATTTCACTAAAATACACAGGAGCGTTTCCCACATGTCACATGTAAAATGGCTTGTATTACATCATCATTTTTTTTTCAATTGGTTTGAGGTAACTGGTAGGCCTCCCATGTAAACAAAGCCCACTAAACAAAAATATAATGTAAACTGTAGGTGTAATCTAAAAATAAATTCAATTCTTAGCCTTCTTTGAGGTGGTTCAACTTAACATCATTAAATGGGAAAACTACCTACAACTTAGTGGCTGAAATATTTTGTGTTTATTTCAAAAGGAAATCTGGTTTTATATTCCAAAAATGGCATTACTTTTTAAAGGGGTGCACAAGGGTTAATATTTTTTCAGAAGTAAGCTTAAACAAACAAAACTATTCTATCTAACTAAATCCAATTTTGTGTCCATCAGTCAAAACACTAGCACTGGAAAGTCTGCTGACCCTGTTCTTTCCTTCCTCATCTTACACACACACATGCTTACAGAATGAATGAAACTGAGCAGGCCGCGACTGTCCACACATCGTGCACTTCATGTGGCCTGCTACAATTTTTGAGCTTGCAAGTGCAATAATATCAGAACTGAAAATGACAAATGAGCATGAACTGACAACAGATACAGTACTTTGTGCATATATGACAACCTATCAAATTCAAATTACTTATGTGGCAAAGAACACTGTCCAACAGTGTGTGAACAACTGTGATCTGGACAAATCTAAATGTGACAGGAAGATAATGGTTGAGAGAAGTCCACAGGGGGCACTTATAATTTATGTTTTTGCACAGGTAAATACTGTGTGGTTAACATTCACCCACCAACTATAAAATAAAATTTCAGGTTAAATTCAATTCAATACAATTTTAACACACTTGTAGATAAAAAACTATATAGCCAGCCAAGATGTATATGTTTGGATGTCATATTTTTTTCATATTCCAGTTAATATGTGCATTCACACATATTAACTGAAATGACTATAATTAAACTCCTTGACAACTACATTAAGCTGTTAATTAATGGCACTCTCATAAATAAGAGCTGAACACCGATAGGTCTAGATGTACTATTGTAGTAGGGGTGTGCCATCTAAAGCCTACCACACACATAAAGATAATCTGGCTGATTTTCCCCCTTCCGATCAAGGACAAAAATCGTATTTTAAGATTATTATCCTGTTAATAGTCAAAAATCGTATTTTAAGATTATTATCCAGTTAATAGTCAAATTCTCCCGACAATCGGCTCGGAAAAAGGTTGTCGCCGACAATCACACGTTCAGTTTTACTGTAGATTAACTGTATCATCCCCCTATTTTCTGTTCTTTGTGCTCTATTAGGGATGTAACACTATCAAAATCTCACAATATCCAGTCCCTCCAGTTTTTCGCGATTTTCCGATCGTGCAGATTACCGTATAATCAGCAATATGCTGCATATTTTCAGGAGGCTGCATATTTCCTACTATGTCGCAAAATTATTGCAAAATAACCAAACATGCTGCTCCTTCCCCACGACACATATTTGTTTTCCACCATAGATCAAATAAACGGCTCTGCCATAGGCGTGTCTTCCACACCACCTGTTTCACACACACACACACACCACGTACGCGCAGCCATTTTCACACACCGCCGTGGGAACGTTAGTTAGTGATAGCGACTACTAACAAGTCCCACCTGCCGTCATATATAAAAGGACCGAGCAAAACAATTTTACATGCAAGTGGAGGAAAACTATTTTGTAGCCGTGTAACAAAGTCCTCGACCATCGCCGAAAGTCAACTATACAGTACGTACAGATTATATCATTGATCGTTGGAATCACTTGTGCATTGTGCATATGGGTGACTGCTAACCATTTTGATTGTTTGTTTTGGTTAATTATCTCGCCTCACTCAGTACTGGGGTAAATGTATTTTTACACTCAAATCAAATCAAATCAAATTTTATTTGTATAGCCCAAAGTCACAAAGTACATTTGCCTCGGAGGGCTTTACAATCTGTACAGGGAGTGACACCCTCTGTCCTTAGACCCTCGGTTCGAGTGAGGAAAAACTTGCCCACAAAAAACCCTTTTAACAGGGAAAAAAGGTGGAAGAAACCTCAGGAAGAGCCACAGAGGAGGGATCCCTCTCCCAGGACGGACAGACGTGCAATAGATGTCACGTGTACAGAACAAATCAACACAAACATATTGTACAATTACAATGACTGACAAAATGACAATGAATCACAATGAATGATAAAATGACCACAGTAGCAGATATGGTAGCAATAATGACAGTAATAATATATGTAGTGGACGTTGTGCAGGATCACAGCAGCAGCCACGATCCATGAGAACCTGCTGGACGACAGAGCACAGAAACTCCAGGGAAGTTTGGGGCTCAGCAGAACCACAAGAAACCCAGCATCATGAGAGCGCAGTGTTCTAGAGGGGTAGTAAGGTACTATGAGCTCTTTTAGATATGATGGTGCCTGACTATGAAGAGCTTTGTAAGTAAGGAGAAGAATTTTAAATTCTATTCTAGATTTAACAGGTAGCCAATGCAAGGAAGACAAAATGGGAGAGATGTGATCTCTGATCTTGGTTCCTGTCAGAACACGTGCAGCAGCATTCTGAATTAACTGCAAAGTCTTAAGAGACTTATTGGAGCAACCTGATAACAAAGAGTTACAATAGTCCAGCCTAGAAGTAACAAATGCGTGGACTAGTTTTTCTGCATCCACTTGAGATACGATGCGTCTGATTTTGGCGATGTTACGTAAGTGGAAGAATGCAGTCCTCGAAATTTGTTTTATGTGGACATTAAAGGACAAATCCTGATGAAAAACAACTCCCAGATCCTTTACAGTGGAGCTGGAGGCCAGGGTGATCCCGTCTAAAGTAACTAAGTCTCTAGAAAGAGAGTTTCTGAGGTGTTTCAGTCCAATTACAAGAACTTAATTTTGTCTGAATTTAACATCAGAAAATTGTAGGTCATTCAACTTTTTAAATCCTTAAGGCATACTTGGAGTTTAGTTAATTGATTTGTTTCATCAGGCTTGATCGATAAATATAATTGGGTGTCGTCAGTATAACAATGAAAATTGATAGTGATTCCTAATAATGTTCCCTAAAAGAAGCATATATAAACTAAATAGAAGTGGTCCTAGTACAGAACCTTGTGGGACTCCATGACAAACTTTGGTATGCATGGAGAATTCATCATAGACGTCAACAAACTGAGATCGATCTAAGAAATACGACTTAAACCAGCTTAGGGCGGTTCCTTTGATGCCAATTTGATGTTCCAGTCTGTAAAAGAATTTGATGGTCAATGGTGTCAAATGCGGCACTATGATTTAACAGGAGAAGTACAGAGATGAGTCCTTTGTCTGATGCCATTAGGAGGTAATTTGTCACTTTGACTAATGCGGTCTCTGTGCTATGATGCACTCTAAATCCTGACTGAAAATCCTCAAATAGACTATTGTTATGGAGAAAGTCACACAGCTGATTAGCTACAGCTTTCTCAAGTATCTTAGAGAGAAAGGGAAGGTTTGATATCGGTCTGTAGTTGGCTAAGACCTCTGGGTCTAGAGTGGGCTTTTTAAGAAGAGGTTTAATTACAGCTTAAAGGACTGTAGTACATATCCTGATAATAAAGACAGATTAATCATATCCAGTAAAGAAGGACTAACTAGAGGTAAAACATCCTTGAGCAGCCTGGTTGGGATGGGGTCTAAGAGACAGGTTGACGGCTTAGATGCAGAAATTATTGAAGTTATTTGATGAAGGTCGATGGGAGAAAAAGAGTCTCAATACATATCAGGTTTTACAGCTGTTTCCAAAGTTGCTGTATCAGAAAGCAGAACAATGCCTGTTGAGGGCAAGATGTGATGGATTTTGTCTCTAATAGTTATAATTTTATCATTAAAGAAGCTCATGAAGTCATTACTACTTAGACCTAAAGGAATAGATGGTTCAGTAGAGCTGTGACTCCAGTACTAATGTTAAGATTCTTACAGAAAATAAAAAGGAAACAGTGTTTCTCAATCTGTCTTATTAAGCCTGTTAAGACTGTTTGATGCGGTTTAAAAGTAAAGAAAACAACAAAAAAGGGGCGCAAAATTCCTCGCAAAAAATCAGAAAATGCCGCCGCAAAATTAGTCATTTTGATTGCAGAAATCACAAAGAAAAAAATTGTGGAATATTGGTGGGACTGAATATCACAATACCTCAATAACAAGCCCATGATATTTATTGCAGTATTGTAAGACATATCATGATATCAAAATCTCACTGTATGATAATACCACAGTAAACTCCA
Organism: Miichthys miiuy; assembly: GCA_036365135.1. Classification (NCBI taxonomy): domain Eukaryota; kingdom Metazoa; phylum Chordata; class Actinopteri; family Sciaenidae; genus Miichthys; species Miichthys miiuy. Next base: position 2,112,286 of record CM071604.1, on the reverse strand, counting down.
CAGTACAATATTTATTCCACTATCCATAAGTCAACAACAAGATCATTTGGTCAAAAATAAAATATCTTATCTGCCTTTCTCAATCACCAACCTCTCCCCTTATCCCACCCTACCTGCCTGTCTGCCCCCACCTCACTCACTCACCTCCCTCCCTTGGTTCACATCGCTCCTTCTCCCTCTCTAAATAAATACCTGGTTCTGTATCTGCTGTCACACAACACAACAGTAGTTTTTTTTTTTTTTCAACAGTGTGAGAAGTTTAACAATGTCCACCACATCTGCGCTGTGTGTCTGTCTCACGTGTTCCGTCTGACTCTAGCTCTCAAGCTGCAGGGACTGTTGTCAGCAGTGAAACAACACAGCCACACACGCGTGTGCGCGCACTAAACAGTCAGGTCACACGGTGACACGAACGATCGTCTCTTACACAAGCGCTGTCAATTCATATCGTTACATGTCCGCGACAGAATCGATTTTTTTTTAACCCGCCACAGTGGCCATAGTGGGCTGATCAAATTCACCCACCACACTCAGTAACTGTAGCCAAAGAGTTAGCTGAGTTAGCAAAGAGCCGTCACATGGGCCTGCTGAGCTAATTCAGCTTGCATTTTTGTATTCGAAATTGTTTATTCTGCCTTTGTTTTTGAGAGGGGCTGTATAAAAAACAATAACATTATGTCGACTAATTAGGTTTATTAGGCCTATTAACATCAGCTAAAGTTAGCTAAAACACTCACTACAACATTAGCTGAGTTCAAACAAGCACAATACTTCACAATACAACCTCACAATACTTCGATAGTAATGATGGTTTATACAAGAATTTTACATAATAGGGAGACAGATATGCCACTCACCAGTGTCGAAAGCACACCGCTGCTACTGTGGACTGCTGCTCCTTGCTGCTGTAGGCGCTGTTCTGAAGAAATTCAAAATAAAAGCGCGCAGTGTGACCGTTATGTTCACATGACCTAAACCCCGAATTTCAATAATTCACAAAAAAGTATAATTTTTATTATTATAGAAATCATATTTTTTAAGAAACAATAACAGATAATGATAGATGTGTCAAAGGTAAGAGAGCACTAAAATTCGCAAACTATTCATCAGCAATCTGTCAGACACTTTGATCAGGTCTGTGCTAACCACAGAGCAAGCTCTCCTTACAAGCCTGTCCAACCACAAGCCACCTCCGGAACACCATACAAGATAATGCTGATGACAACGCTGACATGTTGTTTTGCAAGTTTGACTGTAATATTGACAGTATGAACTGAAAGGGCAGTAACAATTCAGTCTCAAACCAGTGGCAGTCGCCCCCCCCAAAAAAACTGAGGCGCATTTCACCTTGTTACAGCACACCTGACAGCTGCTTTCATAGTCACAGAGTTATTAAGAAGGAAAATATAGCCTGTAGATTTTAATCAGGGTTCATACCCTGTTTTATTCTGTTTTATTCTGAACTGAGAATGTTTCACATACCCATGTATCATCATGCCTGTATTAACGTTAATTAGGATTATGAAAGATTGTCCACCAGTGTTTATTTGGGATTTTGAAGATGCAAACAATAAACAGAACAGAGTTCAGCAAAAAAAAACAAACAAACAAAAAAACACCTAAAAACAACATAACATTGCAAAGCTGTTTAACCTTTGGCCAGTATAGCACTACTTGAACATACAGTACATTTTCCCTCGGTCATGCAACTAAAGTGGGGCCCTTGTTACTGAAGCAACATGCCTACTTTGCCCACTTACACCCTTATGGGGGCTATAGAGTAGGCCCTCATGGGCTTACCATGTGGGACCCATGTTACTGAAGCAACATGGGTCCCAGATATTGTTACCAAGTTCCACCCCATGCCTACTTTGCCCAATTATATCCCTTATGGGGCCCATAGAGTAGGCCTTCATGGAGCTTACCATATGGGCCTCATGTTACTGAAACCACATAGGCCCCACACAACTTTCCTGCTTACAGCCAATGCCCACTTAGCCCATTCTTATCACTTACAGGGCCCACATGGTCAGCCCACATGGGAAGCCCATGTGGAACCCAAGTTAAAGGAACCACATGGGCCCCAAGAAATGATACCCAGTTCCACCTCATGCCCCTCTGCCCACTTATATCCCCTATGGGGCCCTTAGAGTTGCCCCACATGGGCTTTCCATGTGGGTCTCATGTTAAGTGACCCATATGGGACCCACATAACTCGCCTACTTCTATCCCATGCCCACTTTGCCCACTCATATCCCCTATGGGACCCATATGGTCAGCCCACATGGGCTTCCTATATAGGACCCATATTACGGAAACCATAATGGGCCTGGACAATTTGCCCAGTTCAAGCCCATGCCCACTCTGTACCCATGCTGCCCTTTTGTAACCCATATGGGGCCCACATGTACATATTGGCTGGGTCTACATACTCAGCATGCACAAGCGTAAAACGTGTTGCATCAGAGAAAAAGAAACATGGAGTCCATAGTGTAACCGGTGAATGGTGTCTCTGTCATTCCCACTCCCACTCAGAGAGAGAGAGAGAGAGTGAGAGAGAGAGATAGAGAGGGAGAGGGGAGGGAGGAGTCCCCCGGCAGTTTAGTCCTATAGCAGCATAACTAAGGGATGACCTGAGCCAGCCCTAACTATCAGCTCTGTAAGAAGTCTACTCTTAAAAATGTTGACCGTGTCTGCCTCCCGAACCCAAAATGGTAGTTTGTTCCACAGAAGAGGAGCTTGATAGCTGAAATCTCTGGCTCCCAATCTACTTTTGGAAACTATAGGAACCCAGCATTCTGAGGCGCAGTGTTCTAGAGGGGTAGTAAGGTACTATGAGCTCTTTTAGATATGATGGTGCCTGACCATGAAGAGCTTTGTATGTGAGGAGAAGAATTTTAAACATAACAATTGAAAAGAAAGACTATTAGATGATCAATTTCAGTGCCATATGAGAGAACAAGATCAAGAGTGTGGTTCAGACAATGAGTCGGTTTATTTTCACTCTGTCAGAAGCCAATTGAATCTAATAAAGAGATAAAGGTAGTACTAAGACTATCATTGTGGTTGTCCACATGAATATTAAAATCACCTACAATAGGATCAAACCTGATGCAAATTCAGATAAAAAAATCAGACTAAGGACCAGGAGTTCGATATACTATAACAAATAGAGTTGGCTGTAATGTTTTCTGGGTTGGGTGAGTAAGGCTAAGAACAAGACTATAAAATGAATTATAATTTAGTTTAGGTTTTGGATTTATTAATAGACTTGAGTCAAATATGGCTCCAACTCCACCACCTCGACCGGTACTTCGAGGAATATGAGTTTTACAGTGACTGAGTGGATTCATTTAAGCTAACATATTCATCCTCCTCCAGCCAGGTTTCAGTAAGACAAAATAAATCAATATCATAATCAGATATTAATTCATTGACTAAGACAGCTTTAGAGGACAAGGACCTGATATTCAGGAGTCCACGTCCATGTTAATTCTCTTATTTTGGACTGTTGGAGATGTTGATTTAATTTTTATTAAGTTTTTTCTGTTTGTTCTATCTTTAAATAATGTAGGTGGACGGGGGACAGACACAGTCTCTATACTAAAGGACTGGGTGGGCAGCTGCTCTAATGGAGGCGCAGAGAAGCGTGTAAGACTGCAGCTCTGCTTCCTGGTCTCAACTCTGGGTTGTCACGGTTTTGGTCTACTAACAAACTTGGCCATATTTATAGATATGAGAGCTGCTCCATCCAAAGTGGGATGGATGCCGTCTCTCCTAATCAGACCAGGTTTTCCCCAGAAAGATGTCCAATTATCTATGAAGCCCACATTGTTTGCTGGACACCACCCCGACGGCCAGCGGTGAAATGACGACATGCGGCTAAAACCCCTGGAACTTTAATTCCCCTGAGTTTTGAGTCTTTACAGGTAAAGCTGATTCCCAGACTAGCATTTTTAGGGTAGTCTGGGAATATTTGTTAGAAACGTGGAGCGGTTGGTGGTGTACCGTGGGCTTCAGTTTGGGGCTATGCTTCCTTTGGAGAGTCACCCACCTCCCGGCTGCTCGGGAACTGCCGGGGACGGCTAACTAAAGCTACTCGGTGATACAGCACCGGCTACAGGGGACTAGCTAACTATAGCAGGTACTGACTGTTTAGTGGTGCGGTACCGTGCCTCTAAATCACTGAGCCTCAGAATCAGAATCAGAATCAGAAATACTTTAATAATACCAGGAAATTAACTTAAACTGGAGTATTGTAACAATATTTTTGTTACAATACTCCAGTTTAAGTTAAACCAGTAATCATCAGTTACTACTATATATATATATATATATATATATATATATATATATATATATATATATATATATACACACACACAAGATCAAATTAGCATTAAATAAAGTGCAACAAATGCAAAAGTAATTGTCCAGGCAGGAATGATTTCCTGTGTCGCTGGTTTAAGAGAGAGGAGTGTGCTGCTGAAGGAGCTCCTCTGCAGAGCCAGCGTGTCGTACAGAGGGTGTGAAACATTGTTCAATATGGAATGAAGCCTGGACAGCATCCTCCTCTCTGCCACGGTCGTCAGAGTGTCCAGCTCCTCCCCCATGTCATCACCAGCTCTCCTGATCAGTTTGTTTAGTCTGTTGGTGTCTGCGATCTTCAGCCCACTGCCCCAGCATGTGACAGCAAAGAAGATCGCACTGGATCTCGTAAAACATCCTCAGCATTGTCCGGCAGATGTTAAAGGACCTCAGTGTCCTTAGGAAAAAGAGTCGGCTTTGGCCCTTTTTGTAGACAGCCTCTGTGTTTCTAGTCCAGTCCAATTTTTTTATTCAAGTACACCCTCAGGTACTTATACTCCTCAACAATATCCACAGGGGTTCCCTGGATGGAAACGGGCTCACTGGTGTTTTCGCCTCCTCAGATCCACTATTAGTTCCTTCGTTTTTGTCACATTGAGCTGCAGATGGTTCAGCTCAGTCCAAGTGACAAAGTTGCCCACAAGAGTCCTGTATTCACTATCATCACCCTTTTCAATACAACCAACTATTGCTGAATCATCAGAGAACTTCTGAAGGTGGCAGGATTCGGTGCAATAGTTGAAATCTGAGGTGAAAAGAGTGAAGAGGAAGGAGAGAGAACAGTCCCTGTGGGGCCCCAGTGTTACTGACCACCCTATCGGACACACAGTTCTGTAGACGTCGTACTGTGGTCTGCCCATCAGGTAGTTAACAATCCAGGACACCATGGGGCCTCCACCTGCATTGCAGTCATCTTCTCACCCAGTAGAGTCGCCTCTCACCCTTGGAAACACACCGTCAGGACCTGCAGCCTTGCCGGGTGGAGTCTCGTCAGTTGTCTTCTCACCAGGTCAGGTGTAAAGGACACTGTAGAGGTAGAGGTGACAGTTGGGGAGGGTGAGGTCCTCAGGTTGTGGCGGACATGATGCAGAGCAGGGGGAATGGGTGGAGTAGGTGGTAGTTAATTGAGGTGGTGAGGTGCAGACAAGGGGTCGGTAAGGAGAGGGAGTAGGGGAGGTAGAGTGGTAGTAGTTGTTGGGTAGCCAGCAGCAGAGTCTTGAGGGGAGGGGCCATTATCAAACCTATTGAAAAATAGGTTCAGTTCATTGGCTCGGTCTACACGTCCTTTCAGCCCCGTGCTACCAGTCTTCTGGAACCCGGTGATGGTTCTCATTCCACTCCACACATCCCTCATGAGTTTATTCTCCAGCTTTCTCCCAATATTATCTTTAGCCTCCCTGATTTTAATTTTGAGTACCCCTGCACTCTCCTCACCACATCACCTGATGATCTCTGAACGCTCTCTTCTTGTCATTAAGGATGGCCTTAATGTCCTTGGTGATCCAAGGTTTATTATTAGCGTAACAGATGACAGATTGAGCTGGAACATTGCAGTCCACACAGAAGTTGATGTAATCAGTGATGCACTCTGTGAGCCTATCAATGTCCTCCCCATGGGGCTCACAGAGTGCAGGCCAGTCAGTCACCTCAAAGCAGCCCTGCAGTGCCTCATAAGCCTCCTCTGACCACCTCCTCACAGTCCTTGTGGTCGTAGGCTTCTTCTTCACCAGAGGCACATAGCAAGGTTTGAGGTGAACCAGGTTATGATCAGAGCTGCCCAGAGGGGGGAGAGAAGAGGAGATGTATGCATCCTTAATGTTAGCATATAACAGGTCAAGGGTCCTCTCCTCTCTGGTAGGACAGCTCACGTATTGTTTGAAAGTCGGCAGGACTCTATCCAAGGTGATGTGGTTAAAGTCTCCGACATCATGATGAGGGCACTGGGTGTTGGGTCTGCAGTTTGGAGATGATGGTATGAATGGTGCTGCAGGCAGATGTTGGGTTTGCAGAGGGAGGGATGTACAGGACAACAATGATGACATGTGGGATCTCTCTAGGCAGATAGTACGGACGTAGATCAACGGCTAGCAGTTCAACATCCGGGCTGCAGAGCTGTTCTTTAATTGTGATGTGCCTGGGATTACACCATCTGCTGTTAACTAGAACGGCAAGCCCCCCGCCTTTCCGCTTACCGCTCTCGGTACAATCCCGGTCGGCCTGGACAGTGTGGATGCCATTGACGGAGACGTTCTGGTCTGTAATGTCCCTATGCAGCCATGTCTCCGTGAAGCACATCAGGCTGCATTCCCGGTACTCTGTGTGGCTTCGCATTAGCGCTGTTAGCTCATCCATTTTGTTGCTAAGAGACAGCACATTTCCCATAACAACAGAGGGGAGACACGGCTTAAATTTTCTCCTCTCCATTAGTCCGTCCTGTCTCGATCCTCCTCCCCGACGTTGCTTCCCTCCTCTGCATCCCCAGTATGGTTTTCTCCAGAGTTCAGCTGGTATATCGGCTGGTCTTGCTACTATGCCGGCAAGCATTAGCGTGATCAGCTGTTCCCCGGAGTAAACAAAGGCAGCGTGTCCAGGTGGAAGCAGCATTTAAAAAACAACACAAAGAAAAAACATGACAAAAACATGACAAAAAGCACAAAAACTCTAAAAACAACCTTGTTAGAGAAATGAACATTCAATTCATGGGCAACAGCTCTGGTGGACATTCCTGCTGTCAGCATGCCAATTGCACGCTCCCTCAAAACTTGCGACATCTGTGGCATTGTGCTGTGTGATAAAACTGAACATTTTAGAGTGGCCTTTTATTGTGGCCAGCCTAAGGCACACCTGTGCAATATTCATGCTGTCTAATCAGCATCTTGATATGCCACACCTGTGAGATGGGATGGATTATCTCTGCAAAGAGATAATCTATCTATCACAGATTTATACAGATTTGTGAACAAAATTTGAGAGAAATGGTTATTTTGTGTATATAGAAAATGTTTTAGATCTTTGAGTTCAGCTAATGAAAAATGGGAGCAAAAACAAAAGTGTTGCGTTTATATTTTTGCTCAGTGTAGGATGGCTCCAGTTCTAGATAATTTCCCTCATAATAACTTCCTTTACAAAAGAAAATACCACAATTAACTGAAAACAAGTTTACATATTTTGTAATTATATCTTAGGATTCAATATGGCTCCAACAATATGTGAGGCCACTTTGCCAGATGAGCTTAAAGGTGTAGTGTGTAAAATGTATCTAAGTGGTGTAGTTGCTGATTGCAACCCCAACACCTTACTCTGTCCTTTGTGGTGTGAAGGAGAAACTACAGTAACAATGAAAAATGCAAAATACTTTATCTAGGATCAGTGTTTATTTTGTCCATTCTGGGCTACTGTAGAAACATGGTGGTTAGACATGGCAACTTTGTGGAAGAGGACCCACATCATCTGTAGGTAGATATAAAGGATTCATTGTAAGATAAAAAAACAGAATAATTCTTATTATTAAGTGAACTGAAGGTGAAGCTTGCCATACAATATGAAGCGGCTGTGGTACTGTTGGGATCACTGGGACACTGGGATAAATTTCATTCACTTTGTGAACTGGACTTCTACTGTGAAGCAAAAACAACACTGATGATCTGGCATCTGACAAAATAGGACTGGCAGGGAGAATGAAGAATGACACAGATGAGCAGGTGGATGTGGGAATCGTGAAAGTCAGAGAGTATCTGATGGACAGATGCAAAGCTACATAAAGGAGGCATGGAGAAGTGGCAAGGTGGAGGGAAGGAAAGAACAGGAAGCAGAATGGACAAAATAAGGCAGCCATACAATCATGTATTATATATACTGTGAACTGTTAATAATACATAATACAATGATAGAAAACTGTTACAATGGTATTAATGAATGGACATAATTAACAAAAAATAACAAACCCTTTAAACATTTTCATCATCATCATCATCTTCTTCTTCCTCTTCAGCATCATTTTCATCATCATACTGTCATCATAAAGTCACAACTGTCAGCTGAGATTTCCACATTTTCACTTTCAGGTGGTTTCTCTATGAATATACATATATCTCTGTGAGAATGCTTTTCTCTTCAGTCACAACATTTCAAGAAGTTGGATGTGTGTGAATGCTCTTATATGTAAGACATACAGCCAGTCATGCATGTATGCACACTTGAACACCTTTTTCACCCGGGATATGGCAGGTTCTGTTCTTAAAGTGGTAAACGGAGATGTTTTGCAGTGTGTGCAGAGTGTGCGATGATGGATGGTATGTGCATAATGTCTTATTTGCTGATCAGATCAATCAGTGCTGCAGAGCAAGGGATTTAATAATATTTCCATCTGCCAGAGACAAACCTGAGAAATGTACCATGAAACCTAATGCTCAGCCAGTGGTAACACGACTGATCTCACACTTCATAATCTGCTCTGCTTTACCATTTGTATTTGTTAGCCCCTGCTTTTGCCTGCATGTTGATTCTGTATTAGTCAGTTTATCATAAAGACTATCCTGTGTCTGAAGCAAATGAGTTTTCTGTTCACTGGAAAATAATTGCAACATTTTCATAAAATAACCAATTCTTGCCACTAAATAGCAAGACTCTTGTGCACATGGGAAGTTTGCCGTTTGGGTTTCTTCCACACAGCAAATGCCAGAGTGTTAAAATCCCAGAGTTTTGATGACGAGTAGAATATTTTACACTTTGGTGTCAAATGGGCACAAAGTACACTTTTCAGGTTGCACCATAATCTCTCTCTGGTGTTCTTTCTATGTATAGTGTTAGTGTAGAGTTATTGTAGTGTTTATTTTACAATGATAGACTCCCTGAGAGTCTATTTCTTGATTGAGTCTTTCCCAGCCGCACCAAGAGTTAGGTTTCGATTTTGTCATCAGCGCTCCACGCCCTCTCATTGGTTGAATCCAGTCACATGTTCTGAGCCCTCATCTTGCAGGAGTGCAGCAATGACACTAACCAACGTCTGCCTCAACAACCCCGCAGGACTGCAGGTAGGCTAAGAAACTAAAGTGAATAAATAATGCATGGAATATTTTTTTTTTTTCACATTTCAATCCATAAATAACTAAAAACCTTAAGACATTAAGGAGGCAAACACGGTTTCAATGTAGTTTAGCTAACCTGCTATATCAGTTGTAAAGTCTGTAAATGTTTAATTTATCAGAATTGATATTGTGTTTGTAATGTTAGCCACAGTTAAGCAGGTTTTTTGACAAAGAAAAACAGAAATCGTTTGTTAGCTATCTTTGTTAGCTATCTCCTAGTGGCTAACTGTGCACTAATTGTATGTTTGTGTTGTATGTAGCTGTGGAAGGTCTACAGCAATGCTGTTCAAAGTACAGTACAAAGGAAAGAAGAAGTACGTCAAAGTGTGGAGCCTCACACTCGGAATTTCTCAAGGAGGGTAAGTTAATGTGTCTGCTTCTTGTAGCCTAAACGATAGCCATATTGTGTCCTTGGGCAATGGACTTGTTTTCCCACTTTGTCTCGTGTCTGTGGTGGTAGTAAGATGAACAATAATGCACCCCACACTTCATTTAATTTTTTTCTCTGTATTCAAAGCTAAAATGAAGTTCAGTATACCCACTGAAAAAGACATATGTACTGGATGACACTAGAACAGAGGTCGATGAAGAGGTCTTCAGGGACATTCTGGAGGAAAAAACAGACATCCTATGGACGATCGTCGACACTCTTTCAGTAACTGGTAAGTGGTCATTTGATCAAATTTTACTTTGCAAGGTTGTAACCTTGCAAAGTACAATAGTAGTAGTAGTAGTAGTATTATCGTGTGACCATTGAAATTGACTTAACTACGCAAAAATGATTAGATTCAGTTAGGCAGAATTTGCTTTTCATTGTTTTTACAACCGATCCATTTACCTATGAAACATGTCGACTGATAAGAATACTGAGCACTCAGTTACCAACTAGTAGACTATCTACCATGGCCTTAATTGCTCAAAATGTGGCTGTATCAACCACTAAAACTGTTTGTAGCCTATCACTGGTATTAAAAAAAACAAAAAACAGATGCATAGTTTTACCATCTCTTCCCATGCTATCACCTCAGGGATTAAAGTTCTCAGTCGCTACGACGGATTTCAGACAGTTTTTTTATTGTTAGCACTTCTTCTTTAATGGGTCAGAATGCTAAATTCACAGATTCAAAAATTGCAGAAGGGGGGGTATGACTTGGCTGCAGTTTAAAAAAAAATCACTAATTTTGTTGGCCATAACTTTCACTGTATGACCTCAAATGGCATGATTTTTGCCCAGGAAACTTAATTTCATGTAGACTTTCAAATTTACATAAAATAATAATACACTGTGTGCCAAAAGGCAACCTCTTAGGCTCTTAAGGACATAAATGTCCTTGTATAATGTATATCAGATAGACACAGACCTTTCAGTCAACCTCAGTTCTTTTCAAAAATACTAAATTTTGTATTTTTTCTTTGGTTTTAATACCTTTATTGGCAATTTAACAAAGCGTGCACCAGATTTTTGAAAAAATGACTGAAAATGGCTGATTTTCAATATAAAATGATCTGAGGTGGGAGATTTTTATGTGGTTAGGTTACCCTAACCCTGTGGTTACCCTGACCCTTGGATGTGTCAAAGATTAATAATTAATAAAGATTTTGATGCATTATTTTTTTGTTTCAGTTTTTCAATTTTACACCCTCTTAGGCCCTTAGCGGACATTTTTGTCTTAAAGACTGCCATTAAAAGTTGCACAGTTGCTTCACCTCTTGACAAGAGGTCAAATTAGTAGTTTTATTGTCCGTCACCAGATGGCGCCAAAAATTTCCTGCCTCCAATTTTTTATTTTGAAAATCAGCCATTTTCGGTCATTTTTTTTCAAAAATCCGACGCACACGTCAGTAAATTGCCAATTAAAGGTATTAAAAACCAAAGACAAAATACAAAATTTAGTATTTTTGAAAAGAACTGAGGTTGACTGAAAGATATGTGCAAAAAAATCTGAAAGAAATGTCTATCTGATACATTTTTAGAGCAGTTGTTTATAGAGGACATTTATGTCCCTAAGGGAGGGTAGCTTTTTGAAAGGGTACCAGAGGGTTTAATCCTTGTCACCTTCTTTCAGTTGAAACTGTCAGTCCATTAATGAAATCACTACTAACAAATGTTTTTGAAAATTATGTGCTCCCTCTTTTCAGACTCTCCAGCGTATTCATGCACGGACACCTTGTCACTATCATCACGCTCATCAGAGAGTGATATTTTTATGATGTCTCCAAAAAGACAGCACATTGCTGACACCTTTCTGATGTCTCCAAAAAGACCATGCATTGATGATGACATTCCGAAGTCCCAAAAAAGTCAGCATATTGATGACAGTTCTTCACAGGCCAAAAAGGGTGAGTTTTTTTGTACATTATTTTGCCAACTTCTAAATGTGTTTTTGACATCAATTTTTTGGTTTGTCTTATTTTTACTTGTTTTCAAGCTTGTCAAGAGAGTTCTGGAACAAAAGCCTGGAGGGGAGAAAATACTTCAAAAATATGCAATTAAAGGAGAGATGAAGGATCGAACACGCCGTGAACTTGTCAACACTGTTGTCACTGATATGTTGGAAAGAGTATGGGTGAGTCAAATACTCCTGGTACACGATGCAGTCAAGAGCATATTCATAGTATTTGATTGCAGACATGTTCATAAAAAACAGGTGATTGTAATCAAATGAGATTATCAGTTAAGGACAACCATGGCCAGTAAACTTTGGCCTTGTGCCACATGGCCATTAATGGTAATTCCATGAAAATACCAATATTCTAATCTAAACTAATCGTTACCCATCTGCAAGACACACACAGCCTTATAGATTTAGTCAGTCCTTGCAACTTGTATATTGTTTAGTAGCTTATTTAAATTGACATATCTAGGGTCCCCATTGTAAATTATCATACAGCCTTTTTCCCTGTCAATGCAACCTATCGTTTACCCCCACAGAAGTGCTCCGCCAAAGGACAAAAGAACACAATATGCATTGGGGATTGTAACACTGTTCCCTGCTCTGAAAGATCCCTATGCGAAAAAGGGCTATGTAAGTCTATATTTTAACGAGCAGTTGTTGTTTCATAGGAGCAATAGAGATAGGTTTTTCCTGAGCAGGCAGCAAGGGGGGCAATTAACATTTTTGAAAATGACAATTCAGGACTGTGTTAAGTTCAATATTTTGTTTTTAAAATTTGTTGATAAATGAATAATGTTTTGATGTAGTTTCATCTTATAGTTCCTTTCACCAGGCGTCTCCATGCTTACATTTCTATTTATTTTCAACCTTGTTTTTAAGAGCATTTCTTTGATGCCGATAGCAATGAGGGCTACATTGCCTGGAAGTTTAAAAACACACAGCGAGAACTCAGCAGTGGCAGTAGCAGTAAAATTCGGAGAAGGAGCTCTCAAACCTCAGACAGCAGCGGACCAGAGTTGGAGAGGGAAGTGACTAAAGAGCAACAGCTGGAGGGAGACCAGTGCTGCGATGTTTTTGTATAAGAAATGTGTTACGTAAGTGATTGCACCCTTTTTGTTTTTAATCTTGGCGATTATTTTTGCAAAAAATGATTTTACAGGTTTTTTTTTTTAATGTTTTATGTCCTAACAAGAGTTGAGTTAATAACAAGACAAGATACTTAGGATATATTGTAATAATTATTATTATAAGAATAAAAATGTTATATTTTCAAGAAACTCTTGTGTGGACTATAAATTCCTGAAGTGTTAACAATTCACCTCAAAAGTGTTGGGTGTACACCAGTCATAGAGTATATTCTCACTCCCAGAGTGTTAAATAATCAGCTCTGCAATGTGCTACAAATTTCTTACTTAGAGCATATATTTTACTCTCTGGGAGTTCTACACTGCAAGTGTCAAAAAGCACTGAAGTAGTGTCTAAAAGTACCAGTGAGAGAGTAAAAATGCACTCTCAGAGGGTTCAAATGTAACTCTTTATTTGGAGTATATGTTTTACACTTTTGATGGTGTTCAGTGAACACCGAAATCTTGGACCTATATATACACTGAAACCGGTGTTAAATGTACACTTATAGAGTACAATATACACTGGGATTTTTGCTGTGCAAAAAGCTTCAGCACTTGGTTAGGTTTAGGCACCAACATTAAAAAAATACCACTAACTAGGATGTTTTTAGGACTGTTCCCAACAGTCTGATCATACATCAGCTTCTGTGAGTGCTGCTGTATACCAAAACACATCACAATGAGTTTTAATAATGGCAAATCTTGGTTCACAGCTATTCTCAGACAGGTTAGAGACAGAGAGAGACACAGATGCACAGCAGCAAATCAGTAACTAACTACAAACTGTAATGGAGATAGGGTAGCAATAGTGGCAGTAATAATACATTGCTCAAAAAAAAATGAAAAGAACATTTTTTAATCAGAGTATAGCACCAAGTCTTTTCTGACCAATTTCTCATTAGTTTTGCATTTGGCTAGGGTCAGGGTCACTACTGGTAGCATGGGGCGGTACCTGGACCCTACGGAGGTTGCACAGTAGTCCAACTCCTCCAGGGTGGCACATCAATATGTGCCATTGCCAGAAAGTTTGCTGTGTTTCCCAGCACAGTCTCAAGAGCGTGGAGGAGGTTCCAGGAGACAGGCAGTTATTCTAGGGCTGTAGACAGTCCTTAACCTACCAGCAGGACAGGTTTCTGCTCCTTTGTGCAAGGAGGAATAGGATGAGCACTGCCAGAGCCCTACAAAATGACCTCCAGGAGGCCACTGGTGTGAATGTCTCTGATCAAACAATCAGAAACAGACTTCATGAGGGTGGCCTGAGGGCCCAACGTCCTGTAGTGGACCCTGGGCTCACTGCCAGGCACCGTGGAGCTCGACTGGCATTTGCCACAGAACACCAGAATTAGCAGGTCCACCACTGGCGCCCTGTGATTTCACAGATGAGAGCAGGTTCAACCTGAGCACATGTGATAGACGTGAATGAGTCTGGAGACACTGTGGAGAATGTTATGCTGCCTGCAACATCATTCAGCATGACCGGTTTGGTGGTGGGTCAGTGATTGTCTGCATATCCCTGGAAGGACGCACAGACCAGTTAAACAACGCACCCTGACTGCTATTAGGTATCGGAATGAACTGTCAGATTATACGCTGATGCAGTGGGTCCTGGGTTCCTCCTGGTGCATGACAATGCCCAGTCTTATGTGGTGAGAGTATTCAGGCATTTCCTGGAGGATGAAGGAATTGATACCATTGACTGGCCCCTATGCTTGACTGACCTAAATCCAATAAAACACCTCTTGGACATTATGTTTCGGTCCATCCGACGCCACCAGGTTGCACCTCAGACTGTCCAGGAGCTGATGCCCTGGTCCAGATCTGGGAGGAGATCCCCCAGGACACCATCCGTCATCTCATTACATTGTCAGGCATGCATACAAGCAAGTGGAGGCCATACAAACAGTATTATAAGTAGCTGGAAAGAAATTTTGTCAAAATGGACTAGCCTGTCGTATCATTTTTTTTTCCTTTGATTTTGGGGGTGTCTTTGAATTCAACACTCTGTAGGTTGATAATTTTCATTTCCATGAATGATGTGGCATCCTTGCATTCCTAACACCATTACCCAGGAAAGATATCCAGCATGATTTTTTTTTTTTTGATCTGATGTGTATGACTGCTGTGGTCCTGCACGACATCCACTAGATATATTATTACTGTCATTATTGCTACCATATCTCCATTACAGTTTATAGTGAGTTAATGCTGCTGCTGTGCATCTGTCTCTCTATATCTCTATTTATCTATCTATCTACCCCCTCTTCTCTCTCTCTCTATCTGCCCTCTCTATCTTTACCTCAACCGGTCATGGTGGATGACCGTCCATCAATGAGCTTAGGTCTGTCCGAGGTTTCTGCCTGTTAAAAGGAAGTTTTTCCTCGCCACCGTCGCCGAGTGCTTGCTCATGGTGGAACTGCTGGGTCTCTGTAGATAATATTATAAAGAGTACGGTCTAGACCTGCTCTGTATGGAAAGTGTCATGAGATAACTTTTGTTATGATATGGCGCTATATAAATAAAATTGAATTGAAAAATGAATATTCTATCAATGTATCAATTCAAACACAATATAATAACACATATTCACATTTGCCAATGATGCTAAATACTTTGAAGCCTAAATACCTTGTGCATTTTTTTGTCTGAAAAGGGGCAACCGATGCAAGAACTGTTTGATACCTTATGGCTGGCAGATTTGGCTTTTTTGGTTGACGTCACATCTCTTTCTGTGGAGTTTAACCAACACTTTCAGGATTTTGCAGCTATTGAAAAGGACATGTTGCTTGTGTCTTGTCCCTTCTCGATGGACCCTGATGATGTTCCGCCACATCTGCAGCTGGAGTTCATTGAACTGCTGTGTAACAATGAGTGGAGCGGCAGACACCAGCAACTTTCTCTTGTTGACTATCGCCAGCAGCTGAATAAAGGCCACTTTCCAGAAACATAAACATTTTCAAAGAAAATACGTCTAAGCAGCAATGACTTCATGAGATTCTTTAATGATAAAATTATAACTATTAGAGACAAAATCCATCACCTCTTGCCCTCAACAGGACTGATCTGCATTGCAGTACAGCAAGTTTGGAAACAGCTGTAAAACCTGATATGTATTTAGACTGTTTTTCTCCCATCGACCTTCATCAAATAACTTTAATAATTTCTGCATCTAAGCCGTCAACCTGTCTCGTAGACCCCATCCCAACTAGGCTGCTCACTCTAGACCCAGAGGTTTTAGCCAACTACAGACCAACATCAAACCTTCCCTTTCTTTCTAAGATACTTGAGAAAGCTGTAGCTAATCAGCTGTGTGACTTTCTCCATAATAGTTTATTTGAGGATTTTCAGTCAGGATTTAGAGTGCATCATAGCACAGAGACCGCATTAGTCAAAGTTACAAATGACCTCCTAATGGCATCAGACAAAGGACTCATCTCTGTACTTGTCCTGTTAGATCTTAGTGCCACATTTGACACCATTGACCATCAAATTCTTTTACAGAGACTGGAACATCAAATTGGCATCTAAGAAACCGCCCTAAGCTGGTTTAAGTCGTATTTCTTAGATCGAACTCAGTTTGTTCGCGTCAATGATGAATCCTCCATGCATACCAAAGTTTGTCATGGAGTCCCACAAGGTTCTGTACTAGGACCACTTCTATTCAATTTATATATGCTTCCTTTAGGGAACATTATTAGGAATCACTCCATTGTTATGCTGACGACACCCAATTATATTTATCGATCAAGCCTGATGAAACCAATCAGTTAACTAAACTCCAAGCATGCCTTAAGGATATAAAAAGTTGGATGACCTACAATTTTCTAATGTTAAATTCAGACAAAACTGAAGTTCTTGTAATTGGACCCAAATACCTCAGAAACTTTCTAGATACTTAGTTACTTTAGACGGGATCACCATGGCCTCCAGCTCCACTGTAAAGAATCTTGGAGTTGTTTTTGATCAGGATTTGTCAACATAAAACAAATTTCGAGGACTGCATTCTTCCACTTACGTAACATTGCCAAAATCAGACACATCGTGTCTCAAGCGGATGCAGAAAAACTAGTCCACGCATTTGTTACTTCTACGCTGGACTGTTGTAACTCTTTGTTATCAGGTTGCTCCAATTAGTCTCTTAGGACTTTGCAGATAATTCAGAATGCCGCTGCACATGTTCTGACAGGAACCAAGATCAGAGATCACATCTCTCCCATTCTGGCTTCCTTGCACTTGCTACCTGTTAAATCTAGAATAGAATTTAAAATTTTTCTCCTTACTTACAAAGCTCTTCATGGTCAGGCACCATCATATCTAAAAGAGCTCATAGTACCTTACTACCCCTCTAGAACACTGCGCTCTCAGGATGCTGGGTTCCTTGTGGTTCCTATACTTTCCAAAATTAGGTTGGGAGCCAGAGCCTTCAGCTATCAAGCTCCTCTTCTGTGGAACAAACTACCATTCAGGGTTCGGGAGGCAGACACGGTCATCACCTTTAAGAGTAGACTAAAGACTTACCTTTCTGATAGAGCTTATAGTTAGGGCTGGCTCAGGTCATCCCTTAGTTATGCTGCCATAGGATTAGACTTCCTGGAGGACTCCCCCTCCCTTCCCTCCCCTCTCTCTCTCTCTGTGTGTCTCTCTCTCTCTCTATGTCTGTGTCTGTCTCTTTCACGGTTATGCCTAGTCAGGCACGGTATTGTCTGAAGATGCAGTCACATCTCCCTTACTGAAAACTCTCTCTCTCTCTCTCTCTCTCTCTCTCTCACCATCTGTAAACATACATGTCTCATTAATGCATGTTACTAACTAGACTTCTTCCCCGGAGTTTCTGTGCTCTATCGTCCAGCAGGTTCTCGTGGCTGCTGCTGTGGTCCTGCACGACGTCCACTACATATATTACTACTGTCATTATTGCTACCATATCTCCATTACAGTTTATAGTTAGTTTATGATTTGCTGCTGCTGTGAATCTGTGTCTATCTCTATCACAGGTTCCACTGCTACTGTAATCATTTTATCATTCATTATAATTCATTGTCATTTTATCATTCATTGCAATTGTACAATATGTTTGTGTTGATTTGTTCTGTACACGTGACATCTATTACACGTCTGTCCGTCATGGGAGAGGGATCCCTCCTCTGTGGCTCTTCCTGAGGTTTCTTCCACCTTTTTTCCCTGTTAAAAGGGTTTTTTGTGGACAAGTTTTTCCTTCGCCCAACCAGTCTACATGTGCTTTGTGGACTTGGAGAAGGCGTTAGACCGTGTCCCTCGGGGAGTCCTGTGGGGGGTGCTCCGGGAGTATGGGGTTCCGGACCCACTAATACGGGCTATCCGGTCCCTGTACTCCCGGTGCCAGGGCTTGGTCCGCATTGCCGGCAGTAAGTCGGACTTGTTTCCAGTGGGAGTTGGACTCCACCAGGGCTGCCCTTTGTCACCAGTTCTGTTCATAACATTTATGGACAGAATTTCTAGGCGCAGCAAAGGCGCTGAGGGGCTGCGGTTCGGTGGCCTCAGGATTGGGTTGCTGCTTTTTGCGGATGATCTGGTCCTGTTGGCTTCATCGGAGCGTGACCTTCAGCTCTCTCTGGAACGGTTCGCAGCCGAGTGTGAAGCGGCTGGGATGAGAATCAGCACCTCCAAATCCGAGGCCATGGTTCTCAGCCGGAAAAGGGTGTGCAGCCTCCGGGTCGGGGATGAGATTCTGCCTCAAGTGGAGGAGTTCAAGTATCTCGGGGTCTTGTTCACGAGTGAGGGAAGGATGGAGCGGGAGATTGACTGGTGGATTGGTGCAGCTTCTGCAGTAATGCGGACTCTGCACCGGTCCGTCGTGGTGAAGAAGGAGCTGAGGCAAAAGGCGAAGCTCTCGATTTACCGGTCGGTCTACGTTCCTACCCTCACCTATGGTCATGAGCTTTGGGTAGTGACTGAAAGAATGAGATTGTGAATACAAGCGGCCGAAATGAGCTTCCTTCGCAGGGTGGCTGGGCTCTCCCTTAGAGATAGGGTGAGAAGCTCAGCCATCTGCAGGGAGCTCGGAGTAGAGTCGCTGCTCCTCCGCATCAACAGGAACCAGTTGAGGTGGCTCGGGCATCTAGTGAGGATGCCTCCTGGACGTCTCCCTGGTGAGGTGTACCAGGCACGTCCCTCCAGGAGGCGGCCCCAGGGAAGACTCAGGACACGCTGGAGAGACTATGTCTCTCGGCTGGCCTGGGAACGCCTTGAGGTTCCCCTGGAAGAGCTGTACGAAGTGGCCGGGGAGAGGGAAATCTGGGCTTCCCTACTGAAGTTGCTGCCCCTGCGACCCGACCTAAACGGATAAGCGGAAGAAGATGAAGACGAAGACGAAGTTTTTCCTCACTCGAACCGAGGGTCTAAGGACAGAGGGTGTCACTCCCTGTACAGAT
The DNA here is from genome assembly GCA_036365135.1 of Miichthys miiuy. Taxonomy (NCBI): domain Eukaryota; kingdom Metazoa; phylum Chordata; class Actinopteri; family Sciaenidae; genus Miichthys; species Miichthys miiuy. The sequence goes on along the minus strand of CM071604.1, from coordinate 2,092,901 downwards.
TGTAAAGCCCTCCGAGGCAAATGTACTTTGTGACTTTGGGCTATACAAATAAAATCTGATTTGATTTGATTTGAAAATGCTGAGCTTATTCGGCTCCACGTATTTGTGTGAGCAGACATTCTCTGTCATGAACTTAAACAAGGACTGCTTGAGGTCATGACTAAGTGACTTCCACCTATACAACATTTTATGCACTTCAACCAATGCCGTCAAACTTGACCTACTGAAATAATGAAATCCAGATATCAGTATCACCCTTCTCATCAGTGTCAGTAAGTTACCTGTTTCTTGGTCAGTCTGGAATTCTGAGTGTCTTGAATGGTAACATCTGTCACTATTAACAGTGAAAAGCCAAAAGCAGTTATAAATATATTCTCTTGGATTTATGACACTTATTGTATTAAAGTTTTGAATAAGGTTTGCCTATAACTGCTGGTGTTATATATCTGTAGATGTGACACAAAACATTTCTTTCTGAATGATCTTGTGAAAAACAAGAGCAAGAGTCATGTCATGTTTTAAACATAAATGTCCTTGCATTACTCATAATAAGTATTTTTTTTCTTTTGTATCAACTTTATGAAGTTTAAGGCATTCCATACAGTTTGTTTTGTGTTATCTGACTGCAGATGTGAAAGAAAGATTTGTTCACCTCAACATTAGTTTAGATTTGGTAACACTGCCATTAAAAAAAAAAAAAAGATAACTGTGAGAATGAAAATAAAATTGTTACAGAACAGTGCATTTGTATATAACTTTTATTGTTAAAAAATGTTAGTATGAACCATCGGCCCCCCGGGCACCTTCACATTGTCAAATCTAGCCCTCTTTAAGGTACGAGGGCAGTCTAAAACTGACCTAGATGCCTTGCTTTGACACCTGATTCCCTGTCAAGATACAACCTGGACCTGATGACCATAATGTGTCTTTTTAACATTTAATCATGTAGACATTTTCTGGTAGATTTCCAAAATAAAAAACTGATCATAATAAAACATAAAAATTTGATTATAAAACATGGGCATTATTTGATATAATCTGTGACATCTTGTATGGTGTGAATTACTTCTCTATCAATATGTGATTGCAAACAGCTCACTGTCAGACTCACAGTTAAATCAGTTTTGTTTTTAATTAGTTTATGATTTTAACCGAGATCACAGCACATTTAAATCACATGCTCTGGTGTACAGTTCCACACTCTATTTTACTCCTCTATTGTTTTAATTAAACATTTACACAGTCCAGACCTAAGAGGTCAGAGACCCTGCAGGGAATTAAATAACACACACACACACACACACACACACTCTTTCTCTCTCTCTCGCTCTCTGTCTCTGTCTCTCTCTCTCTCTTTCTCCCCACAAGGGCCATGATTTCACATTTCTTATTGTAGGAACAGTGGTTTGTGTCCAATTAAAAATGTTGTTCATGGACTGGAATGATTGATCATTGGTATTGACCACCAGAATCTAAAAACATAGGATTTCACATGCCAGAGACTGTTGTTCGAGAAGGCCCCACAGGTCATCCACTCAGCATGCCATATGATTTCTGAGTGGTCCAGGCTTTTGGGTAAATATATTTATTTATTCAGGGGCTCCAGTTTAGTGATGTGTCGGTCATGAACGATTCATTCAATATGAACTAATCTTTTATATGACTTGGGAGTAATGAGTCGTCTCAGTGAGTGATTCGTTAATTTTCATGCAGTACCTTCCCTCACCACATGGCAGCTGCATAAGCTCAGCCAGGAGGACAGGAAACAGAAATGTTGACTCACTCAACTGTGCGTTCGTCCTCAGGTACTTGTTCATTTGTTCATGATTGGAGAACCGAGGACTCTCTGTCCTCTCCGAGGACTCTGCCGGAAGTATTTTTTTTTCCCAAAAAAATACTTCCGGGCAGAGAGTCCTTGGTTCTCCAATCAGATTGTAGCTCGCAGCGTCATGTATCGCAGTGATCGGGTTTATATTGGAGTCAATTGAGAACCCAGAGCGTTTTATACAGACGCGGAAGGGTACCTTTTTCGTCAGTATCAGACGTCTAGGGGCGTGACAAATCGTGGGTATTTTACGCGTTGGGAATGAGAACGGGTTGGCTCACACTTTTATACAAAATCAATTCACTTGCTAGGAGTGAGTTGTGCAGGCTAAAAATTGATGAACAACTCAAATCAAAAGATATTTTCCGACTAGACTGGGCAGCTGCTGATACTAGCTTTTGTACATGCTCTTGTACATACTCGCTGCACTCAATGCAAACTGCATCTTCTATGCCAAGACTGCTTGTTGGCTTTGGGAACCACTGGGTACATTCATGTATCAGAGTCAGACAGTAAAGTCACAGTTTATCTTAAATTATGTTTGAATATGTGGTTACATGTTTACTTGCAAGTACCCCAATTTTAATTTTTGATTATTTATTTGAGAAAAGACTATATGTTAAACTTAAAATATTCAGTCTTGATCAACATTTTAACTTATGATAGACATATTTTAAATGCCTAATCCATGCAATCTACTCTAATCTACTCTGATTTATGTTATGTGCACCTATTAGAACATTTGTGTAAAATAAAAAGCTGGACATACAAACCTCACAAAAAGTAAAAAAGTTTGGGATATTCGGCTTAAAATTTCAGAATGCATCTAAAATGCACTCTAACCTTTACAGGTGAACTTAATTTGACCTTCTCTAAACTTTTGAATATGTCACAGAGTGTCACATATATCACTTAAATTTCAATAAACTGCTGTAGCCAATTGCATTTACAGTTGTAAAATCCCTTGTAACTCTCTGAAACCACCCAATGAACTTGATTGAAGAACGCCTATAAAAATCTAAGCATAGAAATTTAAAAAAAGGACAGTCATTTTTTTTTTTAATTTAAACACACACACCTAACAAAAAAGTAAAGTACTGAAAAGAAGAGATACAGCACTCAAGTAAATGTGCTTTGTTAATGCCCACCACTGACATCTGATCAAATAAAACCAAAATGTTTTTGGTATAGAGTAAAAATAATAAATCTTTGCACCACACTCCTCTCTCGTCTTCACTCCTCTCTCTCCTTCAGTGCGTCTCCCTCCTCTTTTCTCCTGTCACTGTCTCAGCGCTGCTACACCCGCCCCTCCCTGCTTGGTGGTATAATCCTCACATGATTGGTTGCACAGCATCCCGTAGCCAATGCCCGCAGCGCCTGCAGGTGCTTTTCCTAAAGAGAAAAGTAAAAAAAAAAAAAAAGCCGGCTCCCATCGCTCACTTAAAAGAGCCGGCTCTTTGAATCGGCTCATTCGTGACCAACACATCACTACTGTGAAGAAAAGATCTAAGAGGCTGACAAAGAAACTGCTGTACAGCCCAACAGCGAATACATAGCAGCATATCAGAGAAACATACACAAGCATTAGCAGAAATTATCCCCATATTGGATGAATCTGCACCTCACAATTTGCATTCAGTAGAAATGTTTAGTATTAAGCAAGAAGTGCATTTAGTGAGGCAGAATGATGGGCATATTAAGACAGGAGACCAGAGATTTCATCCTGTCACACAGCTGTAATTAACATTTGGGATGACATGGTGTGATGCACACACACAGTACAGTTACACAGTATTATTGTGTTTTACTGTGTTTTTTTTAATGAAACGAGTACAGTCTAGACTGGCTCTATAAGTGTCATGACATAACTTCTTATGATTGATGCTGATTATGATTTGCCACTATATACATATACAGTGGTGGCCAAAATTATTAGAACGCATGGCATATCTAAGGTTTTAGTTGTTTTTGTTGAATTGATCATTAAAATACCCATAAAACGAATTAAATATCTACAATGTCATCATTATGCCCTAAAAACCATAGAATAGAGCCATCATAAGGAGATTTACGTCATTTTCCTTCAAAAAAACAAGCTAGGTCTGTGTCTTGAGATGCAGTCCAAGCACTGTAAAGTACACTTTAGACCGCCATGATGCCACCAATTCACACCAGAACCAAACGTGAAGCATCTCAAAATTCTCAGTCTCAGGGACCAAAGAAAGATCTCATGAGGACTGCGTGACGAGATCAACGCCACAATGACTAATGGTGCAACAGTGTCTTCAAGAACTGTGTTGGAAACTGGGTGAAGAAGGACTTCTCTAGCAGAATAGCAGCAAAGAAAGCATTACTGAAAGAGAATCATAGAGTGAAACACCTGAAATTAGCAAAAGAACACAAGAAATGGTCAAAGGAAGACTGGCAACAAGTGAAGGTGTATGTTGGACGGAGGGAGGGGGAGAGATAAAAATGAGTGTCTCTTGCCAACAGTTAAACACAGAGGGGGTAGTATTATGGTGAGGGGGTAGTATTATGGTGTAGGGCCATTTCAGCCTCAGGAACAGGTGAGTTAGTGAAAATTGATGGCATCATGGATAAGAAAGTATACCACAACATTCTGGTGAGAGACAGAATAGCATCTGGGAGTTATCTTATTGAGCCTGGATTTATTTTCCAAGAGGACAAGGACCATAAACATTCTTCTAACTATTGTCAGAACTACCTGTGACATTTAAAATGATGGACTGGCCCCCTCAAAGTCCGGACCTCAAGCCCATAGAGCAAATTTGGTGCGAGTTGGAAAATAAACTGGATAGATCTACTGTACATTCAATTAAAGCCTTTCGCTTGAGTTGCAGAAGGCATGGGATAACATTAGTGTTGAAGTTCTCAGGAAATATACTGACACAATGCCAGAGAGATGTGCTGCTTTAATTGCTGCAAAAGGTGGACATACTAAATATTAAAGTTAAAAGTGGATAAAATCAGTAGGACTCACTTCATCTGATATTTCATGTTTTGGAGGTAAAAAAAAAAATGGAATCAAATTAATCTAAAGGCTAGAGTAAAGATGATTATTGCTGAGACTTTACCTTTTTTTACCATCTCCCACCTCCGTGGATAGAAGAACTTCATTACTTAATTAAGTTACAACATGTTATATTAAATTCAATTAACTAAAATGGTAGTTTGTTAGTTAATTACTGTTGCAAACTGAACCATTTTTTTCTACAGCTGCAGCTTCACATTAAAAGTAGTAACTGTTGAAACATAAGTTTTTATATTGAAGAAGTTAGGGGAAATGTGTAGGTAAGTGAGCTTGACACAGGCCATTATCATTATCAGAAGTGCAAGAGGAGGAGCCACAGTGATGGAAACAGATTATTGCCTGTAGTAGTGTAGTAGTGTCACCAAAACAACTAGGATTGACATCTTAAAGACTGCCACTTTAATGGACATGTTTCATCTACAGCAATTCTTAGTGCAATAACAACTCTCTCCACTCTAGGGGATGTACATTGATTTCCTCTGCACATAGTACATGCAGGTGTTACTCACAATTTAGAAAAGTCACTATGTACAGAATAATACAGTGTGTGCAGTGGAGGAGAACAGAAGGCTATATGGGAAATTAAGTTGGTAATTCATATTGATTACAGCGAGGCTCAAGCTAAAGCAATGTGGGAAACGAGATGTGGAACGCTTGTTTCTGTGCGACAACACCAGTGTTCTCATAGCATCTTATAATGTTCCTGTAATGTTCTGATGATGTACACAGACATTTCAATGAGGCCAAACACCACCTGACCTTGACTTCAAAAATTACAAAACCATGTAATGGTAGTGCATTTATATGGCGCCTTTCCAGTCACAGTAGTTTTACAGCAGTTGTCACATTCACCCATTCACTTACAGAGTCACACACTGATGGCAGAGGCTGCCATGGTGCCAAGGTGCCAAATGAACACCAGAAACGATACAGGCTTGTTCACTCCTGTGCAACATCAGCATTTAGCCATAGTGACATCAGTGATGTAGTGTGAACTGATCAAAAACAGAATCAAAACACATCCTGAGTACATTTGAAAATAACATTCTAATTCCAACTAATGGCAATGTCACGGTAAATTTATTGGAACCCAAAATCTGATGTACAAATGTTTCCCTCCTCTACCTTGTATACCACAGAGCACATCAGGCAGAATAAAGTCGACATTAACATCCATTTGGAGGATGCCCACTCTCTTGAGGAAGACATTATATTCACTCCAGGATTCCTCTTACACTAGGCACAGAACAATAAAGGCATAGAAAATGGATGTGAATGATGTTACACAGTGTCTAATAAATAATGGCTGAATGATACATAAATGAGCTAGTGCCCTGAGTTACAGACTATTAAGGCGGCTTGTGAAGGCGGGAGTGTTTAAGAGTGCAAAGAGGGGTTCACAGCTGGAAGGACATTCAGCGCAGGATGGGGTACTCCATCGTGAATTCATAACATTTGAGATGTGATAGTAAAGGGAAAAAATATCATTTATGAAGTAAATGACTCTTACTTTGATATGGTCTTTCTTTGCTAGGGGGGGATTCAAATGTGTATCTTAACTGCAGTCAGAAGGGAACATCTACTCTCAATTAAATCCTGGCTGGGCTGGCAGGAGAGTCAGTCTCAGCCAGGCATAATTAATGTGAAGGTGGATAGACAGGTGATTGGCAGGCAGAGAACTCAGGGGAGCTGGGAAAACAGGTGCACACACACATACATTTGCAGACAGACACATTAACCTTAGATGTTGGACATCCCTTTTTTTTTTTTTTTCTCTCTGACTCTGGCTTCATCCCTCTTCCACTGGATAATCCATCGGGCATGACAAGAAAAACAATCCTATTTATATTTGGTAAAATAAGGGATTTAAGGGAGCATATACTAACATGCTCATGTTAGTATGTTAGTTAATCTAAAGCCAACTACTTAAAAGGCTAATGCCAGCAGAACAACATTGTGGTGGATGTCATCCCTGAGTCTCAAAATGAGAAATGTAGTGACTCTGAAGAGAAAGTACAGCTGATTCATAACAAATTAAAAACGTGATCATAAATTATCTTGGAGGAGCGGGAGGAGCGGTAACCCACGGACCAGATAAGGTTTTATTTTAGTTTTTCATTTTAAAGCTGCACATGTCAGCTACAGGACTGTCTTTTTCTGGCTTGAATTTAGGTTTTTGATTTTGTACTGGAAGTGTTCTTTTTCCAGGTTAAATGTTAGTGTTCATATTTTGTCAGAGTACAGGGTTTTAAAGCATGAGAACACAGAAGGCATAGACATACAGGTGAACAGTGCTTCAAACAGAACGGTGAAGTAGACATGAATATGGAGGGTCATTTGAACAAAGATGATTAAGAAATGTATTAAGTACATGTCATGGAATATTACATGGAAGTGGAAATCCAGTCAAAAGACGCAAGGTATTGTCATATTTAAAAGACTAATAAGGCAGATATAGTGTTACGGCCTGGAGAACAGAGGTGGACCCAAACGCAAGAGGCTGTCCGTAGACAATCAACATTTTATTTAACAAAGGTGTTCTAAGTACTTAAATCCAACAAAAAGTGTCTGCTGCTGCAGGTGGCTGGTGGCAGGTCCACATAAAAAACAAAAGAGCAGCGAGGCACCGAGCTAGAGAATAAAACAGAAAAAAAAGGCAACGTTAGAATTAAAGCACAGCTCGTTCACAGGAATTCAGAAGAGTAATTTCACTGGAGACTTTCTACTGGCTCTACCGATTTGACGGAATTATCTGGCACAGGAGTGAAATCAGAGCCAGTTTTATGGGGAGGTTGAATCAGGTGATGATTAAAACTAGGTGTGCCTCACTGCCCTTGCCAGAAGTGGGTCAGCAACGCCTCTGCCACCCTCCAACATTGCAGGTAAAAATAAGAGACAGGAAAAGGGAAGACCAGTACACAAAACATAACACAAACACAACCCAGGCCCAGCTCACACTCAAGTTCATGAAACGGTGTTATGTTTTTGGTTAACAGGAGGATAATATAAGAGGGAAACTAATAGCTCGCTCGGCTGAAATGAAAAAAAGAGAGCCTAAACAGAATCAAAGAATTAGAAAGTGAAATTAAATTAAAGGAAAATAATTTAGTGGAACATTTTTCAGAGCCACAATATCAGGAACTCTGTAAGCTCAAGGTTCAGCTGCATGAAATCTTTACGGAGAGCCTTCCTGTATGTTTTAACATTATCTTGCCAGACTAAACGAGATAATTCCAGATTAGTGGCACGCCACTTGCGTTCCGATTTTTGTGCCTCTTGCTTTAAGTCACAAGTCTGTTGGCTATACCATGGTGCTAACCTCCTATGTTTAATTATCTTCTTTTTCAGAGGTGCAATACAGTTGAGAGTTCTTCGTAATGAGCCTGTAGTACTATCAACAAGATTAATTACTTTGTCTGTTTTAAGGATCAAGCCTGATGCAAATTCTGCAAATTCAGATAAAAATTAGAGTAAGGACCAGGAGCTCGATATTATGTAACAAATAGAGTTGGCTGTAATGTTTTCCGGGTTGGGTGAGTGAGGCTAAGAACAAGACTTTCAAATGAATTATAATTTAGTTTAGGTTTAGGATTTATTAATAGACTTGAGTCAAATATGGCTCCAACTCCACCACCTCGACCGGTACTTCGAGGAATATGAGTATTACAATGACTGGGGGGAGTGGATTCATTTAAGCTAACATATTCATCCTCCTGCAGCCAGGTTTCATAATCAGATATTAATTCATTGTCTACAAACAAAGCTAAACAGCTTTAGAGGACAAGGACCTGATATTCCGGAGTCCACATTTAATTATTTTATTTTGGACTGTTGGAGATGTTGATTTAATTTTTATTAAGTTTTTATGGTGAACTCCTCTTCTTTTTGTTTTATCTTTAAATAATGTAGGTGGACGGGGGACAGACACAGTCTCTATACTAAAGGACTGGGTGGCAGTTGCTCTAATGGAGGTGCAGAGGAGCATCTAAGACTGCAACTCTGCTTCCTGGTCTCAGCTCTGGGTTGTCATGGTTTTGGTCGACTAATAAACTTGGCCATATTTCTAGATATGAGAGCTGCTCCATCCAAAGTGGGATGGATGCCGTCTCTCCTAATCAGACCAGGTTTTCCCCAGAAAGGTGTCCAATTATCTATGAAGCCCACATCGTTTGCTGGATGCCACCTCAACAGCCAGCAGTGGAATGACGACATGCGGCTATACATGTCATCACTGGTCACATTGGGTAGGGATCCAGAGAAAACTACGGAGTCCAACATCGTTTTGGCGTATGCACACACCGATGAAACATTAATTTTTGTGACCTCCGATTGGCGTAACCGGGTGTCATTACCGCCGACGTGAATAACAATCTTACTGTATCTACGTTTATCTTTAGCCAGCAGTTTTAAATTAGACTCGATGTCACCCGCTCTGGCCCAGGATGCATTTAACTATGGCCCTCTGTGTCGCTAACTTCAGGTTTCTCAAAATGGAGCTGCCAATGACCAGAGTTGGCCTCTCAGCGGGTGTGTCGCTGAGTGGAGAATGCATGTAAACAGCTTGTATCTGAGTGAACTTTGTGACACTGGAAATTAAATTTATCCAACAAGTGACCACAATGTGAACTAGATTTTGCAGGACTGTCCATTAAAGAGTAACGCCGTTAATGCAACTAATGCATGTTATTTAATAATAATTAAATTTTTCCAAGATGGTGCCGTCCTGGTGGGAGCCTGTTGTAATAGCTCTCTTTTTTTGTGTGTGTTTTTATTACATTTGTAACTTGTTTTTTATCTTTATTTGTACAGTGTTCTGTGCATCATCGCACCACACAACGTCGAGATGCTTTTTCAGTGAAATGGCACTTCTTTCTACTTCTTATTGTACTTGGGTCTTTCCGGATGACTGGGAGCCATGCCTGCAATGCCGCCAGCATTGTTTTCACCCACGACCAGCTGATTGCCCTGAGACACCTGACCTCCTTGGCCGGAGAGAGACCCACCATACCAAAGGAGCTAAGGAGGAGACAACGAGGCTGCAGAGCGGGGGTTAAACGGAGGTCGAGGTAAATAAAGTGGACGAACTGGAAGCGTTCACCAGGACACAGAAGGAGTACAGGGAGTCTAGTATCGTGTGTAGTAACTCACGGGAGAACATGGGGGAAGTTTATTTTCTTACGGACGAACACAGTGTAGTCTTGATCACATCATCTCTCATAGTACACAGTCCTTATTCTCTTCTTCACATCTGTAACATGCCCAACAGGTAACTATTCTACTCAATGCCCCCTAGTGGACATATATATATTGCTCTCAATTTCCACAGTTATTACATCCCTCTCCCCTTAAGCATTTTCTATACAACTCACAGGCACCTTATGACTGTCTTTAACTCCTGTTAAGTGCCAACCAACACTATTTAAGTTTCACTTAGTTCAACTGGAAATCTTTAAGGTAACTGGGCAGCTTAGTTTCCCTTTTTGACTCTCTCTTTACTGGAGTTGCATTTGTTACCATTCTTTGTTCAGTCTCTGAGCTTCCTACACCTTCAACAGCTGCTGGCTCCTCCAACTTGTCACTGCTGAGTAGCACCTCCTCAGCCTCCAGCCATGCTTCATTTTTTTTCATCAGCCTGACTTGGCCGAATAGAGTCAGCTGGTTGGTTGCTGTTGCATTTTCCTGGTCTCTGGTGGTGAGTATGAATCTGGTCCACATGTCTCCTCACTACTCTCCCATCACCCAGCATCACTTTGTAGGACACTGGTCCAGTCACCGACTCAATAAGTCCCGGGATCCACTGGGGTCCTAGACTGAAGTTCTGGGTCAGCACTGAGTCTCCTGTTTTGAACCAGTGTCCTTTTGCCTTTTTTGTTGTGATCTTTTATCTGTCTTTCTTGGTTTTCCTTCACTCTCCTGCTTAGATCTGGGTGGATTGAATCCAGGGTGCAACGTAGCTTCCTCCTGACAAGCAGCTCTGCTGGGGATAGACCTGTTGTAGTGTCAGGAGTCACTCTGTAGCTGGAAGCTGCCACTGCGGTTTGTGGATCACCTGTTGGGAGTGTGTGGATTTACAGGGCTTGCCTTTTGAATTACGTGCTTGCGGATGAACTGACTTCTTCCTGGTTCATGAGTATGAGACTGAGCTGTTGTATGGGCCGCCATGCCCTCATTTAAACTGGAGCCGCCGCGCTCGCTTGGAAAATAGCTGAACTGAACCGTGCGAGCTTGAAAATTCCACCAACCTAAGAAGAACTGGAACTTGAGTTGGAACTGCTGCGGCAGGATACAGAGAGGATGAAGTTGGAGTTAGAGAGATCCAGGAGGGGAAACTCACTCCGACTGGACTTGGTCTGAATTTTGGTGTGTCTGGGCTAAGTGGTGGTGAGGTTGCTGCTAACCTGCGGTTGCTTCCAAAATTTAATGAGCGTGACCCAGACATTTTTTTCACTTTATTTGAACGTGTTGCTAATGCAAAGAAGTGGCCTGATTCAGATAGGGTGCTTATGCTTCAGAGTGTGCTCACTGGGAGAGCCCAGGAGGCGTAGTCAGCAGTTTGTGGTGAGGACCCCGATTATGACACAGTGAAAGCAGTTGTGTTGACGGCATATGAGTTGGTCCCAGAAGCCTATCACCAGAGGTTTCGAAGCTGGAGCAAAGGTGATAAGCAGACACGCGTGGCGTTTGTTCGTGAGCTGACTATTCATTTTCAGCACTGGTGATCAGCCAGTAAAATTAACTCTTTTGATGAGCTCTCAAATCCTTATTCTAGAGCAGTTTAAAAATTCTATCCCTGAGCGTGTTGCTACATATGTGACCGAACAGAAGCCCATCAAGTAGTGAAACCAGCAGGGTTAGCCGATGATTTTGTGCTCACATATAAGGTTGGCTGGGTAACATGTTCTGGGGGGGATGTCAAAGGAGTGAATGGTGGTAGTGTACCCTTGCATGGCAGCCCTAAGGTTGTGAGGCCTGGTTTCCCTCATAAGCCTGTATCTCCAGGGCGGCAACAGAGTTCCAACGAGTGTCACTATTGTCATGGTGAGGGCCACTGGAAAGCTCAATGTCCTCTGTTGCAGTCAAATGGGAGGCACAATGCAGCAGTGCATGTTCCAGCTATGCTTTGTGCTCTGCTTGTGTTAATCCTAATGAGTGTCTTGCTGGTGGGTCAGGGAAGACACCTGTGTGTGCTTCAGGGAAGAACACTGGTTTTGAGCCATTTATCACTGATGCAGTCATAGCATTGATTGGTAGTGATGCACGTGTTCCGATTAAGGTGTTGCGTGACACAGGTACAAATCAGTCCTTTGTTTTAGATACGGTGTTGCCTTTCTCATCAAAGTCTGAGGACTGGTGATTCCATCCTTATGAAAGGAATGGAGTTGGGCTTGGTCACTGTGCCACGACATATGATCGAGACTGATTGTAACCGGGTCTAGGGTGTTGTTCTTGTTGGCGTTCGGCCAGAGCTACCATTTTAAGGGGTGTCTCTGGTTCTGGGTAATGACCTGGCTGGGAGTCGTGTGTGGGCGGAGGTTCCGTTGCTACCTGTGGTTGTTCCCAAGCCAGTGGTAGAAAATGAAGTCATGCCAGTAGTTTTTCCAGCTTGTGTTGTGACTCAGGCTCAAAAGAAAAAGTCTCTCAACCAATCTAGCTCAGGTGCTAGTGAGGGAGATGTGGTTGATAGCTATGTTGTACTGCCTCCTCTCCCCTCCACTGTTGCAAGAAAAGGCCAGGTGGTTGGACAGGGGCAGGTTTGTCCAGTTGACGCAAAGGTTCAGGCAGTCATGCAGTATCCTGTTCCTGCTACCAAAAAAGATCTTATGCGGTTCTTGGGTATGGTTGGCTATTAGTTTTGTAAAAACTTCTCGACAGTAGTTGCACCTTTAACAGACTTGCAGAAAGCAAATGTTAAGTTTGTGTGGTTTGCTCAGTGCCAGCTGGCATTTGAAAATGTGAAAACTGCTGCTCCAGTTCTTGCTGCACCACGCCTGGATCAGCCTTTTAAACTAGAAGTTGATGCTAGTCTTGTTGGAGCTGGTGCTGTGTTGTTGCAGGAATCAGAGGGGGTTGACAGGCTACTTCTCCAAGAAGTTTAATGTTCACCAGCTCAACTACTCAACAGTTGAGAAGGAAGCGTTGGCCTTGGTCTGGGCCCTGAAATATTTTGAGGTGTATGTCGGCTCTGGAGTGAGTCCAGTTGTGGTCTATACTGACCGCAATCCTCTGACTTTTCTTTGTTCAGTGAGGTGTCCAATCCGTCGTCTGATGAGGTGGACTTTGTTTCTTCAGTCCCATGGATTGGATATTAAGGCTATCAGAGGTAAAGATAATGTTGTGGCGGATGCCCTATCACGTGCCCCTGTAGAATAGATGCCATGCTGCTTTGTGAGCTGCTTTAGTGCAGTCTTTGGGGGGGTGTTTTCTATTACATCACTTTGGATTAGAGTATTTATGCCACTGCAGCCAGGTACTCACTCTCTCTTCTCTGATGTCTCTTTGGCTTTGCCCTGTTCGGGGATCCTCTGTCCTCAGTCAGTCAGTTGGTTTAGTGTAATTTGATACTTTAGGTTGTCCTTTGCGTTTGTTTCAACACTTGCATACTCACACTTCTCACTCATGCACACCCTACACAACTGATACCACTGCTCCTACACGCTCCATAACTTTAGATCCTTTGTGATTGTTTAATTTGGTCTAATTTGGTTTGATTTGATTTAATAAAGTATTGTTTAAACAACTGTACATGGTGTGAACTCCCTTTTTGCCATGACTCTCAGAGCCAGGTCATGACAGCATACAGTGGCAAATTCAAAGTGGCAAACTTACCTTCTCAGTAAGCCTTAAAAATCAGCTAATCACTTGAAGGGGAATACTGTCTGTTGTATCTTCATTGTACAACCCCCTTGGATTTATCTGTCCATTCATTCTCACTGCCTCCAGAGGTCTTAGCCAACTACAGACCGATATCAAACCTTCCCTTTCTCTCCAAGATACTTGAGAAAGCTGTAGCTAATCAGCTGTGTGACTTTCTCCATAACAATAGTCTATTTGAAGATTTTCAGTCAGGATTTAGAGTGCATCATAGCACAGAGACCACATTAGTCAAAGTGACAAATGACCTCCTAATGGCATCAGACAAAGGACTCATCTCTGTACTTGTACTGTTAGATCTTAGTGCCGCATTTGACACCATCGACCATCAAATTCTCTTACAGAGACTGGAACATCAAATTGGCATCAAAGGAACCGCCTAAGCTGGTTTAAGTCGCATTTCTTAGATCGATCTCAGTTTGTTCACGTCAATGATGAATTCTCCATGCATACCAAAGTTTGTCATGGAGTCCCACAAGGTTCTGTACTAGGACCACTCCTATTTAGTTTATATATGCTTCCTTTAGGGAACATTATTAGGAATCACTCTATCAATTTTCATTGCTATGCTGACGACACCCAATTATATTTATCGATCAAGCCTGATGAAACAAATCAATTAACTAAACTCCAAGCATGCCTTAAAGATATAAAAGTTGGATGACCTACAATTTTCTAATGTTAAATTCAGACAAAACTGAAGTTCTTGTAATTGGACCCAAACACCTCAGAAACTCTCTTTCTAGAGACTTAGTTACTCTAGATGGGATCACCCTGGCCTCCAGCTCCACCGTAAAGAATCTTGGAGTTGTTTTTGATCAGGACTTGTCCTTTAATGTCCACATAAAACAAATTTCGAGGACTGCATTCTTCCACTTACGTAACATCGCCAAAATCAGACGCATTGTATCTCAAGTGGATGCAGAAAAACTAGTCCACGCATTTGTTACCTCTAGGCTGGACTATTGTAATTCTTTGCTATCAGGTTGCTCCAATAAGTCTCTTAGGACTTTGCAGTTAATTCAGAATGCTGCTGCACGTGTTCTGACAGGAACCAAGATCAGAGATCACATCTCTCCCATTTTGGCTTCCTTGCATTGGCTACCTATCAAATCTAGAATAGAATTTAAAATTCTTCTCCTTACTTACAAAGCTCTTCATGGTCAGGCACCATCATATCTAAAAGAGCTCATAGTACCTTACTACCCCTCTAGAACACTGCGCTCTCAGGATGCTGGGTTCCTTGTGGTTCCTATAGTTTCCAAAAGTAGATTGGGAGCCAGAGCTTTCAGCTATCAGGCTCCTCTTCTGTGGAACAAACTACCATTCCAGGTTCGGGAGGCAGACACGGTCAACACTTTTAAGAGTAGACTTAAGACTTTCCTTTTTGATAAAGCTTATAGTTAGGGCTGGCTCAGCTCATCCCTTAGTTATGCTGCCATAGGACCAGACTGCCGGGGGACTCTCCCTCCCTCTCTCTCTCTCTCTCTCTCTCCTCCCCTCCCTCCCCTCTCTCACTATCAGTGGACATACATGTCTCATTAATGCATGCTACTAACCGAACTTCCCCGGAGTTTTTGTGCTCTGTCGTCCAGCAGGTTCTCGTGGATCGTGGCTGCTGCTGTGATCCTGCGCAACGTCCACTACATATATTATTACTGTCATTATTGCTACCATATCTGCTACTGTGGTCATTTTATCATTCATTGTAATTCATTGTCATTTTATCATTCATTGTAATTGTACAATATGTTTGTGTTGACTTGTTCTGTACACGTGACATCTATTGCACGTCTGTCCGTCCTGGGAGAGGGATCCCTCCTCTGTGGCTCTTCCTGAGGTTTCTTCCACCTTTTTTCCCTGTTAAAAGGGTTTTTTGTGGGCAAGTTTTTCCTCACTCGAACCGAGGGTCTAAGGACAGAGGGTGTCACTCCCTGTACAGATTGTAAAGCCCTCCGAGGCAAATGTACTTTGTGACTTTGGGCTATACAAATAAAATTTGATTTGATTTGATTTGACTGCCAAAAACATTCTGCAGGATCTTTGCAAGCATTACTACGCATGGGACAAGGGATTGCCAGACTACTACATCCAGGCGTGGCAAGAGTGGATGGCAGGATTAAGCTCTATTGGAGAGCTCAGTGTTGATAGGTGCATCAAGCCTAAGACCTTTGGTGCGATAACATCTGCCCAGCTGCATCATTTTAGTGACGCTTCAAAAAGTGGCTATGGCTGCGTCACATACCTCCGCCTCACCATGAAGTACACATCTCATTCATGATGGGAAAATCACGAGTTGCAGCTTTAAAACAAACCACAATGCCAAGAATGGAGCTCACTGCGGCAGTCCTCACAGTACGGATGGATGGAGTGCTCAAAGCAGAGTTACAACTTCAACTGGAAAAATCTATATTTTGGACTGATAGTACATCAACTTTGAAGTACATTCAGAATGAGAACAAAAGGTTCAAAACATTCATAGCCAATCGAGTAAAAACAATCAGGGAGATGACAAGCGTCAACAATGGAGATACATAAACACAAAACAGAATCCAGCAGATTGTGCGTCTTGTGGTCTTAAGGCAAGCACTCTCCTCAATTCAAGCACTTGGCTGAACGGCCCAGAATTCCTCAAAGACCAGAAATCTGAATGGCCCAAGTCTGAACTTGTCTTACAGAAAGATGAAGATGATGATGTGGAAGTGAAAAAGGACGTCCTCATCATGAACGTATTGGTGAAGGAACAACAAAATCCTACTCGTGCATTCATTCACTATCACTCAAATTGGAGCAAACTCACCAGAGCAGCTGCATGGCTACTTAAGTTGAAAGACTTACACCTGAACTTACTCCTGAAGTCGAAAAAGAAAGGAAATACTTACCAACCTTACCACGAAGAGCCCTACATCTTCTAACAGGTTTTCTGAAAAAGAAAACCTGTTAGAAAGAAAGATGAAAACAGTGAAAAAATGCATGAATGTATGAATTTGGGTTTCTGGACTCCCCTGTACCTCTTCTGAGGTTTCTTCCTGGACGTGATGGACCTGGGGTGCTGATCTCCACTGTAAACCTAGCCTCTTAATCCAGTACCTACCTACCAGACTGGGGCCTGAACCTGCTACAACTACCACAGGTAAGTCTTGCACTCGCCCTTTGTGCTGCACCTTAACCACAGGTGCTCCCAAGACTTTTACTCTATTACATCAAGTACATCAAGTTCATCTATTTTGTACAGTGTGAACATGACTTTGTCTGTATCAATGCCATCTTTATCATCCTCCCCCTGGCTGACATAATTTGCTCCCTGAGTTCTCCCCTGCTTCCCTGTCTGTACACTACTAGTCTAGTCTTTCGATTACTAGCTGGGCCTTTGGACCTACACGATTTCTGAATGTGGCCAACTTTACCACATTTGTGACAGGTTTCTTTAATAAACCTACAGTCCCCAGCCCTGTGCTGCTCACCTCCATACCTGTAGCAAGCCTTATGCTGATGCTGCTGCCTACCAGGGGTCTGCTTTGTTTACATTTTGTGCACTGCTTGAGGTGTCCTCATGTGTGATGGCACAGACTCCAAAGATTGTAAATCTTTTACATCTTTGCTGGCTGTCTCAATGGCCTGGGCCAGCTTCCGTGCCTTGTCAAAGCTGGCTCTGACAACAGTCGTCGCTGTATGCGGTCATCTCCGATGCCACAGACCAGTCTGTCACGTATCATTTCTGACAACTCCATAGTTGCAGTCTTGTGATAATTTCCTCAGAACAGTAACATATTCCATAACTGTTTCTCCATGCTTTCTGTTTCTGGAATTAAACTTAAAATTCTGCACAATCTCGCTGGGTTTGGGGTTTAAATGGTCCTTTAATAACTTGACAAATTCATTAATCATCTTGTCTTCTGGCTTGGTGGGGCTGACTAAGTTCCTCATGAGGCTGTAAGTCTGACTGCCCACTAAACTGAGCAAAATAGCTTTCTGTCGACCTGCATCGTCGATCTCATTAGCTTCAAAAAAATGTTGGAGCACTTCACAATATTCCTCCTACGTCTGGTTTTGGCTATCAAAAGGAGCGGTACTTCCCACCATAGCTGCCGCCATGCTTTTTTTCCTATTTACTTATTACAAAGTCCGGTTTGTTTTGCTAACTTAGAAACTTAGCAGAGTCTTACTTATCCGTCTGCATTCACACGAGGCATCTGCTGTACTTTATCCTCGTCGCTATTTATGTAGTAACTCACAGGAGACTTCTTGCTGAACATGGGGGAAGTTTATTTTCTTACGGACGAACACAGTGTAGTCTTGATCGCAACATCTTTCATAGTACACAGTCCTCATTCTCTTCTTCACATCTGTAACATGCCCAACAGGTAACTATTCTACTCATTTCCCCCTAGTGGACGTGGATATATTGCTCTCAATTTCCACAGTTATTACATCATGTTTCATGGAAACGTGGCTACACCAGCAGATACTGAACTTCGCCATTCCCAGCTTCCAGACAGTTTAAACCGACAGACACACCACCGCGACCCACAAGAAGAAAGGAGGGGGACTTGCCATGTTCGTAAGAGCAGGTGGTGTAACCCGGCACAGCTCTGTTAAAGAATGTCTGCAGCCCGGACATCGAGCTTGACGTTGTCGGATTTCGTCCATATTATTTACCGAGGGAATTTTCCAGTGTTATCGCTGTCACTGTTTATATTCCTCCATCTGGGTACGCAGATGCAGCGTGTGACGTCATCCACACTGTGACTGCAGGACTACAAACAAAACACTCTGGGGCCTTCATCATCATCACAGGTGACTTCAACCATGTTTCTCTCTCATCTACACTCCCAACCTTCTACCAGTTTGTCACATGCGCCTTCCGCGAAAATGCCCCCGGCAGTCTAGTCCTATGGCAGCATAACTAAGGGATGACCTGAGCCAGCCCTAACTATAAGCTCTATCAAAAAGGAAAGTCTTAAATCTACTCTTAAAGGTGTTGACCGTGTCTGCCTCCCAAACCCCGAATGGTAGTTTGTTCCACAGAAGAGGAGCCTGATAGCTGAAAGCTCTGGCTCCCAATCTACTTTTGGAAACTATAGGAACCACAAGGAACCCAGCATCCTGAGAGAGCAGTGTTCTAGAGGGGTAGTAAGGTACTATGAGCTCTTTCAGATATGATGGTGCCTGACCATGAAGAGCTTTGTAAGTAAGGAGAAGAATTTTAAATTCTATTATAGATTTAATAGGTAGCCAATGCAAGAAAGGGAGATGTGATCTCTGATCTTGGTTCCTGTCAGAACACGTGCAGCAGCATTCTGAATTAGCTGCAAAGTCCTAAGAGACTTATTGGAGCAACCTGATAGCAAAGAGTTACAATAGTCCAGCCTAGAAGTAACAAATGCGTGGACTAGTTTTCCTGCATCTGCTTAAGTGACCAGCAGAACCATCGTGAGCCAGACTAAGGACTTCAGGATTGAACTTTATGGGCACTCTCACCTGCTGAAAAGGATTCCAGCCCAGTTCGTCAACAGCAGTTGGATGCCAGTTACGCACCATATCATTAACTACATATTCAACTTCCAGAAAAACAAATTCCTATCTAAGGCATCAAATCTATTATCATTGGTCTTGGACTTCCTATTTATGACCGAGACTTGGCTTACTGCTGGAGATCTCACCCGTTTAGTGAACTCTGTCCTCCACATTGCAGCTTTTAAATTCCCAAGGCCTTCTGGTCATGGAGGCGGCTTAGCCACAGTTTTTAAAGACTGTTTTAAATGCAGAATTATGCCTACTGATGTTTACTCATCTTTTGAGGTGCAACTTTTAAAGATTTATTTCACTGTTCCTCTCCTATGTGCATTAGTGTATAGACCACCAAAATTAACAGTTTCTTTCTTCAAGAATTTTCTGATCTTCTTGTCTCTATGGCCTCTCGCTCGGATAAACTGTTAATACTAGGAGACTTCAATATTCATATTTGCTGCCCTTCCAAACCGATGGTAAAAGAGTTTCTATGCCTTGTGGAATCTTTTAACCTAACTCAATCAGTTCTGGGTCCAACACATCAGAAAGGCCACACACTAGACCTTGTTTTAACATCTGGATTTTCTATCTACAATCCTGTTTCTGTTGATGTTGGTATTTCTGATCATTTTATGGTTACATTTGATTCCGCATTGTCCTGCCCTCCTCCTACTCCCTTGCAGCCTCACTCCCTTGTCCGATCCATAAACATGGCTATGTGACGCCACAATTGTGAAGTCACAATTTTGATAGTGTATTTTGCTTTGATAATAGTATCAATATGCTTCTAACCTGTCTAGAATAGGCAGCGCACTGATTTCTGTTGTAGGGAATTAACATGTTATACCCATCGGTAGCCAGCAGGGGGCAGCGGGGCACTGGTGTTTACTTTATGAATATGTCGAGTAATATTTGAGTTGTCTGAAAGAAGAATGGTAACAAAATATGTGTATATAATGTGATAAATGGATGTTACTAGCGTGCTGCTAGGAGCACAACATGGCGCCATACACTTTCTTCCCGCGTGTGTCATTCAGGGTTTATTTGGTGCTTCTGTACATTTGGTTTGATGTATAAATATTCTGAAACATTGCATGATACTGTTTAAATATGCAAAAATTGTTAAAATCTGTTAAAAAGGGTTTATTTACATCTAAAACAGTAAAGCCGTAAGAGCCTGCACAGGGAAACCATATCATTGCTAGGAGTAGCCTGTTAAGAGCTATTGAATGCTCATACAGAGAAACCGGTAACTAGGACAGGAATTGTAATTTTATTTAAGGTTAGGATACAACCTGCAAGAGTAGAAACATTGTGATTGTTTTATTAAGATTTTGTGAATTAAAGCACAAATTGTAACTCAGTAAGAACACTGAAAACAAGACAACATGTGATTATGAGTTTTGGTTTTGATGGCTGATTTGTGAATGGATTATAAAGAGAATGTTTTATTGTTTTAATAGCAAACTGAGAATAAATTTCTGCTGAGTGAGGCTGAAACGAGTGGAAGCAAGGTTGCCCTGTCTCACTCATTTCTCCTGTTTACAGAATTTACATCTGTTTACTCGGTACCAGCCGGTACCTGTAACAGCTACAGCCTCTCACTTTTCTAGGGTTTTTATGCTTTCCTGCTCACCTCATATTTTCGAGGTCCTTCCTTCCTGCAATGATACTGAGGAGCTAGTTAACCTCTTCAACTCATCCTGCTCTGCCACTCTAGATTATGTAGCTCCTCTAAAACAGAGAAGACTTAAGGCAAACACTGGTGCTACTCCTTGGTTGAACGACTCCACTCGCACTATCAGGCAAGCTTGTAGGAGAGCTGAGCACAAATGGCAAAAGGATAAACTCCAGGTTTCATATGAAGCTTTCAGGATCCAGTTAAAGCTTTACCAAAGCTCCATAAAGTCAGCTAAAGCTCAATTCTATTCTGATCTTATTAACAAAAACGCCAATAGACCCAAAACACTGTTTCACACAATAAACTCTATTATAAATCCTACCACTACCACAGCCACTATGCCCATCTCCACTACTGAAACCTGTGAGGCTTTTCTAAAAAAATGTATCCAAAAAACTGACAACATAAGAGCTTCTATCTTACTATCAGGCCCTGACCCAGCAGATATACATCACCCTGCCAGTCACCTCCTGCACTTCCAACCAGTATCATCCTCTCAGCTATCTGACATGGTCTTACATATGAATTCCACCTACTGCCCTTCTGATATTTTACCGACACGCCTGTTTAAGGAGGTTTTTGTAACGATCTGTCCACTTATCTCAGCCATAGTCAATAGCTCCTTAACAAATGGAGTTGTCCCTTCATGTTTTAAACATGCAATTGTGCAACCTCTGCTAAAAAACAAGCCTAGACTCCAGTGACATGAATAATTTTAGGCCCATTTCTAAATTACCATTTATTTCTAAGCTTTTAGAAAAGTTGTCTTCACCCAGGTTTCTTCTTACTTAAACACTTTTAACATTCTTGACAAATTTCAATCTGGTTTTAGAGCTCTACATAGTACAGAATCAGCCTTGCTTAAAGTACACAATGACATTCTCCTTTCTGTTGACTCTGGTTCTTCTGCTATTTTAGTTCTTCTCGACCTCACCGCAGCTTTTGATACAGTTGATCATGCCATTCTCTTAAAACGTCTGGAGGCTGAAATTGGGCTACAGGGGACAGTCCTAAAATGGCGAACGTCCAAATGGTGCAAAATGCTGCTGCAAGACTTTTAACTGGTTCAAAAAAGAGACACCACATCACCCCAATCCTGGCACACTTACACTGGTTGCCAGTGAAATTCAGAGTTAATTTTAAGATTTTATTATTTGTTTACAAAGCCCTAAATGGTTTAGCTCCGCAATATATATCTGATCTCTTGGTTCCATACTCTGCCCCCAGATCTCTCAGGTCATCATCACATCGGCTCCTCTCAGTCCCCCACTCGCGCCTAAAAACTAAAGGTGACCGTGCCTTCTCTGTTGCTGCCCCCAAGCTCTGGAATAGCCTACCCCATAACATAAAGTCCTGCCCCATTATTGACAATTTCAAATCCAGTTTAAAATCTTACTATGATCTTGCTTTCAGCTCAGTCTGAGGCTGCACTATTAATGATTTTGTCTACTTTTTATTCATTTTATTTTGTTGTTTTGTTGTTTTTTTTATAACATTATTGTTTTTATCCTTGCGATCCGCTCTGACTGTAAAGCACTTTGGGTCAACTTCTGTTGTTTTTAAATGTGCTATATAAATAAAATTGACTTGACTATTTCTCCTCTTCCTCTGTCCCGGTCTCCGCTGCTTGCTGATGTCATCATGTCAGAGTCTCCAATAACTCCTTTTTTGGGAAAAAAAAAAAGTCGCTAGAGGGTCTGAAAAGTCTCTAAATATAGCGACAAAGTTGCCAAGTTGTCAACACTGGACCACTGATTAGTGTGTAAACAACCAAAGCAGTGGGGTTAGAGGTGGTGCACAGGTCTTAACCTGTGTGTCAGCTGTTGCAATGCATTGTGGGATTTGTAGTATGAGTGGTGGGAGTGTGATTTACCGGAGGGCCATTAATAATAGACGTATGACCCTGGTCCATGATTCATTTTCATGAATAAAAATGTTTCAAGAATGTGATGTCATGCTGATTTAAGCCCATTCTAAATGTCTAGTAGACCAATCAAGTCGGAATGAATAAAATGTGATATCAGTAGTAGGCTTGGTTGGTTTCAGGTTTTGCCAATGAAGTCCAGGGACAAGATTAACCTGGTGTGATTTTGCTTGAACCAACACAGCCAAGTTTAAAAAAAGTCTGTCCCTGACGAGCGGCATGTCACTCATGCTATCACATCTGTATGTTATGTTAGTGAGGTAGCTAGCCAGCTAATTCAGTCAGTAATGTGGCAGAGGTTTTTGAAAGCTGTGCCAGCTGATCACAGCTGGATTTAACAGCTGTAGAGATGTTTGATGACAGTTATCAATGTTTAACACTTGCACATGAATAACAAGCTGCATTCATGTGGAGTCCTGCTTAGAGGCCAGAGCCAATCATTTTAGATCTTAGATTATATT
This sequence comes from Miichthys miiuy, assembly GCA_036365135.1. NCBI lineage: Eukaryota > Metazoa > Chordata > Actinopteri > Sciaenidae > Miichthys > Miichthys miiuy. The sequence continues at coordinate 2,069,576 of CM071604.1, read as the reverse complement.
TTAGATCATTTTAGTTGTAATGAATAACTGGAAATATACATTGTAGCAGTGGGATCTGATACTGTGAAGATTCAGTATCTTCAATCTGGCAACCCGCCAGCTCCCAAAACAGAGTAAAAGTAACACTAAGGGATTAGACAAATGCTGCTGAGTTACATTTTTACTATTTGGGAAGTGTTCATTTCACTCCCAAAAGTGTCAAGGTATCACTGAAAAATTGTTGAATTACATTAAATTCATTATAAGAATGAATTTCAATAAACAGTTTTCAAAATCATTTATTTTTCTCCCTTGCAGTCAACTGAATTCAATCATGAATGAAGGTATAATGTACATACTTTCATCTGAAACATTATATTAACTTTGAACATCAGGTTTATTCAATTTTAGCTCAGATATTTTCGTTATACACCTTTCCTCACTTTGTAATACTCTGAATGCATGATGATGGTCATCAAAACTCTGAATAGCTTGTTTGTCAAAAAAAAAAAAAAAATAGATGCGATCTTCAACTAAAAGTATATCATTTATTTGACAAAAGACCGGTATTTCTTCTTCCATTGCACTGCAGACAAGTCCAACTTTATACTCCACTAACACCATCAACCTTAACCCAAGTAGTTGAGAAAACACCTTTTGAAAATAGTTTCAAGAATTTCATTGTTGACCACACTCATCTGAGGTAAAAAAGATTTAATTGGTCCATACTCATTGTTTTAGACTGAAGGTTTCCCAGTGATAGGCAATAGCCATCTAATGCTTTTTAGCAAGTGATTTGGTTGTTTTTGTTTTTAAAGAATCTTTAAACAGCTTGTGTTTGGCTTCAAACCTCATGGACCACATATGTAATAAGGGGCCAATTTTTCTTATAGAAGATGGGTAATGGGTAAAAAAGCTTCGGTATCAAGTTTCTATGTGGATAGAAGTGGAGTCAATCGAAGTCTTTGTCTCTTGCAAGAGACCTCATCCATGATTAAACTTGAGCTGAAGCTTGTCAGAAGCAGAAGACAGGGACCACTCAGAAAATTCTAAAAGGAATAAGAAATTTTTTTATTCTGTTGGCTGTAGAGCATGATTTTACTTGCCTTTATCTTGCCCCTATCTCACTGTCATTTGAGAAAACTGTCACCACATAGCCTTTTTCAACGAGGTCACTGAATATTTCTGCATCAACTGCCCCAGTTGCATCCTTGTATATAACTTGGGCATCAGGTGGCAGGCAAAATCTGCCTGAAAAAGATGAGATGTACTCCTGAAGTCACTTTCTTGTCCTACAGAAAAAGCACTACTGGAAAATACAGTTATCCACCGCTGTATAACCATTACATAGACCTTGTAGGGTTGCACAACTCGATTTCAGAATGTGGCCTTGTGGACGGGGCGTGGTGCATCAGCTGCAGGAGAGCTGTTCGAGACCTTTTCAGTTAACTAATCACTCTTCCCTTTAACAGTAGCGTGCTGGACTGGATGGTGGGGGGGCACCTGAGAACATACAGGCAGACGGCAGCAAGAAGGGACTGAAGCCTGCGAGCAGCTGCAGAGTGTGGCATTTTTGGCGTGTTGCCATCTCAAAACATAATGTAAAGTTACCTGTCCCAGGTGCGTCTTTGTGCTGAGTAGGACTCTCAGTGGCAACACACTTGCTACAGGCCTACTTATATTTTTAAATGGCTAAATGTGTCAAAACACTATTTTAAATTAATACCATCATGCAGCAGAGCTGTCTGGTGACACATCATATTATACAGACATCTATGTGATGTAAGTCAAAATAATTGCAGTCACGTCAAAATTATGCCACCCTAAGCTAGAGCATTTTCCCTCACAAAACCCATTCCCTCTTAAATTTGTATATAGGTCAATTTAAAAAAAGTTATAGTGTACACTGTGCTTTACACTATGACATATTGTAGAACTGAATTAAACTAGGTTTTGACCTTTACTCTGAGAGTCCGCTAGAAGCATTAATAAATCTCAAACATAAAGAGCTTGCAGAAAGGTTTCAAAAGAACATATATTTTTCTAAGCCAGTCGACCTATAGAGAGAAATATGTACCCTTCTCATGAAATTGCAGAAAGTCATATGGGCCTTCAACCTCGTCCAACTTAATACTTCTGCTGTTGGTTATACTTCACCTGAAGTAGCATTTTACTGGCATTTACTGACATGCAAGTGTGGCGAGGATAAGGTGCAAAAGGGAAATTAAACCAAATTAAGAAAACCGACAACGCCACTCAGGGAATTTCACCCCTGAGAAATTTGGGAGAGCATAAGGCACACAGGTAAGTATACTCTTTGAGGCAGGAGATGCAGTTCACAAGGGTTTAGAAAAAGTTTATTTTAAATAGTTTAATAATCTCAACTTCATTCATCCAAGAGAAAAATCAAAAGGGATCAATTAAGGAGCTGGAGGTGAGTGGATGGACAAGGCTAGGTGTAAAGGGCCCACCAACTTAAACCACCCGACATACGTGACCCACACACACTCAGTGAAGTGAAGAACCCGCTTCCCAGGACACAGACGGGGAGAAATACCACCACCCAGTCACCAGCACCACCAGTCTCCAGCAACTACAAAGAAAGAAACAAATTAGTGAGCAAATTTAAAAAAACAAAAACAAAGTGTTAAACGTTTGCTGAAGCAGATCTCGTGCACAATACTAATCACGCCAAGCACCAAACAGACAGCACGCAGCCGTACACAGTGCAGCGTGGAGAGACAACATTTCAGAGGAAGATAAAGCCTCAGAGACAACGCCGTGGAGGCGAAGCTGCACCGGAGCGGAGCTTCAGCGGCGACATACAGCGTGGAAACAAAACAGCAGCGACCCCCAAGCAGCTGATCACAGCAACTCCTAATTACAGGAAAAACGCCGTTACTTTAAAATACTGCGGTTGCTCACGTATACTAGAAACATATACCTGTTTTAGGACACATGCTCACACAGGAGGAGGAGAGAGAGAGAAATGACACACCAAGGAGGACAGAGGCACAAGAGGAAGAGCTGGTGGAGGAGTGCCACTTTTATACTGGCCCACCTCATAACAGCCACCTGGTGTTAAGTACAAGCAGGGTCACCCAATAACCTAGCACCTCTATATTGGTACACAAGGAAAAAATAAATAAATAGAGTGCCTGTCACAGGTGAAACATGCAAGTCTCCATGTGAGGACATGTGGTGCCCGTTCATGTTCAACCTCAGTGAAGGCTAACTAACGGTTAGCTCACTTGGTCAATTTTTCTGTTCAGTCCTAGCAACAAACGAGGTTTTGTAAAGCAAAAATTCATAGATGTTTCATTGTACATACTGCATTTCACAACATCAATTAATTTGTTTGAGTAAGTTTCTAAACTGAAATTGCACTTACTGTTGTAATGGGCATGAGCACAGCACAGACTGAGATCAGAGAGACTGAGTAGAATAAGTGGGTATAAATGTGGGCAGGTAGGTAATCAGATGAGGAAACACAGGTGAAGGTGGTTGCACTGATGAGGTGGGCGTGGCAGGCAGGTGAGTGGAAAAGTACTGGCAGGAGGGATGGAAAACCAGGAGTGGACCATGACAACCGTGGTAGAGGAGAAAATGGTGCTGCCTTGTGTCTGTCTCTAACGGGCAAAGGCCTGAGCTTAATTACATCTCTGCAGAGTTGATTAGAGTTGATTAACACCAGGTTAACACTGGTTTAGGGCAACTTGATCAACTCTGTCAAATAACCTTAACACTGGACACCATTTAAATCAGCATTAAAAGTATTAAAATTACACTTTGGGAGTTGAAATCAACTCTTGAACAATTAGGTTTGTTCGTATAGGGTCCACCGAGCATGTAGTAAGACGGCTACATGTCAGCAGTTTGGATACACCACTCTAGGAGAGGGGTGTAAAGGCAGAAAATTAAGTGATAGGGTGTGAAAGTGCAGTAGCTGATTTGGAGCCGCCCTGCTGAGATAGAGAGAGACATGTAGTAGGACTGCTACATGCTGCCACTTTGCCTGTAAAAAAAATATGCAACAGTATCAGCGGTGAGGAGGCGGAGGGTTGATAGAGATTTGAAGGTGGAGAAAGTGACGAAGGATAAGAGTGTCTGGTAGCTTTTGAGGTCATCGACTAGTTTGGATTTTCAGCAGCTCTGAGCTTGGTGCACAGTGATTGGAGGGTATCATTCATCCGTGGGTGAGATTGGTTGGATCCAGCTGGCCTTGTAGATAGAAGACACAGTTTGTCCAGACATGAGTTCAGAGTGGAGCAGAGTGAGTCAGTGGCATCATTAACCTTCAGAGAGGAGAATGTGCTGAGGTAGAGCAGAGGCAACAATAGAGAAGTGGGTTGGAGATAAGTTGCTCTGACAGTGACATTAAACTGGACAAAAAAGTGATCTGATAGGTGGAGAGGTGTTACCACCATGGCATCTGTGGCACAGTTTTGAGTAAGAAGAGTAAGTCAAGCTTTTGCCAGCTTTGTGAGTAGGAGGACTGTGGACCAGCTGGAGGTTGAAGGAATGTATCAATGACATAAAGTCTGCTGAGTCTGGACTGTCTAAGTGGATGTTCATGCCACCCAGGATGAGCAAGGGACAGAGAATTAGAGACACTCTCAAAGTACATCAGAAGTGCCTGAGTCGGTCTCACATTCTGCCAAACTCCTGCTGGTGGATAGACTTTAAACCCCAAGATAACACCACAAATACTATACGCCCATAATTAGCCAAAGAGAATGTCTTTACCCATGTTAGTGTTACTGTCAGCATATTCTAGTCTGGAGAAACTGTTGTCTGTTTATACAGATTGGAACGTCAATGGCAAGCTATCTATTATGTCCAGGAAGGCAGCAATAGGTCTCTTCGACCCTGACCACCACCACAGTGTTGAGATAGACTGGCACCTACTGTTTACGGGGGCAGTGTGTATTAGTGGAAAGTGTGTTCTCTGGCTTGATCCAAGTCTCAGAGTCTTATTAACAATATCTAGATATGTATTGTAACACACACATGAACTTAATGGATTTTGACAGTTTCTACATGCATTCCTACCATGTTTAAAGCAGAGATGAGAGGAATGATGAGTATAACCCTTGACTAACTTAACATTCTGGAAATGGGCCCCTGGAAGGCCACCACAAATCAAAAGAGTTTCTTCTGTTTCATTGACTCCAGCTCTCCAGCTGAAATGCCACAGTATTGACCCTCCTCAGCTCTGCCATTTAAGGAGAAGAGAAAAATAGTCTCAAACCAACTCTTCAGGTCTTCAAACTATTTCAAGGGAACTTCACATTTTGAACCTCATTTCAATTCAGTGACCTTTTTGCTGGAGCGGCCAGTGTTTGGATCCATTCCTGGAAGAGATTGCTTCCTGAATCGAAATGCAATCATGTCAGAGCAGAAGCTTTGCCCCCCTTCTGATCTCATGAAAGACACTCAGTTTGCGTTCGCTGTATGTTCGTGCTCCTCAAAATCCAACTGTACTACTGTCAAATTCACATTCTTATTAGCTGTTTTGCATTAGAAAACTGATTTCCCCCCATTAAGCAAATCACATGTAAAAACAACCTCAACTGTGCTATCCACCTAATTAAAAACAGCATGCAGATTTTTAAGTTGATCATCATTGGCCCACAAATCAGCCCTCCTGGTCCATATACACTTTGAGCCCCTCTCAGTAGCCTCTGTGGTGGATTTGACAGCAAGTGTAGATTTTGCAGAGTAAAAGTTCCTAGGGCAATACTAGTTCAATTGTGGAAAAGTTGCTGAAGTCAAAGGTCAATGGTGAGGTCAGGAGTGAAGAAAGTGTTCAGGAGCCTATGATTTCGTATGCTGTATTATTTATTGACGCTTGGCCAAGGAGAATTAGAGACACTCTCAAAGTACATCAGAAGTGCCTGAGTCGGTCTCACATTCTGCCCAACTCATGCTGGTGGTCAGACTTTAAACCCCATGATAACACCACAAATACTATACGCCCAGAATTAGCCAAAGAGAATGTCTTTACCCATGCAGGTGTTATTGTCAGCATATTCTAGTCTGGAGACACTGTTATCTGTTTATGCAGATTGGAACGTCAACGGCAAGCCATCTATTATGTCTAGGAAGGCAGCAGTAGTCTCTTCGACCCTGGCCACCACAGTGTTGAGATAGACTAGAACCTACTGTTCTCAACCAAAGCCAAACAACTAATACTGCCGAGGACCTCAAGGCCCACACGTGACCTTGTGTAACTTAAGGAAGGAAGGAAGAGCATCTTGAGGTAGTGTGCATACATGCACTAATGGACTTGATGTCACTCGGACATGCAGTGGTTTGTGCTGTCACCTGGATTTCAGGGTGGTATTTGACTCCACTGTGTCAGCTAAAGAACTGAAGAGCTCTGCTGTGATTTATTTGATGAATGAACATGTATTCATAAGTTAATAATTAATGTAAGAATGCAAATACAGTTAAAAATAAGGCTAAGGCTACAATTTGATTTGTAAAGAACATAATTTAGAGATAAAAATGCTTATGTTACATAAAGGGACTACCCACAATTCCCTTAGGGGTAAAAGTGAAAGGCATGAAAGGTTAACTTCCTGTGTGTTTTTTGTTGTTAGCAACCGAGCAACATGTGCGGCTACATGTCAATACCTTCAGTGCTGGGAAATAAAGCCAATGTGGAAGTGCTAAAAACTAAAATTCCTTGAGCAACCACTTCAGACAGGCTGCAGAAGTGAGTCAGTCTCCATAAGCACCCAAATTAAAATGTTCAATTTCACAGCAGAAATAAACATGTTTTCAGCCACAGGCAATGGATTTGGTCTCTATAGCTAATTTCACTGTCCATGACAACTGTGAGGGGGGGGAGTTTTATTTTTTTTTAACTCACCAGTTACAATGACATTAAGGCTTGAAGTTACACATAATTAACAGTGTGACCACTTGATTGACTTAGGGTTGCCACCAGTCCTGTAAAAAACATTATGTTTTTTTTTTTTTACATTTTAGTAGACTATTGTGGTTTGATTGATTGTTTAGGATGTTGAGTTTTTAAAGTTGGATGAATGACCATTTATTTAATATACAGTAGTATTAGCCGATAAAAATATTATATATGCCCATTTAAAGAACAAATCATACTAATGGATTAACAGTTAATAAACGAATAAATACATTTGTTAAGAGAAAACGTTTACTCTTTAATATATATATATATATATATATATATATATATAGATTAAAATGTTTGTAGAGCTTTGTCAATGTTTATATTTTTGAGGAATACAGTGTTCACTGATCATTACATAAATTATATTATTACTGTGGTTTAACAGTTTGGATGACCTGACTTCCTTTTAAGTCATAAGACAGGCAGCAGACAAATACTGTTTAATTTAGGTGACACAGGTGTACCACACAGTCAGACACAACCTCAGCTACAACAGTACTGACTGTGCACATAAACTAAATCAAAAGATTATACCGGATTCAAAAACTGTAAAAAAAAAAAAATTTAAAAAATGCTGTAGGGAGAACAAAGGCAGAGGCAGTGGTTAAAGATGTCCTTGCTCCAATGGCAGTGGGTGATGTTCTCAAGGCCCTAACATCAGATAAACCCCTCCCATTCTCCATTCAGACAGATGCATCAAATAAAGGCAACAGGGAGACGTTTCCCCCTGCTGTTCAATACTTCAGTCCAGAACACGGGGTCACCAAAAAAATGCTGGATTTCATGGAAAATGGAGATGAGTCCCGCCCCACAAGAGTTGGGCCTGTGGTGGTCATGGCCCGAGGAGCTGTGGTGGGCGTCCCTTCTTTTCATTTCTGAAAGGTGGCAGCCCTAAGGTAGGTGCCATTACAGATGCCTTATTAGAGCACCCAAGCGTCATTCCACTGCCTCACCACCACCTTTGCTGATTTTTAGATTGTCCAGGCAGCAGAAGAATCAGTACATCCAACGTGGTGGTGGCCAGCATGTGTGAAAGATGCTGGCTGTGCTGTCAGCAAAGGAAGACAGCTATTTCTCCTTTTCTAGTCATTGATGCAGCGTAGTCCACTCCACGTTAAATAATTATAACCACCTGCCTGCTCGTCTAAGTGACTGCCAGATCTCAGCACAGTAGCCCATCAGTTAAGCTACCAGGAGGTTGAAAGTAGAGAAAGACCTTTGCAAATGATGATGTCTATAATCAACGAGAGAGCGAGCCTGCTCACAAGCCATGCAGCAAATCACATTTCTCCAGTGACATGAAAATAAAAAAATCAGGCATAGTATCTGCTGCTGCCCTACACACAGTTACTCAGAAGGGTTGTGGGCCCAGCAGGTAGGAAGGTAGTCCGTTGCTTACTAGATGGAGGCAGTCAGGAAGCTTAGTGCACGAGAAAATGGTAAATAGTAAATGGATATATAGCACCTTTCTAGTCTTCCGACCACTCAAAGCACACTACATATCTCATTCACCCATTCACACACATTCATACACTGATGGCATTAGCTGCCATGCAAGGTGCTCATCAGTTTTATACTCATTCACACAGCAGCCGTCGGGAGCAATTTGGGGTTCAGTATTGATCTAAGGACACTTTGACATGCAGACTGGAGGAGCCGGAGATCGAACCACCTAATCATCTGATTAGTGGACGAACCTGTATTCAGACAAGGGACATTTAACCTTCACACATTTGGCTCTCCTGCTCCAACAAAGTTGAAGCACAACATAGTGAAGTTCATCTTGGAGAACGTCTGGAATAAACGACAGAGTATTGAAATAGAGGCATTTGTGACTGCTCAGGTGTGCACAACAGTGATGGAGGTTCCTGGTGACAATATACAGAAGGAGATGAAAGGAGACAACTACCAGTCATTGACTTCCTGGAGATGACAAACTTGAACTTTCTGTGCTAAATGGTTCAGACTACTACTGGCGAAATATATCATGTCAGATAGAGAGACTGACAGAGAGCCTGGTAGCACTGGAGAGCATGTTTGGATGGGCAGTCCAGGGCCCAGTAGTTGTATTCAGCATAACCTAGACAACTTGTATTGTGCATTCAGCTAAATGAGGAGGCACAGACTGACAAGCACCTACATGAATTCTGGGAGCTTAAGTCACTGGGCATCACAAGTGTAAGGTCAGAGACCCCAGAGGATGTTGAAGGTCGACAGTGGTTTGAGAAAATCTGCACCTACAAGGATGGGCATTATCAAGTGGAGCTGCCATGACAACAAGACCATGCTGCACTCCAGGACAACTACCACATTGCTAAAAAAAAGGCTGAATGGTTTGATAAGAAACAATGTCACACTCTATAGCAGATACAATGATGTGGTGGAAGACTATGGAATTACAGTAGTAGCAACTCAAAAGTTCAAGCTGAAAGCCAGCTGAATGGCAGCCGTCTTCCAGCTGACTTCCAGCCAACTGCCTGCCAAGTTCCGTGGCTGGAGTGACCCCCCTCCTTCTCCTGGGCGTGTCTATTTTTTACTGTAACTCCACCTATTCATTTAATTACAGGGTATGACCAGGAGATGGCGCTTCTCTCACAGAATTTTTTTTACAGTTGTTCTACCTGGAGATGACGTAGCTTACACACCTTATTAGCATTCTCATTGCTCAACCCTGTTGTTTGCACTTACAGTAATGGGCTTTTTGGTCTCCCAGTGTCACAGATCACAGAGCGGAACATGCAGCTGGTTTGACTACTGCATACTATATAGTAGCCTTATGATTTGAGCGTGTTCATGAATTGAAATTAAATTTAAGGTGTTTATATCTAACATATCACCATTTACCAAATCAACAACATCTAGGCTGTTCTGCCTTTACTAGTGGTGGGCCGTTATCGGCGTTAACGTGCTGCGTTAACGTGCTGCGTTAACATGAGACTCTTATCGGGCGATAAAAAAAATATCGCTGTTAATCTATTCTCAAAGCTGCTCCAGCCTTTGAGGTCACTTTTTTACTTTTTTCTCTTTTGTTCGTTTTTGTTTTCTTCATTGTAACTCTGTGGAGTCCTGATCTCTCTAGCAATGTTGTTTTTAGAGAGTTTTTGTGCTTTTGTCATGGTTTTCTCGTGTTTTTTCTTTGTGTTGTTTTTTAAATGCCGCTTCCACCTGGACAGCTGCCTTTGTTTACTCCAGGGAACAGCTGATCGCACTAATGGCGCTAACCCTAACCCTAATGGCGCGATTAATCTATGCCAGGGGTCGGGAACCTTTTTGGCTGAGAGAGCCATGAAAGCCACACATTTTAAAATGTATTTCCGTGAGAGCCATATAATATTTTTTAACACTGAATACAAATAAATGTATGCATGTTTAAGCAAGACCAACAATTTTAGAGTATAATAAGTCTCCAAATTTATTCTTTTTAATAACGTTGTTATACTGAAGCTAACCAATAATAAATGAAATACTTCATAACAATAATGTGACTTCTGCTGCTGCATGGTCCCGATCATGCACCGATCCCCAAAGCAACCGCTGTGTTTCGGATGTAGACGCACATGCGCACTCATGTACTGCTGAGTGAACTCTGTTCATCAGGCTGTTAATCACCAGGTAAAATTACAACAACAAAAAAAAGGCGGACACACCCGCTGAGAGGCCAACTCTGGTCATTGGCAGCTCCATTTTGAGAAACCTGAAGTTAGCGACACCGGGGGCAATAGTTAAATCATCCTGGGGGCCAGAGCGGACGACATCGAGTGTAATTTAAAACTGCTGGCTAAAGATAAACGTAGATACAGTAAGATTGTTATCCACGTCTGCGGTAATGACACCTGGTTACGCCAATCGGAGGTCACTAAAATTAAAGTTTCATCATTGTGTGCATACGCCAAAACGATGTCGGACTCCATAGTTTTTTCTGGACCCCTGCCCAATGTGACCAGTGATGACATGTATAGCCGCATGTCGTCATTCCACCGCTGGTGTCAAGGTGGTGTCCAGCAAACAATGTGGGCTTCATAGATAATTGGACACCTTTCTGGGGAAAACCTGGTCTGATTAGGAGAGATGGCATCCATCCCACTTTGGATGGAGCAGCTCTCATATCTAGAAACATGGCCAAGTTCATTAGTTGATCAAAACCGTGACAACCCATAGTTGAGACCAGGAAACAGAGATGCAGTCTTACACTCTTCTCTGCGCCTCCATTAGAGCAGCTGTCCACCCAGTCCTTTAGTATAGAGACTGTGTCTGTCCCCCGTCCACCTACATTATTTAAAGATAAAACAAAAAGAAGAGGAGTTCACCTAATAAAAATTTAATCAACATCTCCAACAGTCCAAAATAAGAATTTAATGTGGACTCCTGAATATCAGGTCTTTGTCATCTAAAGCTGTCTTAGTCAATGAATTAATATCTGATTATGATATTGATTTTTTTGTCTTACTGAAACCTGGCTGCAGGAGAATGAATATGTTAGCTTAAAAGAATCCACTCCTCTCAGTCATTGTAATACTCATATTCCTCGAAGTACTGGTCGAGGTGGTGGAGTTGGAGCCATATTTGACTCAAGTCTATTAATAAATCCAAAACCTAAACTAAATTATAATTCATTTGAAAGTCTTGTTCTTAGCCTTACTCACCCAACCTGGAAAATCAATCAAATCAAATTTTATTTGTATAGTACAAATTCACAAAACACATTTTGCCTCTGAGGGCTTTACAATTTGAACAGGGAGTGACACCTTCTGTCCATCGGTTCGAGTGAGGAAAAACAACCAAAAAACCCTTTTAGCAGGGAAAAAAGGTGGAAGAAACCTCAGGAAGAGCCACAGAGGAGGGATCCCTCTCCCAGGACGGACAGACCCGCAATAGATGTCACGTGTACAGAACAAATCAACAGAGCCATATTGTACAATAACAGTGAATGATAAAATGACAATGAGTTACAATGAATGATAAAATTATTACAGTAGCAGTGGAACCTGTGATAGAGATAGAGAGACACAGATGCACAGCAGCAGCAAATCATTAATTAACTATAAACTGTAATGGAGATATGGTAACAATAATGACAATAACAATATATGTAGTGGACATCGTGCAGGACCACAAGCAGCAGGCCAGGACAAGAGAGCACAGAAACTCCGGGGAAGAAGTTTAGTTAAGTAAGATGAGACATGTATGTTTACAGATGGTGAGAGAGAGAGGGAGAGACAGAAAAAGACAGAGAGAGAGAGACAGAGAGAGAACGTTTGAGTAGAGTTTTCAGTAAAGTGAGATGTGACTACATCTTCAACCAATACCTTGCCTGACTAGGCATAACTCTGAAAGAGAGAGAGAGAGAGGAAGGGATGGAGAGTCCCCCGGCAGTCTAGTCCTATGGCAGCATAACTAAGGGATGACCTGAGCCAGCCCTAACTATAAGCTCTATCAAAAAGGAAAGTCTTAAGTCTACTCTTAGACGTGTTGACCGTGTCTGCCTCCCGAACCCTGAATGGTAGTTTGTTCCACAGAAGAGGAGCTTGATAGCTGAAAGCTCTGGCTCCCAATCTACTTTTGGAAACTAAAGGAACCACAAGGAACCCAGCATCCTGAGAGCGCAGTGTTCTAGAGGGGTACTAAGGTACTATGAGCTCTTTTAGATATGATGGTGCCTGACCATGAAGAGCTTTCTATGTAAGGAGGATAATTTTAAATTCTATTATAGATTTAACAGGTAGCCAATGCAAAGAAGCCAAAATGGGAGAGATGTGATCTCTGATCTTGGTTCCTGTCAGAACACGTGCAGCAGCGTTCTGAATTAACTGCAAAGTCCTAAGAGACTTATTGGAGCAGCCTGATAACAATGAGTTACAATAGACCAGCCTGGAAGTAACAAATGCATGGACTAGTTTTTCTGCATCCGCTTGAGATACAATGCGTCTGATTTTGGCGATGTTACGTAAGTGGAAGAATGCAGTCCTCGAAATTTGTTTTATGTGGACGTCAAAGGACAAATCGTGATCAAAAACAACTCCAAGATTGTGGAACTCCATGACTTTGGTGTGCATGGAGGATTCATTATTGACGTGAACAAACTGAGATCGATCTAAAAATACGACTTAAACCATATTAGGGCTGTTGCTTTGATGCCAATTTGATATCAACATATATCCCCAGTACACATTCATTCACATTCGTAGTATGTATGAAAGTATAGTAGCTTAGCTTTGAAGTTTATCTAGTTGGGAAAAGGCATTGCCTACATTTTTCTGCCAACATTAGCAGTAGATGATTTTGTTTGTAGACAAATAAAATATTATCTGAAATACATTACTCTGTTCAGACTGTTGACACCTGCTGTGATCGTCTTTACTGAAACTGTTGTTGCTTGATTCCACAGCTGTTCTGACAAAACATCGCCCCCTATAGTGCAATACTCTTTTGGTATATTGATTATTATTATAATAAGGAAGCACTTTGAAAAAAAAATCCGATCTTACCACCTTTAGGAAACATTAAATGAACAAAACAATAATTTCCCAAACTGACAACCTGGCTGGAATATGTTGAGGGGTCAATTATTGACACTGGATAGGTTGTCAGCTTGTACCCTGAGGTGTCCACATAAGTTACAATATCAGTTTTGGCCCCCTGACTAATTTGCGGTTGATACTAACATATTTTTGGAAGGAATTACATCAAAAATGGGAAAATTAAAATAGTGGTATGATATAAATAAGTTCTCATTAAATATGGACAAAACAAACACATCATGTTGTTTGGTAATTATAAAATCAAAACTTAAGTACAAGTGATGATAGATGATGTACAGATTGAAAGAGTTTATGAAATAAAGTTTTTAGGTCTGATTTTAAACCATAAAATCTGATGGAAACCTCATATAACATATATACAAGCAAAGCTGTCAAGGAGCATTGCAGAGATACATTTTGATATAAAGCACTATTGTTCACTTGTGCTGCTGTACCTAAATTCTGTGTAATGTGTATTGCAAAAAAATAAAGATAAAAAATAAAGATTGTAAACAATGTAGGTTTTTGCAAAAACACCACCACATTATTTCTAAAGTCAAATATGTTGAAGTAGGTGGATCTTGTAGAATATAACACAGCACATAAATGTATGAAACAAAAAATTATTTACTTCCAGGTAACATAAAAAAAAATGTTTTATGAAAAGGAGGGTGGTTACAATTTAAGCTTAAATTAAAGAATCGTTGTTTGTGGGTATGTGCATTTCAATATATGAGGTGTGATGGCCCTCTGCCATTTTCTGTTTTGTTGCTCTCTGTGCTCCTCCCTTCACAGGTTCTCCCTGCCTGTTCCCCTCCTACCTCGTCGGGGAGATTCACCTGTGGCCTCATCTATAAAGGCATGTCCTTTCTAAGATGGCGCTCTCTCTTGATCTCTTGCCCTCCTGGATGGCTGGTGCCTCAGGGCACCCTGTGTAGTTTTGTTTTGCATGGTTTGGTTGTGTTCTGTTAGCTCTTTTGTTTCCTTATGATTACACTTAAATTCTGTTCTTTAATAAATTCATGGTTAATTTAACTGGTCGCTGTGGTTCTCCCTTCTTGGTTATGCTCTTGAACAGGCTGGGCATAACAGAGGTTAAACTAGAATCATTTGGACATAGAACTCAATTAAATAATAAATAAATAATAAAATAAACAAAACATAATTACTACTACTACTACTAATAATAATATACTTAATTCTACTCCTTTTTGTACATGTACTAATCAATTTAATTTGAGTTTGTGCGTGTACAGGTTTGACTTGTTTTCTTTTGTATGTGTGTGTATTTTCTTTTTTTTCACTCAAAAGTGCATACACAGACACAGACACACACAGCAGCATTCTGCAGCCCCATGAATCCCAAAGTATGCGCAAACCCACAGCAGTGGATGTTGTCTTGAGTCTGAGCCTGATGAACACATGAAGTGCACAGTTGCAGGCATGTTGGGCCTTCTACGCACTCTCAGTATGGCTGTCTGACATGGAACAATACCGCCCCCTTCTGGGAAAGTGATCAAACACTGGGAGCAAAATCACTACCAATCCTAATTAGGCTGGATTAGGTAGATCTGGTCTGCAGTAGATGCACTATGTTCCACCTTGACACATTTTGCAAACAAAACAGAAGAGTGACAAACCGTTGGAGCACACACACACACACACACACACACACACACACACACACTCAATCAACACCAAGAGTATCTGTCACCTGGATTTACAGGACACATATACTCAAAGCACAAGAACTGGGAATAAATGCACCTGGATCTCAAAGTGATTTACAGCAGGTACACTCAACACCAACAGCATAAACACCACACACAACCACGACAGAGTGACCTTAAGGCACCCTGTTATTCCCAGCTTGACCGCTGATGTTAAATGAACTTTCACTTCCGGGGAGAAGGTTTGCTGTGTTTTCATTGTTGTTTTATTTTATTTTGTTTTTGTTTATTTGTTGTTGTTTTTTAACCACATTTTTTCCCACCATGCTGGCTCATCTGGCATTTGCCTAAATTCAGAAAATGAACCTTCTCTGTCTTAAAGGCTGCCATGGTTCATACTTTTATTTCTGGGATCCACTAGAATGTTTAACATGCTTAAATGTTTAAAAAAAAAACAAAAAAAAAACCTCATTGTTTTTCTGTCTGTCACCTGCACCCATCAGTTTCAAAAACAGAACCTGTTTCTGGTCATCCGATGTTTATTTTGTTTCTTCATCAACAGGATAGGCTGCATTTCTCTTATTAAATAAATACACTTAATGAAACACTCAACGTAAAACTGAATAACTGCACCTGTCATTTCTACTTTGTTTTTGTCTGAATGCTGCGAGTTCAAATTGTTTGTATTGCATTATTTGTATTTGTCCACGAGGTGTCGCCAAACCTGCAGTATGAAAATATTTCCTCTTCATGTAGCAGAAAAATAAAAGATACAAATAGTTCTAGATTAACTTGTCTACATTATTATCTATTCATCAATATAATAATAAGCTACAGTATGATAATCTATTCACGAGTGTGCAAAGCAATTTCAACATTGCACCAATTTATTGATCTTTGTCGATTATGAAAAACCTAGAATATGATTGTGATGTCTTGGAACGTTAGAAAGGATTTAAAGGCTAAATATTTTAGACAAAATAAAAAATTATGAGATGATGAAAAGGAAAATCCTTCATAATAAATGACAAATATTTTTGTGGTCCTGTTGAGCTGTACTTAAAACAGATTTTTAACTTGGTGAATTAAAAAAACCAAAATGTAATTTTTTAATATAAAATGTCCTCACTCATGAGATCTCAGCTCATATCTGGGACAACTGGTAAGATGGTCGACAAGAATGACTTCTAGTTCAAGTGATGCGTCGGTCGTGAGCGAGCCTGTTCAAAGAGCCGGCTCTTTTAAGTGAACGATGGGAGCCAGTTCCTGTCCGTCTGCGAGACGTTCTTTTTCTTTTCTTTTTTTTTTTTACTTTTCACTTTAGGAAAAGTTCCTGCGGGCATGCTGTGCAACCAATCATGTGAGGACCGACAAGAATCATACCACCAAGCAGGGAGAGCCAGGGGTAGTAGTGCTGAGACGGTGACAGGAACAATAGGAGGGAGACGCACTGAAGGAGAGAGAGAGTGAAGACAAGAGAGGAGTGCAAATTAATTAACAAAGCACATTTACAGTAGTTCTGTATTTAATTTCTCTTCTTTCAGTACTTTACTTTTTTTGTTAGGTGTGTGTGTGTGTGTGTTTAAATAGAAAAATAGCTGTCCTTTTTTTAGATTTCTATGCTTAGGTTTTTATAGGCGTTTCTATCTGCTTTGTGTAGCAGGGTGGTTGTTGAGG